>OX387247.1:7839121-7970478 GCA_947562095.1 Branchellion lobata | reverse complement strand
GCATCAGATTAAACATGAAATCTCGAAATGCTGCATTCTCATTGGCCGCGTCAAACGACAATCACGTTACTCACGACCAATCATAGCTCTTCTTTGTTTCGCTCGTCTTCTTGTGAATTGTAAGCTTCAAAAGGTTTCTTTGAAAAATAAAAGATAAAATTCAAAAGATGGATCCAACTCATAATAAATCATAAAACACTTATTGAAATATTTTTTAAAAGTTTGTTTTAAATAAATTTAAAATTAAAAATTTCCGTTTAATTTTTGAAAAAAGTTTTAAACAGACAAAAACAAAAAAATAGAGCGATTGAGTGAAAAAAGGAAAGAATGAAAAGCCAATAAAATCATTCATTCGAGTTACCAAAGGCAATCAACTCTCCTAATGAATATACAAAAAACAAAATGACGTTCGAAGGAGCTCCTCGTGTGATCTGGCCTAATTGAATATCTCTTGATGACGTAATGACTTTCTGACCAAAGATCATGAATAAGGTGAAAACATGTCAAACATCTGGTGTCAAGATGCTACCACGAAAGAGTATACTGTTGTTGTTGTTGTTGTTTTGTTTTTTTGAGTGTTAACTCATTGCCTCCTACTTTCAAAATCCTGTAACGTTGTTGCTTCTTTTTGACTGAAACTGAAAAAAAATTATATGAAAATTTTTTTGTTTTAATTTAACTTTTTTTCATTGAAGTAATGTAGCAAATCATTCTTGTAAGTGTTTGTTTTCACACATTAAATAATTATTTTTGTTTTTGGATTTATAATCCCTTCAAATCGAATATTCTTTCCATGATTACGTTTGTATAATTAATGAGTTGCGCGTTGAAGGCTCAGGCATGGGAAACTCATTTTATGAAAAATTTTCACATAAAAATTTTTTTTTAATTTTTCAACAATAAAAATCATTTTAATATAATGTTGGTGCTAACTCGAAGCCTTGATATAAATACTTCTCAAGCTTTAAAAATTGAAAAAAAAAGAAAATAATAAACGAAGAAAAAGAAGTTGCATGTGCTTTTCGCGGTCACGTTTGGAGTGGGCGTGCGGGGAAGTGATAATGAGACGAAGTCTGGTGAGCTTAATCAACCTTTTTAATCTCCCTTATTTCAATCTCCCAGCTATCTGATATAACTTGGGCCTTGTGTTCGCTTGCAAGTCTAGGAAGCATTAAATTACGGCTTTCCAATCTTGGGTTTTTCATATATATTTTTGAAAAGGGAATTGTTTTTTTTTTATTCATTCTGAAAATTTATTTCTTTATTATGCTTAATTGTAACCTATAAGCAAGAGTGCCTTAAAAATATTTATTCTCTACAACGATGATTATTCAAACTCCAGAGGGACTCCACGGCCTAACACTGCAAAATAGGCCAACAATCTCAGAAAGGGAAAATAACGCTCATTCAGGAAGAAATGTTATAAACATTATAAATCGTTAGATAGATTACACTTTAATTCTATTTAAATACGTTTTTAAAATTTATTTAATTCTTAAGGTTAGGAAACTTTTTTTTTCTTATTTTTAATTTAATGTTTTAAAGAATTTAAAAAAAACAACTCGACTTTTCACGATTTTGAAACAAAAATGACTTTTTGAGCAACAAGTCGACGTGTTAGCTTCTTTTTGAAGAGACAACGATGGCGTGGCGAGTGGTCATGAGCGAGCGTGCTCGAAAAAAGCTGTGAAAAGTATAATTTAATTTCCACTTTAACAGTCTTCATTTTTGAAGTTTTTCCTTACACGCATTCCTACCATTTTTAGCTAGATTTATAAACTTCGAATTGAAAACTTGTATTCCAAGCAGCCTGCCGTAAAACCTCACTAAACCTCATCACTATCAACTGTTGAAAGTAGCTGCGAGGATATAACTGCTTTGTAGTATCTTATAAATTAGTCACCCAAAGAAGCTTTATGTTTCGGGGCCATACGAAGAGTCCAGTCGGACAGGTCATAAAGGAGACGAGAAGTGCCGTTGGTAGTTTCTAAAGCACACTTAGTCACCATAATTACACGCCATTACAGGCGCTAATAACAGCTTTGAGAGCGCTATTGCACAATGGACGGTGCACGAGGCAGGATAAATCAAATAACGAAAAACAAACTCAATTAGCTCGAGCGTTCGCAAACGACGCACACACGCGTCTGCTTCTAATGCTCGATTGGCACCATCAAATATTTAAAGAGATTTTATGATTTAGACGACTAACCTCCCTCAGTTTGTTCGCCTTTAACTTTGTAATTATGGTCATTGCACCGGGAATGACATTGTTCGTATTCTGTTTATACTAATGCTCATTTCATCAGTATTAGTAATGCTACTGCAATACTACTACCATCTTTGGTAGTACTAAAGCAAATACTACTACAATGGCCTCAAAACTCTACGGGGTTAATGCCACTATAATAATATTCTTATTTGTATTTTATTGTACTATTACTAATGACAAAATTATAATTAAAAATAGTAATATTATAAAATCACCGCTTGTAACCAGCGTACACCATCACAATCATCAAATGTACCCAAATCACTATAAAAAGAATGACCACTCTTGCTATGAATGGCTTATTTTCAAATTAAAAGTATCAACATTTCTTTATTACTTCAACAAAACAATTTTTGCCTTGTTATTAATAAGCTACTCAAATGTCAGCGCTACTAACACAGGGATTACCAAAGAATCAAAATAAATTGAAAGTCTATAATAACAGAAAATACATTTACTATGTTCAAATTGTTTAAATTCAAATCGATATCAAGAAAATTCTTTGGCTTTTAAACTTTTCATAAATATCACGGATGCTCTTTTTGACTAACGAACGCAAAGCGCGGTAACACAGCAGCGAGGGCAGCAGTGCTAAAGTACCTTGTCATTCTCACACCTCTTCCAAACCAGCGCGATCTTCGGAGGCTTGCACTACGTTGTGACTAGCCAGCGACTCTGGAGACGTGGAAGAGTCGTGACTAGCACTGGAGTTGGAGACGGGACTGGTGGAGGAGGCAGACTGGTGTGGAGTCTTGCAAGCAGTGGTTCCTGCGTCGGTTGAATTGTAGGAGGCGGAGGGCTTTGGCTTAGAAGTCCTGTTGACACTGAAGCCTTTGCCAAGGTCGGGTCCCTTGGGCTGGCGTGTGGCCACAATGCGCTGGAACGAATCATCAGATCGCAACCTGCTCATCAATCTGTCTGGTCTCTGCTGCGGCTGTTTCTCAAAGCCGCTGTTCCATGGATGGATGATGGAGAAAGGTGAATGTAGCATTATAAAAACTATAAATTGAAGAAAAAAAAACAAAAAAAAATTCAAAGTATTAAACAGTTTGAAACTTAAAAAAACATTTTAAGCAGAACACATGCGGCTGTTAGGACATTTATAAACAAAAACGACAATCGAAAGCACCTGAGTTTGTGCAGGCCGATGGCAGTGAACTTGTCGTTCTTGGAGACTCCCACAAACTCGATCAGGTCTCCAAGCTGCACCCCCCCTGCATCCACCCCTGTCACTTCTGCCACACGGAAGCACAGATTACTGCCGTCGTTTAGTTGGTAGTTCAAAGTTGCCCTCTGTGGTAATGGGGGTGCTTATAGAAAAGATTTTGTGATTTTTGTTTTGGTTATAGTGATTGTTTGGTTATGGCTGCAGTGGTTGTTGTGGTGGTTGTTGCGGTGGTGGTTGTCGTAGTAGTGGTTGTTGTAGTGGTGGTTGTTGTAGTGGTGGTTGTCGTAGTGGTGGTTGTTGTAGTGATGGTTGTTGTAGTGGTGGTTGTTGTAGTGGTGGTTGTTGTGGTGATAGTGTGATGGTTGTGGTTTTTCTTTTCGTGGTATTTAAGACGTTACTAAGTTCAAAGTTAAAAATTAAAAAAATTTCAAACCAATTTCAGACTATTAGGAAAACTTAAGCGACATAAAAACGCAAATTAACGTTTAAAAATATGGAAAAGACAGACACCTCGGAGGTGATGGTGTTAACTCTAGATCGTAAACACCTCTTCATTGACACCACCATGCCGGCCCGCTTGAACTTGCATGCGAGGTCAGGAGGACTAGGCAGAGGCTTGCCATCCAACACGCACTCATCAATCGGCTGAAAGCGTACCAACTCTCCCAGACTGGGCACATCCCTGCGGTCGATGAGGCTGCAGATGCGGAAGGAGTAGAAGGTGCCCGAGCAGCCGTCGTTGCTCCTGCACAGAGGCTTGGTGGCCTTATCGCCGCTGTCTTCGCCTCCTTCGGCGAGAAGGTACGAGGTGTTGTTGTCGTGCAAGGCGCTGAAAAGGGTGGCGTTGTTGGACTGGTTCTTATCGACCAGCTGAATAAGTCCGCAGTAGTTGTCGGTGTCGCAGTTCTGGGACGAATTGATGCATCGGACCACCTTGCCCTCCAGCATCAGAGGCACACATGGCTTGTTGAGGGTGGTAAGGTTGTGCAAACTTGGAAGGATTTAAAAGCATAGCATCGCTCCAACATAGGCTGAATGAAGAGAAGCAATGAACACACCTCGTACGGAATAGTGCCGTCAACGAGCAGACAGATGTTGTCGATGGAGTGGTTCGAACACACAAACTCGATCTCGTCTCCCACTTTCAAAAGGTGAAAGCTGGAGTTGATGAGGCTGTGGTGGTAGTGGAGACAGCAGTAACGATGGCGTTGGTCGTGCAGCTTGAATGCTCGAATGGTAATGGTCAAATGGTTGGAACTATTGAACAATAAAACAAAGAAAAAGTTTCAAAACGCTTCAATTGAACTTCATTGACAAAAAGATTAAGAAAAAGAAGAAAAAGATGATGATGATTATGATGGTGATGATGGTGATGATGATGATGATGATGATGATGATGATGATGATGATGATGATGATGATGATGATGATGATGATGATGCTGATGATGATGATGATGATGATGATGATGATGATGATGATGATGATGATGATGATGATGATGATGATGATGATGATGATGCCGATGATGATGATGAATGAATGTACAATTTGTTATGACGATGATGTCACAAACAGCTGATGGAGTACCTGGACTTGAAGCTAATGAGGTCGGTCTGACCAATCAACTCGATCCACACCGCCCCGTCCTTTATATCCGCCACAAATCCAGTCCTGATGGTTCAGAGAATTTTGGAAGTGGTGTCATTTAAATTTTGTTGATTATAATATTTGTAGATTACCATTTGAAAAATGTAAAATATAGTTAATATGGATAAAAATTTGAAACAAAATTTAAATAACTGCAACCAATCAACTTGCCTTTTAATCTCCGCATCCTTCAGTTTTATGTTGGCGGCTACTTTAGCTTCTTTGTTTGGTCCGTTCGATATCTGGAATTCCACCTGGCGAATAAATTATAATTTTTTTGTTCTAATCAATTCACTTTTTCATTCATTATTTCACTCTCTTATTCACTCATTCACTCAGTCACCCACTCACTCATTTCCTCACTCATTCACTCACTCACTCACTCATTTACTCACTCACTCACTCACTCACTCACTCACTCACTCACTCACCCACTCACTCAATCACTCACTCAATCATTCACTCACTCATCCACTCACTCAATCACTCACCAGATCGCCCACAATGGGCAGTCTGCATCCCTGGATGACAGCACTGGGATAGTAAGCCAACACCCGCTCCTGTCCTCCCACCTCATACTTGATCACCCCTGCTTCGAAATGGTCGATTCCTGCCGGAACATTGTTACCATATGAAGTGACCAAATGAAAATTAAACTTCACGTGAACGAAGTAAATAAAATGTTGTGATGCATTTTGAAGTGATAGTTTCCACCATCATATTCCTCATCCTTTATCCGATACTTTTACTCATCGCAGCCAGCTACCTCATCGTCCTACATACCCATCTGACCATTCAACCATCCATCCAACACGTCATACACCCATTCAACCATCCACCTAACACGTCATACACCCATCTAACCAACCCACAAAAACATTTAACAAACAAGCCAAATATACCACCCAACCAGGCCACAAAGTCCACAAACCACCACATAAATTCCACAAACCACCACACATCTCATCAACCACCACCCACACTCCATAACCATTCATTCATCCACCCATCCACTGTATAATTATCCATTCATCCACCTATCCACTGCACAACCATCCATTCATCCACCCCTCCACTGCACAACCATCCACCCCATAACCCATCCACTCTTCCACCCATCCACTCCATAACCCATCCATTCATCCACCCATCCACCCACCAGAGGAGATGGCTCTTTCGGAGCGCTTGTGCACCACGCCGAAGTACTTCTCAGGCTTCCAGGTCTTCTCAATGGTGCCTGCAGGTAGCTTCTTTATGCGTATGGCCACCTTGCACTCAGCTATGTCCTACGGCCAATGGTGGATGGATGAGAAGGTGAGTGAGATGCTTAAAAAGATAAGATATTTTGTTGAGATTTCGAGAAAGAAAATTTCATGGTCGAACCAAAGGGCTAGTTTAGTATAATTTCAGAAAAACTATAAAAAACTAAATAGATAATTATTTTTTGGTTTTCAAAATAATAATAATTTTTCAAGAGAGTGTCAAACGATAGAGAGAAGCACACGTGCCTCAGCCACGGAGAATTGCACTTCGTCCAGGAAGGCAAGTTTGCTTTGTGGGTCCAATAACTCCGTCATGTGGAAGAGGATCTTGAGGTTGTTGGTGTGGGTGGTGTGGTTGGTGTGGATGGTGTGAGTGGTGTGGTTGGTGTGGGTGGTGTGAGTGGTGTTGGTGGGTTGACTGTTGTTGACGGTACTGTTGTTGGGGTCTGTATGGTTAATCTAGACGGAGTGGTTAAAAAATCTGGTGCTTATTTGAGTGTTGATATTGCTGCTGACGTGACAAAATACAATGAAGTTTCCAGCGTTGTCTAATTCGAATAGCTATTCGAAGCAAATTGGTTTTGAAAAAGTTAAACATTGGTTGAATAGACACCCAAGTGAACAGGTTGCATGAGAGAACACCTTGTAGTTGGAACTGATGGAGCAGATGAAGCCAGAGTACTCGTTCACAGAGATCACGAAACCCTGGGTTCAATAACCACAAATATCATTCTAGCTAATCGAAACATTTTTATAGCGTTGAGTACACACTATTCAAAAGCGCATACACTGCACCACTAATAGAAAATAAGTTTTAAAAAATAGAGTGGCCTCGAAGCTCTTCGGAGTTCAAATGCCAATATAATCTTTGTCGTTGTATTGTATTACTACTTGCATGCCTGAAAAAACACCATAAAATCTTTATTGAAACCATTAACGCTACCATCATCCGTCGAAAACCACGTGAGTGAACTCTTCACTACTACCAAAACCACCTCCCAACAAAACCACAACACAACCACCACACCACAGCCACCACACCACAACACAACCACCACACCACAACACAACCAACACACCACAACACCACCAGACCTCTACACCACACAACACAGCCACCAAAGACCTACCTGACTGCGTTTCTCGCACGTGTTGGTGAACGAGGCGTCGAGCACCTTGATGTTCGTGGCCCTCTGCAGCTTGTCCCTGCGGTCGGTGGCTATGTGGAATTGCACCAGGTCACCCACCAGGAGAGTGAAATCGCCCACCCTGTCTCTCTCGCCGTACAATATTTCCAGCGGTCTTCGTGGTTGCATGGTGTCATTAGACATTGCTAATCAATTACTTATCAGCGGTGTAAGGCGCAGAAGCGGACAACAGAAATTAAAGCTGATGGGTTATAGCCGAGATTGGTGCATTATTATTATTGTTATTATTGTTGTTATTATTTTTTTTTAATTATTATTCTTATTATTATTATTATTATTATTATTATTATTATTATTATTATTATTATTATTATTATTATTATTATTATTATTATTATTATTATTATTATCGAATGTGGCGTGCAGGCGCAATGGGGGCAAGGTACCAGGCACCCAGCAAGGGACTGATAGAGGATCCTGCCGAAGACTGGGTCATTCGCGATGGTCATCTCCTCGGTAGTCAAGTGAAGCGCCTTTGTAACCTGCGTCCCGTAGAGACACATGTATACTAATATGTAAACACATATACGCGTATATAAACACATAAAAATATATAAGCATACATACAAATATATGGCCATAAAAAACATAAAAACACGTACAAGTATATGGACATACACACACAACTATACAACCACACGTACAATTATATGGGCACAAACACACACACGAACAAACCTGTCCAACCAGCTTCTCATCAGCCACGTCTTCGAAGATCACAGTGCCTTCAGGCAACTTCTTCACTTCCACCGCCACTTCCTTGTGCTGTTTTGTTTGTTGCTTTCATCTTGATTTGTAGTAATTATTAAACTTGAAAAATATCTAGTTGAGGTTGTTATTCCTCCAAATTTTATGTGCCAATCAAACATTGAATGCAGTCAAGAGCGAGAGGAGCAGAGGACGCATGCGAGAAAAGTTCTTACATTTTTGAGCTCGATGTTGAACTGCACGTCGTCTCCCAGCGACAGTTCTTCCATCTTGCCCTTGAACTCGGTGAAGTGGAAGAAGATCTCCTTCACCACATCAGCCCTCTCGATGAAGCCGAAGTTGTCCTTGAAGGAGCAAACCACGCCTTGACACACCACTGCCTCACCCCCCGTCCTCGTCTCTCCTTCCTCCTCCTGCCCCGAGTCGGACTTCTTGCTGCTCGTCTTGAACATCTTCACAATCTTCCTCGCCTGAATCACTCCGCTGCCGGGTGTGTTTGTTTTCGTGTGTTTTCGCGTTCTTGCAACACCAAACTTTTCGAGAGAATTGAAGACAAGGTATTTTTATTAGAAATAAAAAACGTGTGATAACTCTTCTGTGTTATTAGCCACACAAGAGCGTACATAACACTCGTGCGTACCTATCTTCGGTGCAAATGTAAAATTCCACGCAATCTCCCGCCTTTAGAACGTCCGTTTTGTCATCCTTCGATTCGACGTCTGCAAGACTGAAGGGAATAAAGAACGTTTCTCCGTTCTGTTCGTACGCTAGTTGTCCCAGCCTGCTCTGCTTGTCGCCTTCGCCGTCCTTGCAGACGGGAGTTGTGCAAAGGCGTCACAAGCGAGTTTCAAGGGCGATTAAATTATGACAAAAGTTTTATTAAAAAAACTTTTCGATTTTTTTTTGTGCCAAATAAATGATAAAAATGCGATTTGGTTTTAATGAAAAACGAGTCGGTTTAAATGAGAAATGAATGGATTTAAATGGAAATGAATAAATTTGAATGAAAAATGATACTTCATGATTAAAAGCATGGCAAAACCTTGATGGCCGACAACACAACTCCCGTGGCAGGCTTCATGCTCAAGGCGTTAGGGATCATCTCTTGAAGGACAAGTAGTTATAGTTGCAGTTAGCAGATCATTTTGAAAATAAATTTTTGTTAGAAATGAAATTTCTTAATTAAAATTTGATCGAAAGTCTGAAATAAGACTAGTAGAAAGCGGGAAAAAATAAAAATTCGAACAAATAATTTAAGAAAAAATGATAAAAAATTCGTAAATGTGTTGTATTTTTTCGGTCATTCGGCAGTTGACCTGGTATCTTGGTAATGACTGAAGCGACTGGCTTGCCGGTTCGTTTATCATGCGTTTGTTGGAACTCTATGACGTCTGAATGTATTGGGAGAACTTGTACACTTCAATCAACATCAATCATGGCCGATTTATTTTAAGTTTAAACATATTTAAATTTTTTCCGAGTTTGAATTGCTTTGAAAGCATTTTTTATTAACTTGCGCCTGCATGAAAACTTCTCACCTCCAACCTGGAACGACTCAGGTCTACCAACCACCTCACTAAAGTGGAAAAACAAACGGTTTTGCCTATTGCAACACTGAATGAATCCATATGAGTGCTGTGAAGTTTTTGAATCAAGTAATTAATATTAATTCGCTTTTTGATTTAATTTTTAATAATAAATGTTTAATAATTAATTCATTTTTAACGTATTTACAGTAAAAAGAATATTGACTTAAACTCAAAGTATTTATAGTTTTAATATTTAAGCTGTGAATCCAATATTTTAACTTATGAAACACATACCAAAAGTTTTTCTATATACCCAACTTCTCTGATAGGAGGAAATTGGGCTGAATTATTATTGTTTTTAAAATTTTTCACTAATGTTTGATTGGTAGATGGTTTCATATCTTGTCTGTTCACTTGTATCAGAGAATCATATCTTTGGAATGCCACAATAGCTGGGTCTTTCACAGGAGAGCTTACCTCCTTAAAGTTAAATTTTTAAATTTCCACATCTTTAAAATATTCCAATTTGAGTAAAAAAAATATAACTTACTTTCCATGTATAATAATTAGAAGTCATTTTTTTATTTATACAAAAGATAGTCAACTTTTAAAACATTTTTGAACATTAAACGAATATACTTTATAATTTATTTGTAACCTCTTATTTATTAGTTTTTTTATAATTTATTAATAACTGTTTTTGTAACAAAAGTTTAAATTTCACATCCAATTTATTCAAATAATTTTCATTCATAAAATAACAATTTGCAAACTGAATTTAATTAAATGTTTCAATTTTCCTAGTACTTTGAAACAACAATGTCAATAGTCAATTGTTCAAAATATTAAAAGACGTTTAACTTCAAAAGCGCGTTCGATTTTAAAAGATAAAAAGCGTTCTATTTATTTTTAAAAATGAAGTAAATATATCTCCAAAAAATGATAAAATCTTTATAAAGCTACACCTTTTCCATGTTAGAAAAGGTAATGTTTTTTTTCAAAAACGGAGAAAAAAATTATCCTTTGTCCAGTTCAATCAGATGTCTTTATGTGATATTTTAAAATATGGGTTCACAAAACTGACGTCGAAATCAAAGTATTTTTACAAAAATTGTAGATGGTACGAAAAAAAGTTAATATGTTAGACATTCGAAAATATTATATTCATCTATATGTTTTTCTTTACGTACTTGTTTTCTAATCTAACCTTATCAATGTATTTGTGAAGCATTTTTGGTCTTGGTTTCAAAGGCGCTTCAACAAGAACATTTTTATTCGTTGCTAGGCAACTAGCTTCTAAGCCAAATTCAACATTATATAAAAATTCATTTATTAGATAAGATTACATCGATTAGATTAGGTTAGATTATCTTTAAGGATTTTTTTTCAACACTATTGATATTGATTCCATTAAATATATTCATAAATTGTATTTCTAGTCGAATCCAAGCTGTAAATTTTTATAAAGCCCTTTACACAAGCTTTCAAAAGTTTATTCACTGCTGGGCTACTAGATAATTAAGTTAAACTAAGACGTTTAAAAAAGATATTAGACTTGCATTTTGAATTTAAGTATCTTGGGTTTCCAAACTACCTTTTCATTCTTTGAATTCATATTTTTTATGAGCTTGCGAAATGATTCTCCTATTGTTTCTTCCTGGGTTTCTTCGTTCATTCCATTATCTAAATTATTTCTTGTGAAACCTTCTACATCTTTTATTCTACTTATTTCTATAAAACTTCCTTCACCTTCTTTATCGATTAGTATAAGAGAGTGACTTATTGTGCCAAAAGATGTGAGTTCAATTAAATTTGAAGAAACCCATTTCAGTTCGTCCTTTTTGCGTTCCATCCTCTGAAGGTGTTGATCTGGCCAGTGGTGTTGTGTATCTCTCAGCAAACCAACAAGTTCACAAACAAGTGTTTCATAGTGCTGAGTGTGATTTAAACGATTTATTATGGAAATAAAAACTTCTCTGCTTTTTTCGACCTTCAAAAATGGTGTATCGATGTGAGAGTTGCCAATGCTAATAAACTCCGAATTGATTTCATGAATTTCTTGAGTTTCAGAGCTTAAAGCGAAAATTCGCCATTTACCCTGTTCTGAGTTTTCGACGTTTTTATTTTGAAATTTTTCATAGGAGTTGTTTGGGTAATGTTTTTCTCTTTTATTCTCATCAACTCGTTCATTAACAAACGTTTTTGATGCACCATTTTGCTTTATTTGTTTTTGTAGTAACAAAAGCGACATAGGATTGAAGGAGTTAAGGTCGGGAGCTATTCTTTTAGCATAGTCTTCCAGATTTTCATCATTATTCACAAATTCAGGAACTAAAAATCCTCTAGGCTGCTTTTGAAAGGGGTTAGGTGTGAACAAGTTGAGCAACATGGCTAATTTTCCACGTGTACTGACAGCTAACCATCCACCTCCTTCACGACCCTTCTTCAAATCCATCCCGCTCAAATGGTGTTCGTTCCTTAAACATAACTCACTTGTGGCTCGATTGAAGTGTTCATCTCTGTTGTTGATGACTATCAACTGGAAGCTGTTACTTTTGGGGTTATTGTTGATAAAAATGAAGCCAATGCACATCGTTCCTGCAATGACGAGTGACTTGTGTGTCTTCAAAAGTACTTTGTCTGCAATATTGAAATAAAATTCATGTCAATAAATCAGTACGTTGAGGTTTTTAATGAAAAGCATTTCAATTAGAGTCGTTTAAGCTTTTCACTCGTGTCTGGCTGCGCGAAAGCGTGTATGGCCGTTGTTGTCCGTTACTTTGATTTACCTTATTTAAACTATTTTTATTTACTATTTAAAATTTTAAACCACAAATTTTAGTTATAAAATAGTTTATTTATCTAGGTGTTATGTTTTTGCTTGTTACGAAGATTTTGAAAATATTTTTTTTTGTTTTCTCGTTTTGGATACAGGCATATCAGTGAAATCGTCAACCAACGGCTACATAAATACGTTATCAAGAAATAAGCTAGTGTTGAAAAGCTTTGCAAAAAATTGCGGCATCCAGACAGATTTCTCTGTGAATATGTAAAATGGCTGAAAAAAAAGTTAAAGAATAAATAACATGAATGAAACTTTTTCCACTGGTTATATTATGTTTTTTTCTATATAGTCCTTATCAATGCAAATTCAGAAAAACGCTGGAAATGCCACAAAACATGGGGAACAATCAAAATAAAAGAAAAAAATTAAAATCAACAATAGCTGAATGTCATGAGAACTGTTATTTTAAGTTTTAATTCAATTTTCAACCTTTTGGGCTCATTGATTTAATTTTATAGACTTTTTTTTTAATTTCTTAGATTCTTTGTAACATTTGGTTAATTTGATGAAACATTCTTCAATATTTATTTGATGTGAATATAAACTATGATTTAATTCTACATTTTTGAAATTCGAAAATTCGATTCTATAGTCAAATTTTGATTTATTCTAACAGATAATCGACGTTTCTCATGACACTTATTTCTATTTTAGTTGTTTTTATTTCGATTGTTCGCCATATTCTGTACCATTTCCAGTGTTTGTCTGAATTTGATTTCATGAAGACTATAAAAAAAATATATACATTATCAAAAGCTTAGAAAATGTTTAATTACCAAATTAAACATTATTTTGAACTAAGGAAATTCACCAAAAACAGCTGGTTAGTCATAAAAAAGCTTTTTTTATTTATATTTTTTATTAGTTTTTAGTAAATCAAATCCAGACGTTTCTAATCAAATCCAGACGTTTCTAATCAAATCCAACTAAAGCATTTGTGGAGCACCTTTTAAAAACTTATTAAAAGGCACTCCCATGAAAACGGTTTTACTCGCTGTGAGCTACTAGGTGGCTAAGCCACTCTATCAAGGTGTCTGTTCTTTACTTGAGTTGCCGCATTCAGTACTCAAAGCTGAGCTTACCCATTCACGCTTTACAGCAGAAAAGCTAACTATTATGCCACATACAAACTGGTAAGCTCAAGTTGGAGTTTTTAGATTCAACTCAAATAGACGCCGCTTTAGAGTCTTCTAGTAACAATTAAACTTCTCTGGAAGCGTTTTTGAACAAGAGGCTAAACGGTGATTTAATGATTCTTCAATTAGCTTATATTAGACAAACGCTAAAAATATTACAAAACATGGCGTGCAATTGAAACAAGAACAGAATCAATGTATTAGCAAAACTCGTCCTAAACTTCAAAATAGCGTGATTTTTCTATTTTCTAAGCTAATACTGTTGAAGGTTATTGTAATTGCTATTGTTTAAAAAATATGTTTTTTAATAGCAATCAAATCATATTTACCTGAATCAAAAAAAAGCTTACTTTTACAAATTTTTCAAAAATAACTTTAGAAATCAAACTAGTACATAAATATGCTTGGCAGAGCTTTCAGTAGCCATAGCGCCTTTGTCAGAAATTCTCTTTCTTTAAATAAGCCTGGAGCTGACAATAGGAGCTTTTAACCATTCAATCAATCAGTGAACTTTGGAACCCATTTTGGTATTCTACGAAACCAACAAAGGTATTTTTATTATTTTTAATATTTATAATATTTATAAGCAGTAACGTAAACGCATGTTTACTGCAGATGATACAATGAATTCATTGATGCACATATTGATGTCCAATAATTTGAACTTTGGCACCAGCTCTGATGTAATTTAACTCAATTGATTCTTGCTTTTGGTTTGTCCATGAATTCTTTAAAAATTTTCCGTTAATGTAATGCAATACAACTGTTATTGAAATGACACTAATTATAAAAATTTCTTCGCTGAGATCTTCAACGTTGATTGGCTTACTTTATAATCCTTTCAAGAATTTACTGTCATTCATGAGATGTTGTCAAGGCTCGATAAAGATAACCGGCAATCATAGAGTACATAGCCAAGTTAGTTGTTCTATGTCAGTCTTCGACAAAGATTTTGGTGTACTAATTGCTAAGGAAATAAAAGAATTTAATAATACAATAATATGTGGGGATTTCAACGCTTCCAGCTCCCAAGAAGCATTAGAAGCATCCATTGATGCAAGCTCCAGAAAAAACTTGAAAAGTACTCCCTACCCCAACACATCAGTACACACGAAAAAACTGTATCCTTGATTTTCTCATTCGAAATAAATATCAAAATACAATCCAAACAATCTCTGTACACCTTACACGTTTCTCTGAACACCATCTTATCACCTCATCAACCTCCCTCACACAAATAAATATCAAGCTGAAAAACATTAAATATAGAAACCTAAATAAAATAAACCGAAAACTCTTCAAATGACCTTAACAGATCCTCGCTTTTCAACTCAACACTACTTCCACTGAAGAATATGCCTTTCTACCGAGCCAAACAAGAGTCAACCCATCGACGACCATGCCCCAATCCATACAACAAAAATTTAGACAGTTACCCACCATGCGACACTTACTTACGCAAGGCACTGGAAGCTAGACGTTAAAAAAAAAGGTAACCTCAACCAACAGAGGCCAAATACCAAAATACTCCGTTCTTCAAATGCCCCACTCCTAAGCCAAAAAATCAAAACGAGCTCTCAGAAACAGATCTTCCACTACCTGGAACTCTCTACCACCAACGATAAAATTTCAATTTTTTATTTTCATTTTATATTTTAATTTAAAACATATTTACTTGAACTAGCTTGTAATCTGATACCCGTCTGTCTTAATGATTGAACGAGGACCCCTCGGTAGCTTGCTTAGACGCTTTACAAATTGGTTTACTATTATTATTATTATTATTATTAATATTAAAGTCATTCGTTTATTCATGGAAAAACAGTTTTAAAGCAATGACCATTTTTATAAAATAATCGGACCTTTATAAAATAGTCTGATCAACAACCACGATTCAGTCGATTTCTGGAGCGTCAAGATCGGTGTAGGCGATAATCGGCCTAGGATCGAGCCGGCCGCTAAGGGGAAAGGTATTGCGTGATCAATTTAGGCGATATAATTAGAAAAAATAATAATATAACAAAAAGAACATTTTAGGACTAAATGGTTACTGCGGTGCGATGGGAAGATTAGTCAAGCACTTACTTATCCCTCCTCATCATGGCGCCCATGTCCCTGCGGTAGGCGTCAGGAGCCCTGACCGAGAAGTGGCTGGTGTACATGCCTGTTGTTGTTATTGAGCCCTTGATGAACGATCAGTCACTCAATAAGAAGACAGGTGGTGAAAATGGACTCAATTTTAAAATATTGATTTTAGCTGAATTGAAAATGTCTCAAAGTTTGACACAAAAAAAGTTCAAAGAAAATAATAACAGTAAATTATATATATATATATATATATATATATATATATATATATATATATATATATATATATATATATATATATATATATATATATATATATATATATATATATATATGCTGAGATTTAAAATACAAACCGGGATAAGCAGGTGGAGGCCTGTAAAACGGAGGGAATGAAGGAACCATAGGTGCCATTTGTGGAGGAGGTACCACTTTGGCCGAAGGGTGTTCAGGTAGCTGAATGCGCCTCGGATCGCACAAGTAGTTGTTGAAGTAGGCGACCTTAGTGGCGATGGTGGAATTTTTAATGCGTATTGAAACTAGACATTTCAAGTTTGAAATGTATATCTACATACAATATACGAACATAAACACACACAAACATTAAAAAAACACAAAAACACAAAAAAAAAAAACACACACACACACACACACACACACACACACACACACACACACACACACACACACACACACACACACACACACACACACACACACACACACACACACACACACACACACACACACACACACACACACAAACAGTTAACAAGAACACACGTACCTCGTGCTTGACTTCTTCAATCTTGTCGAGGTGCTTGGTCAAGATGTGCTTCCTCACAAACTCGGGACCCTTGAACTTCTTGCCACTCAAGGGACACAGCCACTTGTCCTTGCCGAGCTCTTGAATGTTCGCCGAGATGAACTTCTCCACCTCCTCATCCTCCTTCTTCAGTCCCAACTTCTCTGCCTCGTCTCCCTTCAGCTTGAACTTCGGCTCCAGGAACGACTTCAGCTTCGTTTCAAAGCTCATCATCCATTCAGTCACTGGATGTGCATGAAGCATCGCATTTTTTAACAATAAATCAAATTATGATATATGATTGATTAGTATATGAGTAGCATGAATCCAAAAACAACTACAAAGTGGTAACTTTACTGCCTTTAGTTCTATAATAGAAGTCACTAAAAAAACAAAAACGACGACGACAACAAAAACAATGACAACAAAAAACAAAGCTTCCATCGAAAGTAATCAGCACTTGAAGACAATCAGACACCCACCGTCTTGGTTGGTGATGTTGGCGGTGGTGTTGAGTCCTCGGGCGTGGAGGATGCCACAGCGGTGGGGCATGTCATCCTCATTCTGGTACTCAAAGGCCCCATAGTAATCAATGGAGTACACGATGCGCAAGTACAAGAGCATCCTGTCAAGCACCTGGCGACCACAAAGTGACGATTTGCGTAAAAAGATTCTAAGTGAATAGACCAAATCATTCAGTATGAAGAGTTTAAATAATATGGGTTTGTGGAAAGAATTGAAGTGATTGAGAGCGTGATGAAGACAAGGCCACCTTAAGCAGTTCTTCATCCTTCTCAATGGTCACTTCAGCGGAGGCATCCTTCTCTTTCTGAGTCACTCCAAGCAACTCATCTTCATAGTCAGCCTCGTCGACCAAAAAGTCTGTGATGTTGGAGAGCACTGGGTTGTTGGAGATGAAGCCGAGGTCTACCTGATCTGTGTCATCGGGTTTGCCCTTGCCATCCTTATGCTCCCCCGTGGACACACTGTTGCTTTCACCTTCATCAACACCCCCTACATCCTTCTCAGCTTCGTCCTCTGCATTATCCTTGTCCACCTTACCTTCTTTCTCATCCACCTTTTCAACCATGAGTGATGCCTTCCTCCACAGTTGCCAACGTTCGTCAAGGTGTTGAATGATCTTGGCAGCATGCTTGATGTCTTGTCTGGCCACCACCTTATGCATGGTCAGTCCATTGACCGGCCTTACTCGCTGCCGCAACTCTCGATTCACTATGGCCCCCATGTCACAGTCCCTCAACTGGGCGGTGATGACAGTATTTTGTTTGGTTTTATGAAGACATGAGAACTTAAAAATAGAGTGGCTTAGCAGCAAGAAAAGGTGAAAAAACAAAAATATAACACTAAAACAAAAGCAGCATTGAAATGAAGCGGCATTTCAAAAACTTCCTTCTCACCCTCAAGTTGTTGAGGTTCCAACAGATGTCTTTGACATTCACTGTGCGATCAAACGTGATCCAGCCCCGACGTACAAAGCGCCTTTCTGGCTGAGGGTCTTGTATGCACACGCGCATGAAGCCTGGGTAGCGACGACACACAGACACCACCTCGTTGCGGGTGATTGCGGGTACGAGGTTACGAAGGAAGATGGACTGCGTCTTGTGCAGTGGTCGAGGCTCACTGCTCTTTGCCACAGTCTCCTTGCTCTCCTCCGCTGCACCCTCCTCCTCCTTCTCTCCAACTTCTTCCTTGCCTTCTTTCTTTCCCTCATTGTCATCCTGCTCTGCATTAACCTCACCCTCATTTTTTTCCTCCTTCCCTTCCTCCATTGAAACATCTTGACCATCTTTAACGCCTTCCACAGACTGCAAAATTTTGCATTACAAAATTTAAAAAAAAAAAGGTATTTTTTTCAAGAATATAAATATTTTCAACAATTGAAAAAACTATTCCATCATTCAAAAATCAGTTACTCAGTCTGTGATAATCAAAAAACACAGCTAGAATACACACAATATAAATTTCCGCTGTTTCATTTACTTGCCTTGGCCTTTTACACTTATATTTATTACTACTACTACTACGAATGCTATCGTTATTACCTTTTCATCCTTCTCTGGCTCTTTACAGTCATCAGACTGGACCACATTTGTTACTCCTTCACTGGCTCCAGACTGCACCGAGGTCTTCTCACCTGCTTCAGCAACACCCGCCATGGTGGTTGCAGCCTTGGCAACACTGGTAGCAGTAGTGGTGGTAGCAGTAGCAACAGTGGTGGCGGTAGTAGTGGCTTCCAAAGCAGTCAGAGCTTCATCCTTTATGTCCAACACTGCCAAATCATCCATCACACCTCCTTCCATCAAAATAACAGCTGGTAGTGGGGGGTGGCGGTGGTCATGAAACAGTGTTCATTGTTTCAAACAAAGAAGCACCATTAACGCCCATCACACCAACCAGAGTCAAGCATCTTGATGAGCTTGTCAGAGCAGCTCATGTTGAGTGAGGTGGTGAGAGAAGAGGATGCATCGAGGGTTTTGAAAACCTGACATCGACGCAGCAGCGAGTTCTTCATCTCATCTTGCCTCTTGTTGTACTCCTCAGGGTGGTACTTGGATCGGAACCTTTGTTGCGGAAACAGGTGTGTACATGAAATTGCTTTTGAGAGAAAACAAGCAAGTTGAGGTTTGTTTGAAATTGCTGTTTGCGTGTTTTGAATTGAATAGTACAAAAAGATGTGTCACAAATCTCACCAATTTTCTGCCCAGATTAAACACAAAAGCGCACATGTGTGCACATAGAATGAGCTATATAGGTATAAGGATCAAGTACAAAGGCCTCCTTATGCTACTTTCAGTGCACTAAATTAGTGTAAGGTTCTCAAGCATGGGACATAGCCAGACATATTCGACAGATTCAATCCTTTGTCTGCCTAGAAGTTAAATTCTTTATTTAAGTTTTATTTGAATAATTTATAAACCCATGAAGTAAAATTTTCACTACAAAACACCAAAAGTTACTTCCAAAATAAAAACACCCTTTATCAACTAAATCATTCCTTTAAATAATGCCATGCATCCCACTCACCACTCTTCATCTTTGTGCTGAGCAAAGAATTCCTTGATTTGTTCTTTCTTGAAATCCAACTTATACTTGTTGTACTTCCTGATGCTATCAGCATCAGTGATGTTGTCATCTTGGGTTGCCAGAAAATGCTTGAAGGACAACATTGGAGGTTGTGTAGGAAAGTCTGTCTCGGGGCTAAGTTGGAGGAATTTATTATGCATTTTAAAACAGAGTACTTACATATATTTCTGGTAAATTTATATACATTTTTAATGTTTGATACTGTACATTAATTACGAACACACACCCTTTGCCAGGATTGTTGATAGCATGCGGATTATGGTCAAAAAGATTAGATGACCAGCCAAGATGAGGAGGCCCATGCATGCGAGGATGGTAAGATGGCTCATAGTGCTGATAGTTGTCGTCCCTACTGTGTTACGGAAAACATAGGAGTCGGATCACGAAATTTTGATGGTTTTAAAAATTTTTTTAATAATTTTGAAAAAGCAACCAACAAATCTCTGCGAATTCTTTTGTTTTGAGGACTTATATCGTTTCTTGGAGGACTCCTGCGCTTCACTCTGTCATCTTTTCTGTCACGAGAATTCTTCGACCAATTCGATCTATTTGCAATTTGTTTAAAACTTCACATTAGTAAAAATAATATTTTTTCGCTATATTCACTAAGCTGATAGATTCAACGGCTTATTAATTAAGAATTAGAAAAAAGTAGTACCGGTTTTGTCCTCTGCTCCGATCATCTTTTTGATCATAATCACTTCGTTCATGACGAAACTTGTCCCTGTTTCTTCTTTCAAAATCCTCATCACTGTCAACCATACTCAGTTTAATTAACAAGATGGCCAAATAATGCAAAAACACACAAAGATCTACAAGCGGGAAAGACTAACAATGTAAAACTCAAAATTAAAAATTAAAGAAAAATAAATTTATATTCCAACATATAATTGAAAAACTAAAATGACTAATTTTATGAATTTCATTCAAAAAAAAATTTCAATTTTATAAATTTATTTCTTAAAATTATTTAAGAAAATACAGACAGACGCTAAAAATGTTACAAATTGAAAAAAACAGTTGAATTTTCATAAAAGGAACTAATAAAAATCAACGAGTCATTTTAAAATTTCAATTAAAATGTGAAACATTGTTATTTTTCACCAGAAATGTAAAATGAATTTTCTTTTAAAAAATTAAAATTAAAAATAAATAAACAAAATAATAATAATAATACATCCAATTTTAAAGCGCCAAAGCAAGAAACTCAGGCGCTGCGGTTCAATAAAATCAAGAGATGCTTTTCTGAAAGATCATATCGATATATTGTTTGTGGTAGATTGTTGCTTGATGAGTAGGACAGTTGAAAAACGTAGTATTTTGCTATTTAACTTTTGTAAGATGAGATAACATGAATGAGCTGGTCTAGAGGTCGATAGAAATTTGAAAGTTAGCAATGAAATTTCGAAATTATTCTTGATTGCACTCGAAGCCAATAAAGCTGAATAAGGAAGCTTTTTGAAGATTGATGGAGGTGATGGTCAGGTGAACATTATTCACGGTATACATGTTTTTTAGTTTTGCGTTATGTTGTGAAAAATATAGCTGCAGTAGTCCAATCTACTGATGACTGAACAGCGGGCCAGGGTTGAGACCATGTCAGTTGTGAGAAATGGATGAATGTGAGAGATAACACAAAAATGATAGTTACAAGAACGAATGACAGAGGTTATGTGCTGATTAAATGATACTGTAGCTTCTAAGATGATGCCGAACATCTTGAATGTTTTATTGATTTTGATGGAGGAGAAGCAAATGTCGATGTTTAAAATACTTGAAAATTATTTTAGTTGTTGTTAGGTACCAAATTTGATAACTTCAGTCATAGAGGTGTCTAGTTGAAGGTTTTTTGCAGAAACCATTGAAAAATTCACTATATACTCAAAATGATGACTTTGTGAAAGTTATATATGAATAATATTTTATAATAATATGAAATAAATATTGAGAGATGTTTAAATAATATGGGTAATAATTTTGAAACGCTAACTAAAACGTCAAAAATTTTAATTTTTCACGTTGAGTTTAGTACCTTTGGAATTTATATGATTTGATATTTTTTTCATTATAATATATATTTTATTTTATCGTATTCGAAGAAGGCTGTAGAACCCTCATGTCACAATTACAATTTTTATATTATTTCGATTTTTCTCCATGTTTTGTACCCTTTCCAGCGTTCGTATGGATTTGATTGAAGTTTATTGTAAAAAAAAACACCAAAAGTTATTTAATTGACTTAACTTTTAATGAAAAAAATTTGAAAAAAATTTGTTTAATTTGTTAATTTTTTCAAATAAATTTTTCTATTGTCCAAAATCAGATTAGTAAATTAACTTCGAATTCATTCGTAGACTTCAATTCGCAGGATGCCAACCGATACGCCTCACAATTGATCCTTGAACTTTTTGAGGGTGTCAGCAAGCGTCATTCGCTGTTTCAATGTGAGCGACTTCACTTGCTTTGTGACTTCCTTTTGTGCTGTTATTTAATGTTAAAAATTGATATCTATAACATACGTTTTTACTAAATCAATGCATAATTTGTGCGCTAAAGCATTTTTAATTACTTTATTTAAACTTTTTTCATAAACTTTTTTCAAAATCTCAAGTTCCAAACATCGCCTACAATATTACTTATGAAATATTCGACTTGTTAGGACTTATAGTTTAAGTTTGTATCGAATACTTGAGCGCTTTTATCAGAGCTATACAAATGATTAAATTAAATTAGATTAAATTCAATAAATTATCAAATTAAAAAAAAAATTTCGTTTGAAAAATGTAACATTAGAATGGAATCGTCAATACACAAATATGGTTTTTCACTTACTCATAAAGTTTAAAAAATTGCAAATTCATTTTATGATTATGGGTTACCTATGTTTTTATGAATTTTTGAAAGTTCGGCTTCTCTAAAGATTTGCTTCAATAAAGTTTATTGCATATAATGTGAAGTGATGATTGCTTGATGCGAGTTAGGCTTTGGGTATGATTCATCATTAGTCGCCTAGAGTTTTACTTACCCGTTGAAATGATTAGGTTCCAACTGTTTATTCTTATGAGCGTTTCCACAATTGAAAGTTTTTGGTGGATCAGATCTTTTGGTAGGAGCGGCAGCAAGGCCTTGGTCTGTTGGAAGAAAATCAAAGCTTGACAAATAAGGGGCTTAAAAAAAGTAAATCACTATAGTTTGAATTTCAAAATTTTAATTATTATGATTAAAAAATTAATTTAGCTGACTGTTACGACGATTATTAATCTAATGGCTTCACGATGGGTAAAAAAATTTCGAGCTTTAATTAGAACGACATCTTTTTATGGGATGGAAAAATAACAAGATGTGCACACTATGTCCAAGACGGTTTTAAAGTTTTAGTCTGAAAGGGAAACCGTCCCAGCGACAAGGAGTGTCATGAAAAGCAATAGAGTCTTCATTGTGCTGTGATGACTAGTATGGCTTACTTCGAAGAGCGTGGAGCTTTTGTGTGCTTTCGAATGTTACATAAATAATAAAAAAAATAACTTATTAGAATATCTTAATATCATGCGTGAATATCGATTAATTTATGCAAATGTTCGAAATATATGAAGTGAGCAGTTATTGAAAAGCGAATTAGAAAAAAACTCTAACTTAGCTTACGTTGTTTAATCAGTGCATTGACTCAACGTTATTTATGTAAGCGTATTGAATTAAAAAATGCAAGTATTGGCTCAACTAATTGAAATTTTTTTTTTGTGAAAATGCTTAATAAAGGTCGTTTGTTGTCGGCAATAAGGGCGTCCATTCTTATGAAGAAAATAGAAAACTGATGAGGTCTATTGGAGGATGTGAAAGGTTCAAGGGAGGGGGAAGAAAAAATGAAATGAACATTGTAGGAATGGTCTTTATACAATACAATACAATGAAAAAGTTTTATAAATTACAGTTGATAGATATAATAAATAATTATATTTTAATGGAAAACGTAGATTTATTCAATACACGATCTTCAACCCAATACCTCAAAAGCATTATGTTCGAACCTTATATGTTATTGTACAAATGCTACTGGAAACTGGACGCAGAGAGGAATTGTTTACCACGCCACAAACAAAAATATACAATGAACATGAAATGCAATTGGATATATCTTCATGAACTGTTCGACTATCCAAAATTATATGCACTAATTAATGATTAAATGAAATACATTGTGGCATAAATGATTTTTCCATTTCAATCTTTCCACCAGCCAAAATCTAATCGTTTTGGACTTTTGAAGTTTTGTCGAGTTAGTTGAAAGAGGATATTTAAGTAGTGATTGAAAGTGTAGAGTTGTCAATGGTTGACGATTTTCCTCCAAAGCTGCATATTTTAAATTGAGTTCAAGTTTGAGCTCTGAAAGCGGCAACTAAAGTAGGACGATCAAGCATGGCTTAAAGCCTAGTAGCCCACAGCTAGTAAAATGGTTTTCAGAAACGCTTTCGGGATAAGTGCGAAAAAGCGCGCTTCAATATCGTTAGCTAAGAATTTTAATAACTATTTAAAATTTAAAATTTCAACCATTTGCTTAAACATATTACTATATTTGCACTCAATTTAAATTAATAAGTCAAATTCACCAAAATTTTAATGTTAAAATATGAACTATTTAAGTTTACATTGACTTGAAATGGATTTCAGTGAAAAAAATAATTTTAGTTAGTGAAATTGTAACTCAAATGTATTTTATTAGTTCAAGTTCTGAAAACCAAACAATTATGGCAAACATTTTCAAAGATGAAATGCTTTTGAAGTCTTTTTTAAGCCGAATTTAAATAGTAAATGTGATTTCATTCAACACTTCGATAGCTTTCAACGTCAAAGATAGTGAATGAGTTAAAATCGATTTCAGGAAAAAATTAAATTTTTTAGTGAAGTTCGCAAGTCAAGTTCTTTCTGTTATCTCGAAAATTTTCAAATCAAATGATCAGATCAAAGACATTTTCAATTATGAAATGCTTTGTGAGCCTTTGGGAGTTCAATTGGACTCGAAGTACAGAAGAGGATGATCTCATTCGGCACCTCTGTAGCTCTCGAAAATATCGGCAAGGATGTTTCTCTGTGCTTGTGTCAGAGACTCAACTTGATCTACGGCAACTGGGGTCATTTTAAAAAATTTCCAATTAACAACAATATTAAAATGAAAAAAAATCCAAACAAGGCAAATACAACTTATGTATAAATACATTATGAACAAAATTAATTTAAAAATTAAAATTATGGTTCAATTTATAACATTAGAAAAAGATTTACTTTTTAAACTTTAATTATTTTGCTTAAATCATTTTCAATTTTTTTCATTCATAAAAACTCAAAGTTCAAACGTTTTCCTTCCTCCAAACACCGTGCCACTCACCTTGTGGCATTCCGCGTGGGACTGGACCTCCACGTCTGAGGTATCTCACGCTTGGGCCGATGTACCTCTGGAGTTGTTGCCTGGGCAAGTTGTCCAGCATTTCCCTGGTCTGTAGGTGAGAGAAGAATGAGGAAGGTTACTATTAAGAAATACCTGGCTCAAAATGAACGCTTGAAAGAATGGGAAAAAGTATAAGTTTGTGAATGGTTAAAGTGAAGCATAGTTTAATTCAGATTTATGAAAAAAATTAATCAAAATCGCAGATAAATTTAATAAAGGTAATGAGGGAAGGTACCGCTGTTTTGATGGCTTCGAATTCTTCGTCTGAAACAGCGAGCGACACGGCCACCAGCACAGTCAGCAGGAGGAACAAAGTCTTCATGTTATTGAGTAAGTCTGTTAACGAATAGCTTAAGAGTTGATGAGGAGTTCACAAAATTGTTAAAAGGCTCCTTCCAGCCTTCCTTATATAGACTTGAGTTCGGTTGATTATATAATATAACATTCACTATTTTAAATATTTTTTTTTAGACAAAAGCTTGACGTAATCGATGATTTGTTTGATCCATTGTGACATTCCTCACGCTTACATAAGCATTATGTAACAGGGTTTATTAAACTGATTCCGAGCTGGTTGTATAAAACAACCATCAATCGAAATTATGTAATAGACTCAATTTTGAAAACAAACAGAGTTCTTTAACGGATTTAAATTAAAAAAATAAACACTCATTTTATAAATATTCCAGTATTCAAGGCCCAACTTGAATGTATTTTTATAAAATCTTCATATATTTTTATTTAATTTTTTTAAAGTGCACTCAACTCAATATATACAGTGAGTTTATAGATTTCGTGAGTTTCTATATTATCGAAGGGGCAGGATCCTTCAAAGACTGACCAAACACTAGAAGAAGATTCTTCCACAACCGCTCCACTTCCACCCACCCATCCACCTTCATCTTCTCTCTCTTCTTTTATTCTTTCTTATTTCTTTGTTTTTCTTCCTCATCTTTTTTCATTTTTCTTTCTTCTTTTTCATTTTCTGCTTCTTTTGTTCCTTTTTCTTTTTTTTCTTCTTTTTTTTCTTCTTCATTTTCTTCTTTTTTTTCTTTTTCGTACGTCAGACCTATTAATTTCGTTTTGGCATCAACAATAACAATAACCCGTTGTTGTTGTTGACGAGAATTGCAAAGCACGACGATCTTGAATTAAGAACAGGTGAATAATGAGTCATAACAATACTTCAAAAGGTTCAAAAAATACTCTCACCTAGAAATGAAAAAAGTTTTAAAAGGTTATAGTTGAAAAGTAAAAAATGAAACAAACGTTAGTAGAATAAATGACAATAATAAAAAGAAATGGGGTTAAAAGGGTGATAACGAAAAATGCGATAAATAAAAACTGCGATAAAGGAAGAAATGCGATAATGAAAGAAATCTGATAAGAGAAAAAATGCGATTAAGGAAGAAATCTGATAAGGGAAGAAATGTGATAAAAGAAAATATGCGATAAAAACATAAACGATGATAGCAAATGAATGACTACAAAAGGGTGATAAAGATAAGGGCGATAATGAGGAAGATCGCTGTGTAAGAAGGCTGATAAAAAGGCGACAATAAAAATAATGATTGTGGAAAAGTGTTTTGTTAAAATACTGACAAAATAAAAATAAATTACACAGGAAAAGGAATAACAAAACCTCTGAAAAGGAGGGTTTCCCTTGAAGAAGGGTGGTAATATAACACCGATAAGAAAGATGGTAATAAGAATAAAAAGTGAAGAAATGAAGAGAAATTAAATTATTACTTATTTATTAATTTAAATAATTATCATTTATATAGCGCCTTTCAGCATTTTTTCAAGGGCGACTCTTGGAAGACGGTTTTCATTGCTGTGGGCTTCTAGGTTACTAAGCCACTTTAAGACGGCATCTATTTTTTACTTGAGTTGACTCTCATTACAACTCAAACCTGAGCTCAGCCGGGAATCGAACACTGAGCCTCACGCTTCAAAGCGGGCTTGCTGACCACTATGCCACAGATGCCGAAAAATATAAAAATAATGAAATAATGATAATGAAAAACAAAATAAAAAAAGACGAGATTAAAAAATGAAATTATAAAAATTGATAGTGAGAACCATAAAGATAAAAGTGGCGATAATAAAAACAAGGTAATTACAAAAGTCGCTAATAAGAAAAATAAGAATTAACTTAATAGAAATAAAGAAGGTGATAAACATAAAAGAAAACAAAGAGACAAAAGAGAGTGATAATAAAAATAAGAAAAATAAATAAAAAAAAGGTATTGAGAAAAATTATAATAAAATCAGAAACGATAAGAATTTTGATAAAAGTGTATTAAAAAAATGGCGTATATAATTTGATTGCGATAAAATAAAAAAGTGATAATAAGAAGAACGATAATAAGAAGGACCATAAGATGAAAGGTAGTAGTGAGAAGGGCGATATAATAAACATAGTTAAACTTAGTGCAGTGGGTTCAATCATTAAAGAAAAATAAAAATAAATTTTTTTATCAATAATTAGTAGTTGTAATGAAGAGATGAGGGTAATACAATACAATACAATACAAAAACGAATATTATTATAGTGGCATTAACTCCATAGAGTTTCGAGGGTAAATAGTTGAAATTCAAATGTTTCAAAAACTTCAAAGCAATAATCAAAAGCGTAGAGCTGGAAAATTTATTAGAACTAAAAAAAGTTGATGAAAAAGTTAGATGGATGATGGCTGAAGAGGTGAACCAGTTTTCTTGAAATCAAATAGGTCATTGAAAATATCTTTTATCAGAAGGGCATCAAAAGAAGGTAAGATGGTTTTCAACTCTGCTGCTTTTTATTTAATTTTTACAAAGCTCTCAAAACTTTATTGTTTAAACAGTTTGTAGCTGAGCGCTCATGAGAGGTGTGGGATCAGCGACATAAAAATTATTTGATTAGATTAAGTTAGATCAGTGCTATAAAAATGCTTTGATTAGATTAGATAAGACTAATTATAGGGTTTTCTAAGCTAGATGAAAGAATGGTGGTAATAAAAATGGCGTGATAAACGACCGAGTAAAAAATTTGTATAGAGTGAAGGATTTTATTTTCCTTCTAAGAAGAACATAAGCCTGGTTGAAGCAGTTGTTGTGGATGGTCAACAGAGAGTCACTGATTGCAGGTTAGTTAAAGTTGAGACACCAGTCTGGTAAAGCCTCAAAGCCCGTACTTTGAAGAAACTTTCTTTTGAGATTGAAGTATATAGAAAAAATAGTAAAACGAACAGTAATGCTTGAAGCTGATAATAAATAAACAAATAAACAAGAAAAAATATATAATTATATTCAGATTTATATATTTACGGCTAAGGTCGCCATTAATCAGGCTACAGACAACAGAGAATTGAAATTTTTTTGGGTGAGTTGAAAAAAGTTATTTGAGGAGCGATTGAAATAAAATACAATACAGTACAAACACGTTTATTATTATAGAGGCTTTAATCCCGTAGAGTTTCGAGGCAGCCTGGATGTGTGGAGGTTATCGTTTGTTGACGATTTCAGTCCATTGTTGCGTATTTCATATAAAAAAATTGCGGGAAATTTGGTAATCTTTTAAAATATTGCTGACGAAATCGTTTTCCATTCCATGAAGTCTAGTTGAGTGGGTAGAAAGATGATATAGAAGTATGTGAAATATAAACGCTTTTTACCCCAATCTTTCTCACCTCCTTCAGTCATCAAGTTACACTATCAAACATTTAAGCGTTAAATCCAGTGTTCGAGTACAACCGAAACCGAAAAAAGCTACACTTTTCATGAAATTATCAAACCATTTAAAACATTATTTATACGTTTTTGAATTCAGCCAAAAATAATTTCGCTGGGTGATTTGATGTTCCTCAAACTCAAACCCTCGAACTTTGATTTCATATACTTCAACAAGTCTTCTCCATTTATTAAATCTCTTTTATAATTTATATTTTTTCAAATCTCTCATTCGACCCTTCATTCACCATCCATAGTTTAGGCTTCACCTATGACTCCTCTCTGTCTCTCATAACACAAATGAAAGCCGTAGATAAATATTTTTTTAAGCCTTTGTCATATCAAACAACTGCACCTTTTCCTAGTTATTCCCAGTCTCAAACTTCTAGTTTCTTCGCTTACTTGGCCAGCTTTGATTATTGTAACTCTTTATACGATGGAATCCCTAACACCACGCTACACACTCTCATCGCAGCTTTTAATAGCACTGCAAACTTAGTTTCTGGTTCCCATAAATTCTCGCGTATAACTTCTGCTTTTACCTCTTTAAACTGGTTGCCTTTTAATGAGAGATCAGCTTTAAAAATCTGCACTCTCATGTTTAAAATAAAAAATAATCACTCACATAATTAATTAACAGAGCTTTATAGGGTGCCTCCTCGTAACCGATTGATATTTGCTACTCGTTTTTTAGGACGCCATCTTACCATACTCTGAACTTTTCTACTGTGCATTTCTCTTGTGGAACTCTCTTCCTCTAAATCTTATCTCTTTTACCTCTTAACGTTTTTTTCGTGAGGCTCTTGAAACTTTGTTGTTTAAACAGTTTGTAACAGAGCACTCTTGAACTGTGTGGAATAAACACTCCACAAATGCTTTAATCAACTTAGTCGTTTTCAATTATTTTATTCGGTATTTCGTTATCCCATAATGTTTAAGAACCTGCCATTTACTAAAGGTTTCAGCGTGTTTAAAGCGATTTCATTGAAAAAATAACATTTTTTATTGATAGAGCCAAGCTAAAGGTTTTTTAAGTTAAAAAGTATTAAAAATCAAATGATCAGATCAAAGACATTTTCAATTATGAAATGCTTTGTGAGTCTTTAGAAGTTCAAGTGGACTCAAAGTACAGAAGAGGATGATCTCATTCGGCACCTCTGTAGCTCTCAAAAATATCGGCAAGGATGTTTCTCTGTGCTTGTGTCAGAGTCTCAACTTGACGTACGGCGCCTGTTTTTGAACGTTTCCAATAAACGAAAAAAAAACTAAATAAAAAAAAGTATTAAAAGCAAGAATATTACTTTTTGGTACTTAGAAATTCCGAAGTCTACTTTATTAATTTTTTTTATCGGAACATTTTTATTTAAATTATTTAAAAACTTTTTACCTACTAAAATTTGTATCTTCTACTTTATTTATTTCTCAATAATTAATTTTAATCATATTTCTATTATTTTCTCAAAGCTTTATATTCTTAACTAATCTAATCAAATCATTTATATAGCGCTGTTCAAAAGCGCTCAAACAGCGCGCCACTCACGTTCTGGCATTCCATGGGGAACTTGACCACCATGTCTAAGGTACCTCACACTTGGGCCTATGTACCTGTGCAGTTCATTCCTTGGCAAGTTGTCCAGCATGAACTTGGTCTGTGAAGTGTATCAAGGAAAGAATGGAGAACATGGAAATTTAGAATTTTCTAATGAATGGTTTCTAAGGAATCATTCAGCAAATTAGGATGGAAGTACACATATCAAATCAAATTAAAATAAAAAATATAAAAAGATTCAAAAAAAATAAATTCACATTTATTTAAAGGAAAAAATTAAATAAAATCGCAAACCAAACCAATAAAAATGAATTTATGCGAATACTGCAGTTTTGATGGTCTCGAATTCTTCGTCTGGAACAGCGAACGACACGGCCACCAGCACAGTCAGCAGAAGGAACAAAGTCTTCATGTTATTGAGTAAGTCTGTTAACGAATAGCTTAAGGGTTGTTGAGGAGTTCACAAAAGTGTTTACAGGCTCGTTCCAATCCTCTTTATATAGACTTGAGTTCGGTTGATTATATAATTTAAAATTGATATTTTTCGTTTGTTTTTTATTTATTACTATTTTCCTATAAACTGAATATATACAAAATATATGAAAAGTTTCATTTTTTGTGATTTTTTAATTGGTTATATAAGCAGGTGTACTTCGATCTTAAGCAACTAACTATGGCATCTCTATATGAAACAACTATGAATCAAGCTCCTTCAAGTAAATTCCATGGTTGAAAACGTATAACATTCTCAGCTGATTAGAAGTTGAGTATGAAGTTTCTACATCAAAATATCGCAGCCGTTTCAACAACAACCAAACATTATAATAAAAAAGTGTTCACAATTTTTTATTTTTAAAACATTAAAAAAAAGTAATTTTAACATAATGACTGGTATTTTGGCCACGTGATGTAAAAGTAGACTCCTTCGAATCATTCAGACTCTAAATTATAAAAAAAAATCCTTCACAACCACCCAACCCACACTCCTCCATCCTGTGACAACAAAAATTTATCAGTGAATTAAAAAATTGTATTATCCATAATGAGAAATATCAATTAAAATTTTTAAAGCATAATCCGCCTAATTTGAATTTGAGTAGAATGTGAGGATTCTGAAGAAGAAAGATCATCTGAATAGTAGGAAGAGCCGACTAATTAATTAATTAATTGGTTCTATATATGCGTTGCCAACGTGATGCCAGTTATTGCCGCTGAGTTTTCATTTATCAAATTTCACTATTTTAATCAATTTTTTTCGAATTTTTTAATTGATTTATTGTTTTAAATTAATATTTCATTGTGTTTGATATTTTTTCAACTTTTTCTCTTCCGATTTGTTCATTTCGTAGGTTCAACGCCGACTTTTGTGACTGATAACATTCTGTTCTCGTATATTTTAATGTTTTCTTTTTTAGTTCGACTGTCGCCATGTTTTTGTAACATTTCCAACGTATGTCTGGACTTGATCTAATGTAAACCAATAAAAAAATTAAGCTTGAAGTATTATTATAAAAGGTAAAAGTTAATTCAGCTTATATTAATAATTTGAAAATAATGAATTATATTACTATATATTATTTATTATTTTATTATTATTGTATAAATAAAACAAAAAAATGAATTATAACTATAAAAATGAAATATATAGGAAATTATAACTAAGAAAATTATGATACGCTCACATGAGAATAGAAACTATGCTTGAGGTGTCTATTTTGAGACAGGGTTTGAAGAACCACTAAGATCACTCGAAGCAAAAATAGTTATCGAAGACAAAATGAATCAATCAATTTCTCATGGAATGTTTTTTGACTGAATTTTAACATTGCATCAAATTCATACTAAGTATGCGTTGCCAACGTGATGCCAGTTTTTCCGTTGAGTTTTCATTCCTGAAATTTCATTATCCTAATAACTTTTTTTCAAATTTTTTCATCAACTTGATGTTTGTAATTATAGTTTTCAATTTGAACCTTTTATTTACTCTATTTTTCGTTTGTTGTGTGTTAAATCACATTCAGTTCTCGTAAATTATAATTTTTTCTTTCTTCAGTTCGATTATTCGTCATGTTCCAATGTTACCATTTCCAGCGTAGTCTGGACTCGATCTAATAAAGAGTATAAAAATAATTCACACCCACAAGTAGTTATAATAATAACAAAAAATGAAGTTCAAAAAATAATAAAATTGATCAAACTGAAACAGTAATATGAAGAAAGTTGCTCTTCATGAAATCTCTAGTCTCTTGGACACTGAAACGTTGTTCTTGTTTTTGAAATTTTGCCTCAATAAACAAATAAATAATAGTACATTATCTCGAATTATAGAATGAGTCAAACGATAAATTTTATGTTGAAATTTGAATATTTTACTTTTTAAACATCAATTTATGATGAAATTTTTATATTTTTATGTTCTCATTTTGTTATTTAATTTTTAAAAGATTTTTGAAGTTGGGTCTATATTTTTTTCACTAAATATAAAGCAGAAAATATTCAACAGTCAGCCCCTATGAGAGATTGTATAGAGATGTCTTTGTACCCAAATAAAAAGCTCATTTATCACGTTCACATGGTACAATGTATCAAACCACATAAAGAAGGAACGGCAATATATACCATTTCAAATCTTTTTTCATTAATGCATGAAAAATTATGGTTTTTCTTTTGAATAAGAATTGTAGCTATGCGGCATTTGAAAAAAAGCGAACATATTATTAATGTTTTTACAAAAATATTTTAGCGCACTGTTTAACCTGTTTAGCTGTTATTTTTGCTTAAATATTATTTGTTCAATTGAAAAAATATATCAAAAATCAAAATGATTGCATTACAAATTTGCTATCCAAATGTTTTGATAAGATTAGATTAAAGTAGATTAGATTATTTACGGTTTTAAAGTCTTCAGATAGCTTGATGACACTAGTCACGCACACAATGGCCTTCTGCAACTCTGCGTTGATCTGCTTTTTTTCACGACCACAGTCATATTCCGTAATAGGTATAATCTAACTATTCTACTTCTCGAAAACTTGCTAAAGTCTATGAGAGTCAGGTTTGAGTTTTAAAAACAGCAACTCAAAAGTAGAAGAGACGCCGTTTTAGAATGGCTTAACCACCTAGTAGCCCAGCAGCAAGTAAAACAGTTTCTCTGGAAGCGTCTTTGAACAAAATGCTCAAAGGCACTTCACAAATGCTGTGACTACATTATATTATAGCTGGAATCATAAAACATTACAATACTGATAAAAATTATGAAATACAAGGAAATAAACATGTGATGCCGCTGAGTTCTTCAAATATAAATATTTTAATGATTTTTTTTTCAATTTTCCAAATAATTTATTGTTTTTAATTGATATTTCATTGTGCTTGATAATTTTTAATTTTCTTTCTTGCAATTTTTTTCTTTCGATTCATATTCTCATCATTTAAAAAAAATAATCTTTATTGAAGCAAATCCAGACAAACGCTGGAAATGGCACAAAACATGGTGAACAATCAAAATTGAAAAAAAAAAACTTAAAATCAACAATAACTGAATGTCGTAAACTTTTTTAATTGTCTGTTGCAAGAGATCAAAAACTGACTATAGAATACAATTTATGAATCTTAAAAATTTAGAATTAAGTCATAGTCTATATTGAATGACTATTAAAGAATTTCTCATCAAATTAACAAAAACTGGAATGTTTAAAGGTTCTAAGAAATTCAAAGGCAAAATTGTCTATTAAATCAAATTAATGATTTTTAAAATTTGAGAATTGAAGAATATCTTAAAACCACATAACATAACTATTGAAGAGTTACTTCAGGTTATTCCTCTTTTCTTCTATTTTCTTTTTCATATACACAAAAATGTCTGTCTGGATACCACAACTCATTGCGATTCTTTCAACACTCGCTCTTTGAAATTTTCTTTTCAAATTCATTACATTCACATCAATATGATAAGATATTCTTACGATGATCTCGAAAAATTCCAATTCGACATCTCTCACCAAGACAAAACATTTCTTCTTTGTTTTCTCAATACTCAATAACCTCATAATACACATTGTTCATCGTTTTTAATTTAAAACTTTTTTATTACTGTATATAGGTATTTAATTTTTTTGCCGTTTTTTGTAAGTTCTATGCTGACTTTTATGACTGATAACATTCCGTTCACGTATATTTTAATTTATTTCATTTTTAGTTCGATTGTTCGCCGTGTTTTGTAACATTTCCAGCGCATGTCTGAATTTGATCTAATAAAGACTATACATTTTTTCCCAAAAATAATGAAATATAAATAACAAAAGGGAAAAAAATACAATAAAACCTCAATTGCAAAAAGTTATGCGCAATGAAAAGAAAATGGCAAAACTAAGACACAAAAATTTTCGATTATTTGCCATGTTCTGTACCATTTCCGGCGTACTTCTGGACTTGATCTAATAAGGACTATACAAAAAAAAACAACCTTTCTTAAAATATTCTAAGATGTAGAATGTCTCTGATGACAATTTTATTTATACAATTAAAGTTTGCAGTGAAGCTATACAGACTACTTTTATGAACCAAATTCTTTGATATGTTGACTAGACAGATATACTTTGACATCTCATTTGTCTTGCGTGATTTCTTTAAGAAAAACAATGAACATGATACTTTTTTTTACTTTCTGTTTGAATGAAAAAACTTTATTTGTGTTTATAGCGTCAGCCCATAGCTAACTGCTAAGAAAGTATTTTGCTCATAATTTTAATTCAAATAATAACCATTTTTAAAAACCTGAGGAAGAATAAAATAATTTTTTTGACTATAAAACAAACCCAAATAATAGCTTCATTAGTCTAACTCAAAGGTTTTTAGGCCAATTTCACAATTATCATATCAAACTAAAAATTGGATTATTAGTTAGGTCAATAATTGTTCCTTTGAAAATGTAGGGTAAATAAAGAATTACTAAGGCTCTCAAGGAATAGATATATTCAAGTTTTCGCTGAAAATTGATTATTCCCAGTTTTTTTAAATTTAATCGGCCAGTTTTGTTGGTTTCTATAAATAGGAATAATTAAAAAATAAGAAAAATAGTGGTATAAACAATTAGTAATGGGAATATACGGTGCCATTGTATACTTATCGTGAATTTTTTTTGTTTTTAATATTTAGAATTTAACCTTTTGTTTGTATGTGCACTATTGTCAAATTTCACAAGGTTACTCATGAATGAAAATATCTCATTTACATTTTATATTTAATCAAATTAATAATCGTATAAGAATAAAAGATTTTTCATTAAAGTTTTAAACGGTTGTTAAAAAAATATTTGTGTATTAAAATTATCACACAAAGCTTCATTCCACTCCAAAGTTCTATTTTTTTAATCCATGCAATTTTTATGTACTTATGATATGATATTTTTGTATTGAACTTTTTTTATTGGAATTTATTTTGTTATAACTTTTCAGAGGAATAAAGTTACACAGTAATCACAAATGAAACGACAGTCTCTTATTAAATATGGAGAACTCATCATCTTAGGGTGAAACAAATTATCTTCAAAAAACCTAAAATTTCATTTTTTTATAAATTTTCAATGAAAGCACTGATACATTAACTTTCATAGCTATCTTCTTTGTAGGTACAATGGCTCGCTGACCAATGGTGACAAAGGTCGACGGCGAAGCAAGCTGGTACTGCATAAGAGGGCTATTGCCAATGGAGTCCGACCCATCAAACATCACATTGTGGATGATCCTCGCCAGTGTGAGGTTGGTGGAGTTTCATAGCTCAAAAATAAGTCATGCAAACATTCTACATAATGTTTTATATATAAATATAAATCAAAATAGATGAAAATATTTTGAAATAAATTTTTTTAAACTATAATTCTCTTAAAAATTATTTTTCAATTTGCAGTTGATCCGCAACACCGAGCAGCACTCTGTGTCATACACTCTGAGCAGAAGTCAGGCAGTCATTGTGGAGTATGAACATGACCCCACTACTGACATGTTTCAAATTGGACGCTCATCTGAGGACCAGATTGACTTTGTTGTCATGGATACCATTCCAGAAAATGAACGAAATGACAAGATTGTCTCACAAAGCACCATTTCGAGGTAATCTTGAAGCATTGTTGCATTGATTGGGATCTTTTTTTATTACTCTACCACATATGAAAATAATCCTCAACTCAAAAATCTAAATATACTCTTAAAACTTTCTAAAACACAAAGTTTCTTTACACACCAATGGCAGGTTTGCCTGCAGAGTATTGGTAGAACGAGCCTACCCACACACTGCCCGCATTTATGCAGCTGGTTTCGACAGTGGCAGAAACATATTTTTAGGGGTACAACCTTCTACAACATCCACCCTCTTCTCCATTCATCCACCCACCATCCTATCCACTTACCCTTGTTATCTACCCATCCGCCATTTCACGCCACCACCACAGGAGAAGGCCACCAAGTGGTACAGCAATGGAGAGATCGATGGCTTGACCACCAATGGCATTCTCATCATGCACCCCGCCGACGCCTTCATGGACACGCCAGACCCTGGCCTATGGAGGGAGTTGTCAGTGGAGGGTGGTCTGTATGCCCTGCGTGAGTCCAGGTCCACCCCTAACAAGGGCAACCTGGTAGGTTGTCACCGTGGCTTGTTTCATTGCTACTGTTAAAAAAAAATTTTCAAACAGTTTGTGGCAGAGCGCCTTTGAACAGTATTCAATCAGCGTTATACAATTTTTTTTACTGAGATTGAATAAGCCTAGACCACGCTATGCTATGAATTACAATACATTGTGAATATACACTGTATAGTAGAATACCATATAGTATCATAACTGAATCTTACACCTCACCCCTTGAAGATATCCAATGAAAGCAACATCTTGAAGGACGGCACTCTGATTGATTTGTGTGGCGCTACACTTTTGTGGCGGTCCAATGAGGGCCTTGAAAAGGGACCAGTTAGTACTCCATCGTCGTTGTCGTCATCATCATCATCATCATCACCCTCATCCTTGTCATCCTTTTCGTCATTGTCGTCATCATTACCATCGTGGTTGTTATCATGGTCATCATTGTCGTCATCAGCATCATCCTCACTACCATCACAACTGCCACTATCACTCATAGCCGTAACTACCACCTCAAACCTGCAACCACAACTACCATCCTCACAACCACAACAACATCACAACTGCAATTACTATTACAACCACACCTAGCAGCATCATCACAGACACAACCACAACAACCAACAACATAACAGAGTCTTATGGGCTTGGAGTTACAGATTCGTGAGATCAACGCCTCAAGGCCTCAGTGTCCGGTGGGCCTCAACACCTTGGTTCTGCCCATCAAGAACTCCTCCAACAACAACGAGAAGACACCTTACGTGTATCTCAACTGCGGCCACGTGCATGGCCAACACAGCTGGGGCAAGGACGGCGTCTCAAACACCAATTGCACGTGTCCCATGTGTCGAGAGGTGGCTGGTGGTGGTGTGGTGTTTCTTGCTGGTGGTGGTGTGGTGTTTCTTGCTGGTGGGGGTGTGTTGTTTCTTGCTGATGGTGGTGTGGTGTTTTATGGTGTTTGATGGTGTTTCTGGCGTTGGGAGTTTTCTGGTAAGTTGTGTTGAGCGGTCTGGACATTAGTAGCTTGATTATGAGTGGGTGAATTTGGTAACTGAGTTTTTCAGTCCGTTTATTATAAATATCAACATCATCTCTGTGGAAAGCATTACTATGTCTAATTAATCTTCTATCCATTTTTCCCTATACCCATCCATCCATTCGATGCTATAAAAGAAATCCATACATCCCTTAAATTACCCGTTCGTCCATCCATCCGTTGGCAGGTGGGTCCTTTTGTGAAATTGCTGCTTAGTCAAGAGATCAGCTTCTATAACGAGAATGACATAATCACACACTGCTTCTCCCCTTGTGGTCACATGGCTTCTGAAAAAACTGTCAAGTGAGTCATAAACTGGCACGTTTCCATCCATTCATTGTTCCAGAAAGTTTCGCCAAGTATCAAGAATCCACTCTCACTCCATCCTTTCCTTATTCCCATCATCCCTTTTTTGTTTCTTTCTTCCCGCCCTTCAGTCCACACTTTTATTATTCGTTTTATTCTTTCATGTTTTCACACTAAATTTCCTCCTTCAACAATCCATCCACCCTCGCTACATTCTTCTTCTCATTCCTTCACTTCCCATTTCTCCACCCCCTTCCATTCCTCCCCCACTCCACAGATACTGGTCCAAGGTGCAAATACCCCATGGTTGCCATGGCTTCCATGCCATGTGCCCTTTTTGCGCCACCATTCTCAACGCCCAACGACCATGGGTCAAGCTCATCTTTCAGGACAATCTCGAATGAGATTTTTTGAAATTTTTTTTCAATCAAAAATTTTATTTGCTATTTCAATTTTCATTGTTTTCATTAAAAAATTTTTTTAAAATCTTTTTTTAACTTCCATTTTTTACATCACTTTTTTTTTGAAAAATTATTATTTAATAATAATATATCTTTAATTTTTATTTGTTTTTATATCATTCGATTTCTGGATTATTTTTCTCTAATTAGTTAATATTTTTTCAATATTTTTTTCTTATAGTTTTGTTTTCAATGAAAATATTTTTTATTTTCTTTCATACATCAGTCCCTGTTTGCTTATTATAATATAAATAATGTGGCTAGAACCTGACGTTTTTTACTTAAGACTTTAGTCCTGGGTTTCGTGGTGTTGGTATATAAGGAATATAAAAATTAAATTATTTTCCAAGGGTTTTTTGCATTGCAAAATACAATGCATCATCTCTCGTAACTCTTGCATTCTGATGGTTTTAAATTGTTTTTTTTTTTTCAATTAGTTTTGTCATGTTTTTCGTCCCTACAATCTTTCGCCATTGGCAGCAAGTTCGCTGCAAGAGAGATGACTACAGCTTAGCAAGATTAGTGCACACACACACTTGGTTGCTCTTGTTTTATTATTTCGCCTCTTTAGTCCCTAATATCATGAAGAATGCGTGGCCGAAAAGTAGACCACTTAATTGTGTATTCATGCCATGACGTACAGGCTGTATTAATTACATCTTTATTAAGCTATTTTGAACTATTCGTCGTATGATTCCATGACGAAATTGGTCATTTTTTGAATGTTCAACGGGTTAAAGTTGATTTGATGTTTCGAAAATTATAAATACATCTGAAAAACTACTTTTAATTTATTTAAATCGAATTATTTTAAACAATTGTCTATGAACTTTAATTTCCACATTCTGTACCTATCTCTTACCTTGTGCTCAATACCACACTCCAAACTAAGTTCTACACGAATGCATTGCTTTCGAAGTGTGGTCGTTCTACTTAGTAGTGTGTTTTACTTCATGGTCCTCATATAGCGCACTTTTGGAATCCAGAGGACCCTACTTTGTATTGATGAAAAGTTAATTATAGAATTTTATAAAAATATTATTTGTATACCTTCAGTTTGGCATACTTTAATCACACATTTCAGCATTGCTCTGATCGTCTTGACGATGTTTGCTTACCTCGTATTAAACTTTCGTTAAAATTAAAACATAAACTTTGATTCGTTTATTATAAATAATATACCCTATAATATAATATATATTATAAATGCTTTATTAATATTTGATCAATCAATTGCATCAATCTATTCGACGCCAAAGGCCAGTGAAAACAACGTTATACAAGCTTGGCAAACATCAAGTGAGTTTTGAAAGATTGGGCTTGATGGTGGAGTTGAGGTAAAATGTTTTACATAACGGCTTCGTCCGCCTGGGCCTGTTGTGAATGCCATTCAGATGATATTGTTAATATAAATGAGAATAACACAAAAATACGCTATCATTACAATGGCATTGCTTCTATAAGTGACAAGACCATTGATTAAGTCAGTTGCAATGTAATGAACACACCTTTGATGGCTCAAACCTTAAGCTGTCCCAACACCATTGGTCTTTCAACCAGGCACTAGAGCTTCATGCTCCTTTATTCATTATGCCACTTCATACTCACTCACTCATTTCCCCCTCACTCACTCACTCACTTCACACCATCTCCCCCCCCCCCTTTCCAGACGACCTTGTACTTCTGAGCGACAGCTTTCCAGTCAAGGGCCTTCAGCTTAGGAACGCAGTTGACCAAAAGGTGCTTGAAACTCTCAGCGTTCTGCGTCATCTGCTTCATCACCATGTCCACCGTCACCTGCGCAAGGGTGCGCACTGATTCAATGGTGCTTTTCTAGATTCAGTTCACGCATCGTTTGAGTTTTGTGAAACAAGTTTTGGCTCTAATTATTTTAAAATGTTTTTAAATGCCCTAAAATGCTAGCAAATGCTTTAATATCTCAAAACGGCTTAAAATGTCTCAAAATCTGAAATTATTTATGATTTTGAAATTGATTGGTAACTTATGGCTGTGTAAGGAAAACAGCTCAAAAAAAGTTTAAAATGTTATTCCTCGAGCACACTGGGTCAGCAATGAATTAAAGTGAATCTAACATGGGGACCCTCCCTCCATGCGTCCATGTCCGTGACCAGAGCTATGGCAGCATAAGGAAGTCCTATTTCATTGGCCAACACCACCTGAAGTTGACGTTAATTGAATAAGGAAATACATTTTTAGTGATTAAATTAACTTAAAGGTTTAAAAAGCGATATATTTATTATATAAATCATTTTGAGGGCTTTTTTTACATTTATTAAAATATCATTTGGCTAAACAACCAACGCTTTTAAAACTACAATGATAAAAAAATTATGAATAACATTAATGGTAAAACAAATGCACAAGGCAGACGTTGCTTAAAGGAAACGCTATTGTCACCTCAGGAACGGTTGTCATGCCGACGACGGATGCTCCGAACGACTGCCACACCAGGCTCTCTGCTTTGCTGGAAAATCTAGACGGGAAATTGAACTATGTAACGATATATGGATGAAACCTTGATCGCTTTCTTTGATGTTTTATAACTCAGATTCATTATTATTACTATTATTACTATTATTACTACCAATATAATTATGAGAACATTTTGCAAACATGTGTTTTTTTATAAAGTTAGACCTGGGTCCCTCAATGACGACGATGGTTCCAGTGGAGTGGTGGCTGAAATTTCGTTCCTTCAGAGTGCTCGACAACAACTTGGCGTTTTATGGTGTTGCAATTAATATTAAACTGGTTTGTGAACAGCTGACTATTTGAACAAGAACAGAATTTTCTCAATAGGGTGATTTTAACTATTGTACTTTTAATTGAGCCAAATGAACACCTTTTATCATTCATTTCTAGCAGCAAACCTCATTGAGCTCAGAAGCAAAAGGATGCGCCATGGGGATGTGAGAGATGCCTGAAAACTCTTGACAGGTGCCATCATAAAATGTATCCTTCCTGTTTTTTGTCCTGTGCAAAAAAAAGTCAAAAATTTTTTTTTTCGTTTTCAGTTTTATTTCAAAAAGAAAACCATACCTGTCTAAGAACTGGTCCAAAATGACGATATGTCCAGGCTGGATATTCTCCTGCAAAGAGCCCACAGCACAGCTGACCACCACACATGTGCACCCGACGTGCTTCAGAGCCCAAATGTTGGCTCGGTAGTTGACATTGGTTGGACTCAGTTGATGTTTGCGACCATGCCTTTGAAAGAAGGAGTGGAAAGATAGTAAGGTAGTGAAAGTATACGATGGGGGCTTGCCAGCAAAATTTTTTCATATTTTTATATGAAGAATGATATATTTTCACACCTTGCTAGCAAGACACATTTTATGCCAGCTATGTTTCCAAAAATGAGAGTATCTGATGGCTTCACAATTTGAACATTGTGTTTAAATTTTAAAACTGAAGTATAAAAAATGACGTTGGATATAAATTTTAATAAAAATTAATTTTCGAAATATAAAAATATGATAATGCAGTTAAATAATTAGAATTTCCATGAATATTGAAAAATGAAAAATAAAACTAACATCTCCAAAAGGAGTTTGCACCACTTTTTCTTCTCTTTCAGTGAAAATATTTGGATCATCAAGACCTGATCCACTAATAATTCCGATAACAGGCTGCATTTTTGATTTTGCAAAGAGTCAAATAAATCCACCAATGCATATAAACTATGTGTTCAATGATTTATTCTTTCAACAACAAAAAATTTAGAAAGGAAAAATAATAAAGTGACTTACTTCCATTATTTTGCTTAAATTTCTAACTGGATTTTTTATGCATACAAATGTATCTACGTAAAATCAATAGTTAATTTGAATAAATTTAAAATTATAAGTTACTACAATAATTTATTTTATTTAATATTTACAAAAGAGTGCTAGGCTGAAATAATATGACTTTAAATGAACCTGTAGTTAAAAGTGAACTTTGAGTTTGTTATTCATAATTTTAATCTATATAAAGATTTTTTGAACGGTTGTATGAACTTTGAATACTTGAAATATAATTTATCTTTTAACTTAAGCCCTTAAATAATTCAAAATGCTAACTATACTAGCAGCTTAACTCACGGATCGTGCAACACTAATCAATAGTTTACTCAAACTCATTAAAAAACCAACATTGATTTTTGAAACCTGGAGCTTCACGGTAATATTCTAAATGAATTGAAAGCACAAAAAATACAATTTATACTTCGCCAGATTTCAAAGTAATATCTAAACCCAAAAACTGACCATGAATTTTTTATCTTTATCTTATCTAATCTAATCTAATCAAAACATCTGTAACGCGCTTTTTATTCATAGACTTTATTCAATCAAAACACAAAACACATTCTCTATAGACTAGTGGTTTACATCATTAATAAATTAAAGTATGAAAGTGAAGACATTTTACTGGATCAAAATTCACTTGTTTATGTAATCTTTTATTAGAATGGCTCAAGTCCATAATTATGTTAGACAACTGAACAAAGCCAACTTTCGAAAAAATGTCGCATGAAACCACTTGTTAAAAAACAATGCCGCTAATATTTTTGGAGTTTTTTCATATGCTCTAAAACAACGCAACAAGAAATAATCAGACGCCGTTTAATGCCCCCTTTTATACCTAAAAACTCTACTAATAAAAATATTTAAAAAAAATAATGTAATAATTTCATGTAAAAAAATGTTTTGCGTGAAAATAACGTTATTTTATTTTGGTTGAAAGTTCTTACCACTTGGTTGTTGTCACCGACAATTTTTGTACTCAAAAAATGTTCTTCATACTATCAAAACATTTCAATTGAAAAAAATTTATCACCACAAAACACTTCGTTTTGAAATCTTTTTTTCACTATAGATTTACGTTTAAAAAATCGTTACAAACTTTATCATACAAAAATCAAATTTAAGAATTTTAATAATTCAGATTTCACTCATTTTTTAAATTATTTTTTAAAATATTGTATTTATTGAATAAAATCCAGACAAACGCTGGAATTGGCACAGAACATGGTAAAAAGTCAAAATGGAAGAAAAAAAACTAAAATCAACAATAACTGAACGTCATAAGAATTGTCAAGTGTCTGTTGCAAGAGATCAAAAACTGACTATAGAATCAAATTTATAAATCTCAAAAATTTATAATTGATTCATAGTTTATATTGAATGACTATTGAAGAATGTTTTATCAAATTAACCAAAACTGGGATGTTAAAAGTTTCTAAGAAATTCAAAAGCAGAATTGTATATTAAATCAAATAAATGAGTCTCAAAATTTAAGAATTGAATCATATCTTAAAATTACATAACATAACTATTGCAGAGTTATTTCAAGTTATTTCTTCTTTTCTTTTATTTTACTTTTCAACCATTTCTTATATTCACAAGGAAGTTTGTCTGGATACAAAAATTCCTTGAGATGCTTTTAACACTCGCTAACTCTTTTTTTTAAGTTGGCAAACGGTATTCTTGTAGCCAATTGGTTGGCGATTTTACAGCCATTTCTCAAATTCACAAGTCTGTCTGGATACCACAACTTTTTGCAATAACTTTCAACACTTGTTTACTTTCTTATTGAGTAATTTGGCAAAAAGTATTTATGTAGGCGTTGGTTGACGATTTAACTGCAATGTCTGTATTTCAAATGAAAAAATAGCGGATTCGGCAATCTCTTCAAAATCTTTGTAATCAGCAAAAACTATAACTCTCAGATGAATTAATTCATTCAAAACTAATATTTGAAACTTTAAATTTCAAATAGTTAATAAAAATAGTTTAAATAAAGAAAATAAAATAACGGCCATACACGCTTTCAAGGAAGCGGAAACCAAAATCATAGTGTAATAAGCTAAAAAATGAAATTATAAAATTGCTTTTAAAGCTTCTGAAATTCGGTTGTTTATATAGTTCCTAGCAGAAGGCCTATGAGCAGTGTTTCTCAGTTCTATACAAATGCTTTGATTAGATGGCAAAAGCGGCATACTCCGAAGCATCCATGACGATCCCATACCGCAGTGAGCAGCATGCATCGGATCTGCAAGGAAGTGGACGAGTACTATACAAGAAAAAACCAACTCACGCCTGGGATGTAACCAAACTATCGTATTGATATTATATACCTTTCCTTGAATAATCCCTTTTCGAAGGAATTCAAATTCAGGGTGTAATTTTGAATATTTCATACCAACCATCGGATCTTTTAACCATTGGAGGCACTTCTTGCTTTTAAGCCATTATTTTTGCCACCAGTGGAGCAGACGGATTGTTACCGTTGATCAGCTACACCCTTGTGAAGTCCCACAGGCCTGCCACCTACCTCGACTGCTGCATTCTGATGGAACTACTGGACGAAAAGTTGCCTTTATTTTTCATTTCAAATGTTAAATTTTTCGAATGTAAAGTTATTGAAAATGTATTCACTTTTAAGAATAGGTATAGACAATATTCAGTTTTTTTCTTTCAATAACACAAGCCAAACATCGCCACGCAGTCAGTCCATCGGAGAAGAAGGCTACTGCGTAACAACCCTTGTCACCTCTATGGAACAGTGGACAATCGCCATGAAACCACCGAAGTGAAAGTAATTTCGCAATCATTTCAAGTCAACATCCTCACAATCACTTGAATTTAACGCGCCAGACGCCTTAGAAACATTCCAGTATTCGTTATAATTGTTCCTATTTTTTTCTATACAGTATGGGTGACTAGTAATTATATGGTTCTGATTTAAATATTCTTATTTTGTGCGTTATGATATTTTCACTTTATATAACGTACAATGTTAAATTTATTGAAGTACTAGCCTCCTCTAGAATTATGAAAATTACAAAAAGCTACCACTCTAATATCATTAGTTAAGTTGAAAGAATCGACGCGTTTCTAGGATAAAAACATGAACACACAATTCTATTATTTTGGCTACTCGAACTAGACAACCAAAGAAGCTTTCACACCTCATTGTCCTCTATGCTTTGCAACCTATGGCCGCACATCCTGCGAGTGTGCATCATTCATCGAAGCCCAATGCACGCCGGCTAACAGTGACCACGGAGTCTTATTCGATGCACACTACTGAGGTTAAAATGGAGTGTACCATTGACCAACTTGTGATTCCCTATACGCATTCAAAGTGCGCGTAACCCTTCAACGGCGATGATATTGCCACGCAGAAGCTGGTAAATGAAAACGTTTTGTAGGTATGAAACGCGTTTAAAAAGTCAATAATGCAAGTAATTATGAACTAGATACCGCCATTGAAACAAGACCGGAAGACTATGAGTGCAGAGAGAAGCGAGAGTGGGTGGATGTCGCAACATATGATTGCTGGCTAAGGATGAGTTGGTTTTAATTTAAAGAGAAAAATGAAGAAGAAAAATAAGACGAAGAAGAAGAATTGAGAACATCTATGAAGCATGCAGGCGCTTCCAATGGAAAAAAATTCACTGCAAAACTGAAGCAAATAATTGAAAAATTAAATGAAAATTGTGAATAAATATCAATTTGATAAAAAAGAATCAGAAAGAAGAAATATATAAAATATTATACAAACATTTCTTCTAAAATATAATAAATTATGAATGATATAAATTACAAACATAAAAGTTTAATCGACGTGAGATAAAAAGGTGCTATTAAAAACAATGTTGCTTCAAGCCTTAAACCTTCAATCTGAGATTGGAATCCCTGGAGGCAGAAGACATGTGCAGATATTATTTACCTTGTGTAAGCAAAAGTAGTATAGATTTATTGAATGAATAAGTAAACTGGTGGAATAGAATAATGTACAAAAATAAGTTTAGCAACTTTGAAAAATTACTTAGTGAAAAAGACAGAGAAGAAAATAATTATCAAGGTGAAAGTAACGAAGGTACTAGACAGAGGGAGCACTCACTTGCTCTTTAAAGAGTCCTCAGTCTCCTTTGAACGCTTCCTGCGCTCATAAATGATGATGATCACCACCAGCACAACAACCTCCAACACAATGCCTATGAAAGGCCACAAAGGAGCCAGCTTGTCTGTTGGTAAGTTGATGAAAGTGTAAAAAAGAAAAAATTGTTTTTTGAAAACATTACTAGCCAGTTGGAAGAAAAGACACAAAGTTCTCACCCTTGACCCTAATCTTGGTTGTTTGATTGGCAGTTCCATGTTCATTCATTCCCATGCAAGTGTAAATGCCATAGTCTTTCATGATAGTAGATTTGATGACGAGGGTTGCATTGTTTGAGATGGTCTTTAAAGTGCCATCATCCATCACACGTGACCAGTTAAACGAAGGCTTTGGGTACCCAAACCCAAAACATTGCAATTCCACAGGTTCCCCTTGCACCACATTTAGTGACTTATCAAGTGGTTTAATTAATGGTGGGGCTGTGAGGATAAAGAAGTTTTGTTGCTATGAAAATAATGATTTTTATTTAAAAAACTTGAAATCTAAGCCACAAACAAGTCGATGACTAGAAACTTATCATAATTCAAAGTTGAAATTCGAAACTTCTAAGAACCCACATTCTAACTCTATTGAACTGGTCCCATTATCACTCTTACAGTGCCAAGTGCCAACATCATGTTCATCTAAGATATGTTGATTTATTGAAATAATTTAAAAAAAAACTTTAAAAAATCTAATAACACCCAAAATGATTTAAAAAACTAGTTCAATCCTTGAGTTCAAGCTAGAAAACAGCAATATTTTAATCGTAAATTTCATGAGTTTCAAATAAAAGATCTAACCGATTCGGAAAATGGTCAAATTTCCACCACTTAAGGAATATTTGGGACGAGTATTACTTGTCTCAATAACATCTCCGTAAGGATTGACCCAACTAGTAACGTTAGGACAAAAAAGTTCCACTTTCGTTTGTCCGATTGACAAAATTATTCGATGTAAACCATCTGCATAAACTAATAATTTGTTTTTTGATTTTAGCTTAACATTGAATTTGTCGTTAAATAGAAGTATGAATAGGATGTGAATTAGTAACTCCGTAAATTAGTTGACATTTAAGTAATCTTTACAAAAATACTGAATGTTTAATGTAGATTTTTAAAATATAGATCGTTAAGTTTGCTTCAAGAAAACTATACCCTTATTAATTTCTAAACTTTTGGTACAAAGATGAGTATATAGCAAATGAAATGAATAAATTGTGCACTAACCGCTCGTGGTTAACAAACAGAAAAAAACAGTAAGAAAGTATTTGCACTGCATAACGCTGAGCTGACTCGACAAGAAAAATCAAGAGAACGAGATCAAAATGGCCGACAACATTTACAAAAAATTCAGGCAACGGGCAGTATTGATTATAGATAAATGAAAAGCAAACATAGATTTTGAATAAATCTAAGTAAAAAATAAAAATTCTTTGATTTTCTAAGTAATTTACAAGACCATTTAATTCCTATAATTGACATTTTATTACAAAATTGTTAAACATCCCTTCCTCGTCTTCATAATACTCAATAAGTAGATCATTGTTCATAAGTTAAAAAAAGTAAAGCAAAAAAGGTCAGATAAGGAAAAACCACTAGGTTTCCCCTATTCATTATTCAATTCTTCAACTTTATTTATTTCATCAGTTTTTAAAAATAATCTTTATTTTCATCTTTAACAGTAAAAAAAGATAAAAAAAAAGAAGATGTCAAATGAAACTCATAAAATAATCCAATGGTCTCAAAAGCTGGCGGATTATAGTACTGTATTGTCAAGTATTCTAATCTAATCTATTTTTATTTAATTTAATCAAATCTAAAATAAAAATTTTATAGCGTTTATTTGTCCAAGTGTGCTATGCTAAGAAACATTTTTAAAAATTGCTATTTAAACAAATGCTAAAAACGTGCTACAAATGTCTTGATCAGATTAGATTAAACAATAAAGTCTGAAGGGGTTTTTGAACACAAAGTAGAGATCTAATGGAAGTAGGACTGGGAGAGAAAGAGTTCCATTGAACAAGACAACAATGAAGAAATCAGCTTTTTCGTATGCTTGGTAAGCACCATAAAAACCGAAAATGAGTGGAAGATCTGAGTTCCTAGTGGGGTGGTAACTTAAAAGGTATGTTAGATAAATGGGCCTAATTTCTGATCATGCACAAGTGTGAATAGCCGTTTTTATACGCTTTTGTTACTTTTAATCTAATCTTATCAAGAAATTTGCAACTAGCTCTTCAGCATTATTTTTAAAAGTGCTCCCATGAAAACAAGTTTACTCTGAGGGTTACTAGAAAACTAGGTCCTGTCATTCTAAAGCTCTTATCTAAGCTTGTCCAGTCACACTGCGCAGCGGAATAAACAAAATTTATTCAAGCTATTTTATTTATCAGTTAGAATTTTAAACATCAAATATTATTTTGTATATAAGCCCTAAAAAAGTAAACTTTTCTAAAACTCTGTTCCCCAAAGTTACCGGTAACCCACACCATGTACTCCATCAGATCTTCCCACCTGTATACAGCTCATAACGATATACTCCTTTTAAGATCTTACGTTCCTTTCTCGTTCTTCCACTTTCTAATAAGCAAAATTGCTTAATTGTTTTTTATTTGAATTTTTTCTATCTATACCTTTTTTAGTAATTTCAGTTGCTTTATTTGTTTATAAGCGGTTGTTGCTTATAATTTTATTCTCATATACATTGAATATTAATTTACAAGATCTGCCTTCTCATGTTCAAAAAAAAATCAAATTTTTTACTCAAAAAACTTTATTAAATTACCTTTTTGTGAGAGACTTGAATGCTTTGACTAGATTAGATTAGATTAGACTCGGATCTTTAGCTTATTCCCATTTTTTATGGTACAATTTAAGCATATTACGGCTGAAATCACATTTTCATACTTTATGAAACTCTTTCTCCAGGTTTTACTTTCTTTACGTCTTTACTTCAGTGTTGTAAAGCTCTTAAAACTTTTCTGTTCAAACAGTTTGTATCAGAGCGTTTTTGAAAGGTATATCAGCACTATACAATTATTTTGATTTAGGTCCGATTAGTTCGTAAAATTGTATTGGACTTTTTAAAATCGTTATGTGACTAGAAAAGCTTGAAGAAGTAAATTATGATAAACCTAATCTAATCTAATCAAATCAAGAAATTTTTAGTGCGTTTTTTAGCATTATGTTCAAACCCTAGACAGCCACACGGCACACAAGAGGATATGGATGGTTGTAAGGACGCTGGCGACATTTTATTGAAAAGTTGAGTCAGACTAATCAATCGACCATGAAGGTGTAACTGCTTGAAAACGAATAGTAATCTCAGCCATTCAGCAAAAGTGGTTTCTCGAAAGATTATCATTATGGAGCGGCCTTGGAAAGTGTAATCAGAGCTATATAACTGTTTTAATTGAATTAGAATAAAATGAAACCGAATAAGACAAATAAATTATTTTATTGATTTTTTATTTCTATGAAAAAACTCGTATATCTCACCAATCTGTCACATTGCTTATAAAAATGTTTTTTTAATCAAATGAAAGCTTCAATGAGCATGCATGGAAATCGTTTATAGAAGTATCACACCCCTTATTATTATTATTATTATTATGAATTTTTGTGTTTTAAACATTAACAGGAGTTTTTTGTAAAAGTGTATAAACTATAGCTAGTGAAGTTGTTATAAAATCTATGCTTATCCAAGTTTATCTTTGGTAAATGAATTCTTTTCAATTGCACGCACTGAATATTAAGTAGTACACAAAGAACCAGTGTGAACACGCATGTTTATTGGCCGATTATATGTTACCATGGTGTGTATCAGTAGGGCTTATAAAATCGTGCGCAATGATCCGTAAAACTTTTTCAATCAATTTGTGAGGTTGGTGATTTCATAAGTTGATGGTAAAGCAACTCCATTTGTTTCCTTGTCAATGCAGTAAACATTAATTTAGCCTATTAATGTGGCCTCGAAACTCTACGGGGTTAATGCCACTATAATAATATTCGTTTTTGTATTGTATTGTATTATTCATTTGAAAAATTCGCTACAAGAATGTTTATGAAAACACTAAACAACAATGGACAAAAGTGATTTTGGAGTGGCAGTGCTCGAAGCAAAGGATTACTTAATAAGTGGCAACAGAAAAGTGCAATTGCCGGTTTGAATGTTCTGGTAACTAATAAGAATAATCTGGTTTCAAATTAAGCAGAACAAAGTACAAAATTATGAACATCAGAAGTTTTTTCTCTCAGACCTGATCTTTTATAAAGAATTTTTTTTTCTAATTTAACTCCCACACGGACTCCCTTGTATGAAATCTCCGAGCAACAGAAGCAGTTGTAACCTTGCTGAAAGTGCCTGTTCTGGATTTAGAACGAAGTTATTGCCACTTTAAAAGCCACCTAAAATGAGCCGACCTAACCAAGAGGTGATAATGCTTCTGAGTGACTTGCCTTCACGCAGGTGAGCTTCCTCCATCCAGTTACTAATCTAAACTTATCAAATCGTTTGTATAGCGCTGATTCCCCACTGTTTAAAAGCGCTCAAAAGTTACTTAGTTAATCAATTGGCAAAAGTCTGTTTAATGCTGATTATATACTGCTCAAAAGAGCTTTGTTACAAATAGTGTAAAAATAAGGTATTAAAAGGTTGACCGTAATTAGAGACGTGAACAATAAATTGTAAAATAAAAAAAAGAATACATTAAATCGGCATGCAATAATAAAAAAACTACCAATTAAAAAAAATAAAACACAATAACATTTACTCTGATCCAAGTAAAAATTTGTAAGCGCTTATTGCATGCCTTTCAAAACTCCTCTGATACATGCCCAACACCGACCAGGTTTGATCACAAGAACAGAGTTCTATGTATTGGCTGTATTGCAACGACTATCATTATCACCATAGTGGTGCTCAGTGTGGTACTGGCTATTGTGTTGGACGCCAAGAAAGAAGTCTCCCACGTGGGCTACTTCTCTCACGCAGCTGTTGCCACTGACGCTTTCGAGTGTTCTAAGCTAGGAAGGTTGGAGGGGTTTTTGAAAATATAAATTTTTTAAAAATAAATCTCTCAAATTTTATTTATGCTGTTTTTTTTCATTTTTGTGAGTTTTCGCAATTTAAAAAAAACAAATTTTATTTTGTTTCGTTTCACTATCTCAAAAACACGAAAACGTGTGTGACCTCAATATAACTCATTTCAACTCAGCTTTTAAGTTGAAATGGTTTAATCAATATTTATAGCTTGTCCACAGCTTTCGAGGTCAGTTTTTTTACTGATAAGTCACTCACCCAAAAACTTTGTAATTTCAAATTATTTATAAAAAAATTAATTTAGTGATAGAACTTCAGAAAAAAGCTTTAAATTTTCGGTGTTGAAAATTGAACATAAACGATTTAAATTTATTTATTTCTTTAATCAAGTTATCATGCAAAATTTAAATTTCGGTTTGAGGTTCGAGCTAATATGACTGTACCTTATACCTCCTGAGGAGGTTTCAATGTGTTGCTGACAGAGTAATGAAGATGTGGACAAATAGCTATCCTCTTAAGTACGCAGCACCTTCTTACAATAAAACGACTAATTGTGATGAAATGGCGTTCCTTTTGAAAAATTCGAGGTCTAGCGTGAATTTCGTATTATGACTGAATAACATCCTGTTCTCGTTTATTTTGATATTTTTTTAGTTCGATTGTTTGCAGTGTTTTTGTAAAATTTCCAGCGTATGTTGGGATTTGATCTAATAAAGAAGTGAAAAAAAATTCAGTATCAATAGAGTTGAGCGTGTTTTTCAATTTATGGTAATCAATTATATATTTCTGAGTGAGAATTAAGATAGTTCATTTTATACCTAAAAGTGAAAATTAAAATACGCTAATTCATAGCCTTCCCTTTGGCGCAATTCATGTCCCATGCATCTTCATTCTTTATGGCAAGAAATCTTAACCAAACTGATCACAAATTTGCATAGCGGTTTTTTTATCTTATCTTATCTAACCAAGACATTTTTAATGCACCCATCAGCACTATGTCAAAGACGCTCACATGAAAATGGTTTTACTCGCTGTGAGTTACCAGAGAAAGGGAAACTCTAGGGCGGCATCTGTATTCTAATAGAGTCGCCGCTTTTAGAGCTCAAATTGGACTCACCCAATCACACTTTACAGCGGAATAAGCAAATCATTATGCCTCAGGCGCAGAGGTGTTAAACAAAAAACCCATAAGGTTACGAATAATCAGTGTGAAATAAGGATAAAATTGACCATAAACAATAGAAACAAACTGATAAAACTTTAAAGTTTAGAGTATGGAAAAAGTTAAATCAAGCACATACAATATCAAATATTTTACAATTTTCATAAATGACTATTAGGAGATGTTTCATGTTACAGAAAATGTTGAAAAATGTTTTGACCATGGTTCAAAAGCTTCCAGAAGTACGGTTTTATCAGGTGCTGGGATACTAGGTGACTAAGCCACTCTACTACGGCATCTGTTCTTTACTTGAGTTGCCGCATTTTACAACTCAAACCTTATTTTAGTCGGGAATTAAGATTGAAGCTTCATGTTTTTACAGCCTAGTTCACGACTCACTAATCTAATCTAATCAACTCATTTATACAGCGCTGTTTCCACACTGTTCGAAAGCTCTCACTAAAATATAGGTGAAAGAAAACGTAAAAATGACAAAAATAAAAATCGGAAAATGAAAGATTTTCTGATTTGTCTGATGGATTTTGAACTAATTATTTGTCTTTAATAGAATTTGGCTCAAACGAAAGTATGTTTTTCATAGTAAAATGCCTTCTGGTTAGAACTATTTATACAAAAACATGTCAAATAAAGTACTTTTTGTTTGTAATAATTACACCAAATTAGTCAAGAAGAATTAATAACAGGTTTGTTTGCAACAAAGAATCAAGTTAAAAAACTTAACTTGAAAAAGAATTATAATAATATAATAAGTATATATTGACTTTTATTTCAACTTGCATACAAAGTATTAAATTATTGTGGAAATGCTGCAACGCCACAACCCCGCAGAGACATTCTCCGCAGGAACGGCTCAGTTGTTGACGCAGCCATTGCCAGCATGTTCTGCGCATGCACCTTCAACCTTCAGAGCTGTGGCATTGGCGGTGGCTTCTTTATGATGATCTACCAAAAGTACGTGTTTGCGGAGTCTTTATTGTGTAGTTAAAAGTAACTGAAGGATAATCTTTCTTTGGAGTAACTTAGGTACAAGGCACTTTGGTTCTCTTCATACCATTTCAATCTATTTGTGGGTCACTTTGATTTACAGTGGAGTTTTCGAAACAAAACTTGAGTAAAAACTTCCAGAAGTAAAATAGTCACCTAGACTTTCAATTCAACAACTAAGCTCGATATAAACTTTCAAATATCAAATTAAATTAAATTTTCCACTCCAAAATGATGCAACTGAAGTCCAAGGGGGAGTTCTAAGAAGGTGATGGAGGAGTTGAATGCCAGAGAAACTGCTCCAAGCAACGCCACATTCGACATGTTCAAAAGGGCCTCTTCTTCTAAAGGTTCTTCAAAAAAGCTCTTAAATTTCTGAAAAATATACTGGATAATATTTTACCAAATAATTAAATAAAGATAAAAATTAAATAAGAGTGAATAAGTATGAGTGAAATTTATCAAAGTTAAAATAGATTCTCCCACGATCTGTTAGAACAGTGATTTCGACCAACAACAGGTGGCTTGTCGATAGGAGTGCCAGGCCACGTGAAAGGAGCTTATATGGCTTGGCAAAAGTATGGCAGGCTTCCGTGGAAGGACCTTTGTGAACCCACTATCCAATGGCTCAGAAACGGATTCAAAATCTCAAATAAACTGGGAATTTTCATGAAAATGTCCGAAAAGAACATAAGAAATGACCCAGAGTTTTCGTGAGTTTTGGAAAAAAAAGTTATCTTATTTGAGCAAAGAAACTTTATAATTTCATGAACAATAGCATGAAATGAAAAGGGTTGACAAGCTTATTTCTGGACACAAACTGTCGTTATCGATTAATTTATAATCAATTCCGCAGCAAATACCTTTTGAATCCTGATGGATCTTTGAAGAAAGAAGGAGAACTTATAAAACTACCTAAGCTGGCTTTCACAATGGAAATCATTGCTAAAAACCCAGAAAGTTTCTACACTGGAGACCTTGCGAAGGACATCATCAAGGACATCCAAGATGCCAGTTTGTGTTTATTAAGTGGCGTTATTGTATGTATTTGCCTTGGTTCAATAAAAAAGCTTTAACTTGCGGCTTGAAATCTGTTTTGCTGCTTTCAAAAATTAAGTTTTTTTAAATCGAAAGGATGAATTATTTCAAACAGCACGTTGAATTTTTACAAAAATAACCAAAATCAAATGAGTTTCAAAAAATGTATTTAAAGTGAAATAAAACCCTTCCAAACCAGAGGGCATAATATCTTTGGAGGACTTGAGAACATATGAGGCGCACATGAAAGCCCCCTACAACGCCACTATACCCGGTGTTGGCCTCACTCTGCACTCCATGTCTCCTCCCGGCAGTGGACCTGTGCTGGCTCTCATGCTGAAGATCGCTGACGGTCTGCCGCAAAAAATTTCTATAAGATTTTCATTGGAAAGTTGGACGACCAATTGATAAATCGTCATTTTAGAGATAATTTCAGAAAAAAATTCGATTTATTAAAAAGTAAGTTACTTTTCTGTTTTTTGTTATTTTTTCGTCAACAACTACAGAGATGAAGTTGTCGGTGGAGGATCTAAAGGACCTTCCCGGCAAAGGGAACACTTACCACCGTCTGATTGAGGCCATGAAGTTCGCCTTTGCGACCAAAACCTTCCTGGGAGATGACCGCTTCGTCGACAACTCACAGGTTAATTTCCAAACTGAAATGTTCCTTTTTATTTATTTTTAAAAATTCAAAAAAAATCATTCTATTTTTACACTCCAAAATGTGATTATTTCTATATTCTAAAGATTTTTCTTTAGTTTCGGTTCTGACTTGTTGCCATTTATTTCATTTTTTCTAACACGCGTTCCTTTTGTCTTTGAATTTTTCAATAAATAAATAAATAAGAAAATGAAAAAAAAGAAAGAAAAATGAATATTAAATGAATGAATGAATGAATAAATAAATTTAAAAAAAAAAAAAAATAAAAAAAAAAATAAATAATCAAATAAGGAAAGAAAGAAAGAAAAAAGAAAGAAAGAAAGAAAGAAAGAAAGAAAGAAAGAAAGAAAGAAAGAAAGAAAGAAAGAAAGAAAGAAAGAAAGAAAGAAAGAAAGAAAGAAAGGAAGAAAGAAATAGATAAGTGAATATATGAATAAATAAATAAATAAATAAACAAACAAATGAATGAATAAATGAATAAACAGATGAATAAATGGATAAATAAATAAAACCCTTTTAAAAAATCGACCGCTCCCTCAACAGGCGCTCCAGAACATATCGAATGCAGACTTCATCAAGCACATCGTTTCCAGGATCACCCTCAACAGCACACATCCCATCGAGTATTATGAACCAGCTGCAAAGAGCTCCATGGACGACGCTGGAACCTCCCATCTGTCCGTGTACTCACGCGATGGCTGTGCCGCCGCCATCACTGCCACCATCAACCTCGGGTATTGTCAGTTCATTATCCACACTCCATTTTTAAATCTTTTTCAGGGGCTTAAAATGTAATTTATTGAGTAATTTATCAGGCTAATTGACAAGATATTATATAGCTCGGTAAGGTTTAGCACATACTTTATAAGTCTTTTAATGCTCCCCATCGACAGCTTCGGATCAGGAGTGATGGGTAAGCGTACAGGAATCATCTTTAACGACGAAATGGACGATTTCACAATCCCGCAACATCAATTATCCTATGGAACGGTGAACTTTATTGAACCAGGCTCGTTGCGTTCAACGGTTTCATTGAGAACAAAAAAGTCTTATAACAAACCTTTAAATTCTGAATTTTCAATTCAATTTTTCAATTTCAGTTCTAATGAACGTATTTGCAAAAGACACACTCTTTGAAAACATCTCTATGTAATAAAAATGAAAAAAAAAACTGTTATTTATTTAAGGTAAACGACCTATGTCTTCCATGATTCCTTCCATCTACACGGACAAGCAAGGTCAAGTGAGATTTGTAATAGGAGGGTCTGGAGGTCCAACAATCACCACTTCAAACTTCTACGTTAGTATGGAGTAACAAAGACCTGTATATTCTGAAAAAAATAATTCTGATTTTATTTTTCTTTCATCAAAATGATTATTTTTGCATTTTATACAGATCCATAAAGTTTTTTTTCGTTTTATAGATTAGACTTTTTGAACTTTTTATTGTATTTCAAAGTAATTTTTTCCAGACCATGGTTCATCGCTTGTGGTTGAATGAAAACATCGAAGAAGCCCTTGACAAACCTCGATTACACACTAACCTCATTCCAAACCGAGTGATATACGAAAAAAAGTTCCCCAAGGTTTGTACTTCAAACTATCTTACGGACTTTGAATTAATACATTCAAATATAGCTATTTTTGATTAGATTAGATTAGATTATAATAAATGAGACTAGAGTTTGATTTTATCCGGATTTATTTGGTAGAATAACGTGTTCATTCGAATAATTATATCCAATTCCAATCAAATTTCCACATTTTAAATTATTCAAGCTTTGTTCATTGAATTAAATTCTGTTGAAAAAGCTTAACTTTCACGATTACTAAACTGCATGCTAGTGAAACTTATTTCATAGTAAAAATAACATAATATATAGAATATTATGATAATTTTGTATTGTTTGCAAATCACACGCTTCGAATCTATTGATCGCACTTTTATGAACTTGAAGAATAAAGACGTAAAAGCGAAGGAAATTGAAACATATCTGGGTTGAGATGAATAACTTGTTAACAGGGCGTCAAAATGAACAGAACTGTTTTATTTGAACATCCATATAACACACGATTTCAGAATATAGTGGAAAAGCTGAAGACGAAGAATCATTTCATGGTCGAAAAAACAGCCGCCATGAATCCCACCATCGTCAACGGAATCGAAAACAGATGCTCTGTCGTTCTCACTGACGATTGTTTGACGGCTGTCTCTGATTTGAGAAAGGATGGTAAACCATCAGGGTATTAACGAGTCGAGTATCGTCAGAAAAAACTTTTCAAGAGAATTTATTTCAACAAAAGCTTTCATTGATAAGTAAGTTTGGAAAGAAAACAAAATTATAAAGATATATTGAAAATTAGATAATATAATGAGAGTTAGGTTTAAGAGTTCCCACTAGACTTTTTATAACATTCCACTTGAGATTGTATTTCAACTTTGAACCACCTATTTTTTTACTACTGTTGCACATTAACTCGTCTTTTAATTTAATTTTCCAATTTAAAGTATATTTTAAAAATATTTTTAGCATTTATATTGAAGAACAGCAATCAAAATGGATTATATTGTCATTCTTATTTGACTGTTAGGTTCGAGACTGCATGGTATTGAGATTATGTGTTTCATTGTTATTTCTCGCTTTCCGACTAATTAACAATTTTTAATTTTAAACCTACTAAATAGTCACAACGGAAGTATATAAATTATATTTAAACTAATTTTTCCAACCAAACTAACCTCAATGTATCGTATTTGTTGTCCTGGGGCGTTCGAAAACTTCTTCATGACTTCATTCGATTTGTTACTAACAAAACTAACTCCCCTCTCAAAAACCATTAAAAACCATGAATTGAGTAAAAATAAAAAAATACTCATACAAATATTCATGAAAAATTCACGAGAAATTCACAAAAAAATCACAAAACGCTTTACTTCCCCTCGAATCTAGGACGTAGTGGGACAATTGAAGCTCAAAGGACATGAGGTCAAGGAGGCCACGAAAAAGTCTCTGACATCGGTGGTAGAGGTGGTCGAAGTGACGTGCCACGCTGCCGACCACTCCAAGTGCATCACAGCCATCACCGACTGGAGGAAGTCTGGTTCTCCTGCAGGCTTCTAAAGCCATTCAGGCATTATTCAGTGTGCCATTGTCCATCGGTGGAGTTATACAAACATTGGAATAATCCGATTTCATCAAAGTTGTTAGTCATTAGTGAAAAGTATATACGACATAGTCAACTTCTTCAACTTGCCTTAATGAAATCATGGGACTTTTATAGACTTCACTGAAGAAAATTCGGAAAAACACTGGAAAAATTACAATTTGAGAAACACCTAGTTAACGTTACATAAAATAAAATGAAAATGAAAGTTTGATTGTCTTATCAAACACGAAATAACGTAAAATTTTGTATGGCTGCTTTGATTCGTGATGCGTTATTTGTGGTAGCAACGAATGACAAAAATAAAGTCCAATCGACCTCAGACACCATGCGGTACATGAGAGAATGGCGACGTTTGTGAAAACACTGACTACCTGTTACTTACGACAAACGTTTAACCCCCATTCGTCTGTCAGCTTGAATAGTTAACCGATCCTATTTAAAGAAATCATTCTGAGTTACTATGTGTAACTGTTATAGCTGTCATTTTCACACTGTTTATTTTAAATGATTTATCAATTAGTGTTGTTTTATTGAGATTTTTATGTATTAGTTTATGAGAAGTAAACTCTTCCAAAGTGATGATTTCCGATATTTTCGAAGGGCATCAACAAAAACGTGGCTATTTCTTGCTTGAAAAGGCACCATAAAAAAAGAACATTTAAGCAACAACGCCTCCCAAATCTCAGTCGTTATTTTCACTTTTTTCTTCCACTCATGCTTCATACAACTCAATATTTAATCCATAAAACTTGCTTCCCGACTACAAAAAAGCGTTCATAGAGGTTATCCTCGATTCTCACACTTTCTTCATCAAATCTTTTTTTAGAAAAAAAACATTTAAAACAAATAGAGGAAACAAAAAAGATGATTACATTTGGTTTAGAGGTTATATTCTGTTTAAAAATGCTGCTTTCTGTCTAAATTTTGGTCTGCACCTGTAGCATAATGGTTAGCAAGCTCGTTTCAAAGCGTAAGAATCATAGTTCAACTAGCCCAAGTTTCAATTGTAAGAAAAAAACTCAAGTGAAAAACAGACGTCGTCTGAGAGCGCACTAGTCCTCTAAAGCACCACAGCGATTGAAACCGTTTCCATTGAGGGTGTTTGAAAAAAGGCAGAAATCCCTTTAAAAATTGAAAATTATAAAAAAATGTTACGTTCTGTTTAAAATTTTAGTTTCTATTCGAAATGTTACCTTCCCTATTATTTTGGGAACGGAAAAAAAAAGATAAAAATATATTATATGAAAGACTTAAAAAACCGAGGGATTAAAAGATGAAAGCTTGACAGTAACTTATTGAACCGTCTCAAAAAACAAACATGCTTGCCAATAACGGACATAAAAACAAAATAATTGCATATATATATATATATATATATATATATATATATATATATATATATATATATATATATATATATATATATATATATATATATATATATATATATATATATATATATATATATATATATATATATATATATATATATATATATATATATATATATATATATATATATATATATATATATATATATATATATATATATATATATATATATATATATATATATATATTTATTTATTGAGAGAATGTTTCAATTAAGAGAAAAACGATTGGGCTCTGAGATGATTCCACTATACACGCACTTTAATCGAAAAAAAATGATCTCATATTTATCTATGGTTTCTACAAGCAAGAATTTTAAGTTCAAAGCTTATTATTTTGATTTTAAAGTTGGTTTTATTGTTCACTTTTTTGTACATATGGTGGATTTGAGCGTTCGTTATTTTATGATAATTCATATTCATACGTATCTTGTTGCACTTTTTCGTCTGTAACTTCAAAAGCCAAAGTAATTTTTGATCAATCAATTTTAGTTCATAGAGAATAAAAGTTAGCCATGGTTATTTTAGTTTTTTAACTTTTCGACATTCTTTTGAAAAAATAACAATAAAGAAGATGCAGATTTGACTACAAATTCTAGTAGTTGGTAACCTAGTTTGAGATTTCATGGTGTGAAAAGTAATGCTGTGAAGGTTATTGTCGTGAGTGTTGTTGCTATGAATGTGTACTTCTATTCAAGTTGTTGCTATAAAGCTTATTTTTATTTGAGTTGTTGCTCTAGAAACCAATTTTCATTCAGATTGTTGTTGCAAAGTTGTTGTTACTGAAGGGGCTGTTGTGTAGTGTGTTCATAAGGTCCTCTTGTAATACTACAGTTACCTGTCATACCACCTGATGCGAACAAAAAGGTGCTTATAAAGGCGTGTGAAACGACCCGTAAACTCTTTCTTACCAAATTTTCGATCTCACTACTTGATGTTGAGGTACTTTCATTCTTTTGTCTTTCATTATATTGTCGATAAGTCAAACTACGTTTACTCTTTTTGTGCGGCTATCAAGTTTTTCAACCACAACTAAGCAACGTTTACAAAAAATAAAAAAATAGTTTTCGTGAGAATATAGGATTTGAAAAATAGCTATTAAAAATTTAGGCTCTGAGTTTTCTTATTAGTAGCTATTGAATAATTAGAAAAAAAAACAAGATGGAATTTATGTTTTTAAATGAAAATCACCAAGTTTCAACAAAAAATCACAGCACAATCTTTTGATAATCAATAACACCAACGGGTCATACCGATACTTTATTCACACCTAATGATAAATCTTTTTTTTAAATTTAACTCCAACAAGAGTCCCTTGTACGGAATCTCAAAGCAACAGCAGCGGTTGTAACCTTGCCAAAATTGCCCGTTCGGGATTAAAAAAAAAGTTACAGCACTTTCGAAAGCCATCCCAGCATGAGCCGACCAATCCAAGAAAGCGCTTTTCTCCTTGAAGACATTCCTTCATGCAAGTAAGCATCAGCTGTCTAGATACTTTGAACACAATGCAATTTAAAACAATACAAAACAATAAGATAAAATACAACAGGAATGAATAATGAATTCAAAATATAATTTAAGCAACAAAAAAATAATAAATTACAATGCGATGAAGGATAATGAATTTGAAAAAAAGAAAAAAAAAGAAAATCTTTTGCATAAGTATAACAAAACAAAGGGATAACAACCCCTCCCCCCCCCCCCCCCCCCCCCCATCACCGAACAGTTTTGCTCGCAAAAATAAAGCTGCATGTATTGTGAGTCTTGTGGCAGCTCTCATCTTTGCCATAGTGGTGCTCAGTGTGGTACTGGCTATTGTGTTGGACGCCAAGAAAGAAGTTTCCCACGTGGGCTACTTCTCTCACGCAGCTGTTGCCACTGACGCTTTCGAGTGTTCTAAGCTAGGAAGGTTGGTGGGGTTTTTTGAGTTTATTAGATTTCTTCGGAGAGTTCAATTTTTATATATTGTATCCGATTTTCAGTTTTATCAATTCGAGAAGTTTATTGTGTTTCATCCTAGCTCAATGAATATGTGGATTAGATTTTTTTATCAAACACTCATCGTGTTCAAAACAACGTCTTTTAAAACAATCAAGTAAACCATGCTTTTTAAGGTTTTTATTTCTCAATTGAATTATCTCAAAAATATATAATAAAACAATTTCTTTTTACTCATAGTCATACTTCAAAACCTATATTATCTAGTTCACGGTCTACACTTGAAAGTCCATGAACAACTATAGCTTAATATTTTTTCCATTCCAATGAGACATTTAATCACTGGGCTGATTACGCTCTATTAGAGCCCAGTTCAATACATGGAAGAAAAAGAAAAAAAAAAAAAAAAAAAGAAAAAGAAGAAAAAGAAGAAAAAGAAGAAGAAGAAGAAGAAGAAGAAGAAGAAAAAGAAGAAGAAGAAGAAGAAGAAGAAGAAGAAGAAGAAGAAGAAGAAGAAGAAGAAGAAGAAGAAGAAGAAGAAGAAGAAGAAGAAGAAGAAGAAGAAGAAGAAGAAGAAGAAGAAGAAGAAGAAGAAGAAGAAGAAGAAGAAGAAGAAGAAGAAGAAGAAGAAGAAGAAGAAGAAGAAGAAGAAGAAGAAGAAGAAGAAGAAGAAGAAGAAAAACAAAAAAGAAGAAGAAGAGGAAAAACTTAGTCATGCTTATTTTAATGAAGCTGAAGGAAATTTTAATAAAATAAAGAAGGGCAAAAATGACTAAAAAATTATATAAAAAAATGTATTAAAAAGTTCCAAACAATCATATAACCTTCTCCTCCAGCTCCTCTTTAACCACTTATGTGAAGAAGTGTTTAACAGAATCTATAATAAAACATTTTGAACACTTTTGTTTTCAATGATCACAAGTGAAACGGTTCAAAGACACACCGGTAATAAAAATAATTATACTCTAGAGAGGATCAGTGCTATTATTCTACTCCAATAAAAACGATCACCTAGTCACTTGCTGCAACGCCACAACCCCGCAGAGACATTCTCCGCAGGAACGGCACAGTTGTTGACGCAGCCATTGCCAGCATGTTCTGCGCATGCACCTTCAACCTTCAGAGCTGTGGCATTGGCGGTGGCTTTTTTATGATGATCTACCAAAAGTACGTGTTTGCGGGGTCTTTATTGTGTAGTCATAAGTAACTTAAGGTTGTTACTTCGATGTATGGCTGTTGTTTCTTTTCATGCACTGCTGCTGCAGCTGTCTGGTTGTTGTTATTTTTCTTCCACTGCTACTGTTGCTGTGTGGTTGTTGTTGTTGTTGTTGTTGTTGTTGTTGTTGTTGTTGTTGTTGTTTATCTTAAGCGCCTGAGGATAGTCCTCAGATGCGCTAAAGCTGGTTGTGGAAGGCGCACAAGTTCATCATAGGAGGTCCCGATGTTGTGGCAGAAGCGGGCCCTTGCGAAAGCTGGGCAATTGAGCCAGAGGTGTTCGGCTGATTCGACCTCTTCCTCACAGAGTCGACAAAGGTCTGAATCTGCTTTTCCTGTGAGGTGCAGCCATCGGCGGAGACTTGGGTGGTGTCCGCTTCGGAACCTGACCAGATCCGTCAGTTCTGCCTTGTTAAGGGTGTTCTCCTTGATTAGGTTGGTGTTGGTGGTGTATAGGTCCAAGAAACGGTGATGGCTGCTCGAGAGTGGTCTGTCTTCTCGATGAATCACCGCTTTCCTGGTCTTTGAGTCTAAGTTCCGCTCGGCCGGTTGTGGTAAAGTGGATCCCCGCTTGGCTTCTGAGTCCGCCAGCTCATTGCCCCAAAGGTTACAGTGTCCGGGGGCCCAGACAATGAGTAGTTCTTTGGAACGAGTGATTCTGGCGATGGAGCGTTGATAGGTGACGATGATCGGGTCGGTTTGGTGTGGGTTGCCTGTGGCTTCCACTAGGGATTTGCAATCACAGACAATGACCGCCCTGTGCCAATCATTTTCACTCTCTAGCCACTTCAAAGCAGCTTCTAGCGCTGCTTTTTCCGCCGAGTAGGAACTGCTGCGCACCCCTGTAGGTGCGTGCCATCGGTGGAGGACTTTTTTGTCTCTGGCTATGATCATGCCAGCTCCACCGTTTCTGGTGCCATCTGTCGTAGAACCATCAGTGTAGATCTGGAGGTCGCTATGACCTACTTCCTCGATGGTTCGTTGGGCTTTTTCCAGTTGGACGATTTGAGGCATCGACTTGCTCGCTGGTGTCATGTAGATGGGGGCTGGAGGTGGGCGGTCCCAAGGGGGTGGGAGCCTCGCTTCGCCGGTTTGGTGTTGAGAGAACAGATTAAGTTCCCTTAAAACCGGTGTGGTCAATCCCCGCCAATCCGTTTTTACCAGTCTTTGAGGAGCTTGTCGGTCCAAGGTCAGTCTCCGGGGGTCAGTGTCAGCCTGTTGTAGCCAACTATCCGCCTTAAGAAGTGACAAGGTCTTGTACCTTGCTTCCAGTGGGGTGAGATGTGCCTCTTTTAGGACGAATTCTCCAGGGGTCGATCTTAGGTGACCAGTGATGGCTCTAGCTGCGTTCAGCTGGGCACTTTCAAGCTTCCCTAGGTTGGATTTCGATAACCAGGGAGCCCAAGCCTGTGAACCATATTCGGCCAAAGATCTTTGAATGGCGATGTAGATTGTTCTCAGCTCTGCTGGTCGCCATCCCCAAGTTGTGCCCCCAAGGGCACGGAGAATGTTCGTCCTCTTGGTCATAGCCTGGCATACCTTTTTAGCGTGCTCGCTGAAAGTGAGCTGTCGGTCGTATTGGACGCCTAAAAAGGTAGGAGCCGCGTTGAAGGAAAGGGGTAAACCTCTGATTGTAATATGCGGCTGCCATGACGCTTCAGCTGTGCATAGGCTGAAGAAAGAGACCTCACACTTGTTTGTATTAAGTGTGAGACGGGCATCATCACTCCACTTTACTACCTTGTCAACTTCTTTTTGGAGCTTCTTTGTCATATCTATTTTACTCCTTCCGCTGCATGCAATCGCCAGGTCATCGGCATAGGCACTCACGAGGGTTGTGTCTTCAAATTGCATGAGGAGATCATTAATATATATGACGAAGAGCAAGGGGGACAAAACTGATCCTTGTGGGAGACCTTCCTTGAAAGTTCTCGATCGCCCAACCTTGGCGTTGACCCTGACACGGGCTTGTCGGTTCGTCAGCCACGAACTGATCCACACCAGGAAGCGAGCCGGGATACCTAGAAGGTGCATCTTTTGCAGCAGACCTGTTCTCCAGACCCTATCATAGGCTTTGCTGAAGTCGAACAGGGTCATTCCTGTCCGTAGCCTCTCCGACGACTGGAATCCGTCAGAGATGTGTTGTGATAGGCGGAGGCATTGGTCCACTGTGCTTCGACCCTTCCGGAACCCGGCTTGCCATGGACTCAGCAGGGAATGCTCTTCAAGCCACCATGAGAGACGATTTACGATCATTCTTTCAAGTAGCTTGCAGATCGTTGATGTGAGGGCAATGGGCCGATTGTTGTTGTTGTTGTTGTTGTTGTTGTTGTTGTTGGATAACATTGATTTTAGTTCATTTTCAACGATTGTTACTGTTGTTTATTTGTTGGATTTATTTGAGTATTGTGTTTCTGATAGTTTGGGTAATGAGGTGTCGTGAAAGAGAGTTTACCCAAGATTTAACATACTGAAAGTATTATTTAAGTTCAAATAACAACCAACAGTTCTTGAAAGCTTTTAAAATAAATATTTTTACAATTAAATTTTTTCTTTGGCGCCAAACAAGAGTTAGAAGACGATTTGTGAAATTGTGTCGTTTTTAGCTTTTGATGACTTGTCTCACACCTTGAATGCGACCTCTCGCTGTTTTTCTGTGTCATTATAACAAAATTTATATATTATATGTGCTTTATAACTATATATTTTAACTTACAGACAAGTCTGGAAACTAGTTCTGTTGATTTTTATGGCTATCTTATAGTTCTTTAGCTCATTTGAGTGTTTTTAGAGCAAAAAGGCGTTGAGAAGACTTCAGCGTGTATTTGGTAGCGGCATTTTTATATTATAAAAAAAGAAAAATTATTCAAAAAAACTTTATTTATGTATTAAAATTAATTCGGACCAAAGTGAGTGTCTACAGTAAGAGGTGATTACCTGACTCAAAAACTCAGTCCACACCCACTGGTGCTGTACTTCCATTACTGCTCTTTTCCAACTCAAACTTTCTTTGTGTTTTTTCATTCATTCAACTTTGACAAGGTTTTTGAACCGTTTCAATACTGTCCAAATAATTCTACAAAAACTATTCAGGTGATTTAACCGGATCTAAGAATGCAAAAACATTTAAATTAGCCCTGCTCAGAGTTTTTATTCATTTATTTTTCCAACTCCAACGAAAAACTTCAAAATAAATTTTCAAAAATCAATTTTAATTGGTTTTTCAATTCTTACACGATGCATCCGAAGTCCAAGATCGAGTTCGGAAAAGATGATGGAAGAACTGAATGCAAGGGAAACAGCCGCAATCAACGCCACGGTCGACATGTATCAAAACGTCTCTTCCACCAAAGGTTTGCTTGAAATAAGATGGACATGAAATGAAATATAACCATAGAAGGATGAGATAAATTATTGCAGATGGTAACCACAAACATAACCCTGAATAATTAAACTTTCAAGAAGTTTGATAACACAATGATCTCGACCAACAACAGGTGGCCTGTCGATAGGAGTGCCAGGCCACGTGAAGGGAGCTTATATGGCTTGGCAGAAATATGGAGGGCTTCCTTGGAAGGACCTTTGTGAGCCCACTATCCAATGGCTCAGGAACGGATTCAAGGTTTCATTCAGACTTGACTATTACCTCAGAAGAAGCGAGAATCTCATAAGAACTGACCCAGAATTTTCGTGAGTCTTCCATTTGAATGGAATACTTTTTTTTATTTTCCAAAGCATTTTCTATCTTGACAATAATCTTCATTTCATTAATAAAGATATTTTTTGACATGAAAGGTGAGTATAGATCTCAATCATAACCACTTCGGCAGCAAATACTTCTTGAACTCTGATGGGTCTTTGAAGAAAGAAGGAGACATTGTGAAAATACCTAAACTGGCTTTCACAATGGAAATCATTGCTAGAAACCCAGAAAGTTTCTACACTGGAGACCTTGCGAAGGACATCATAAAAGACATCCAAGATGCCAGTTTGTGTTTATTAAGTGGCTTTGCGTGATTCAAGGAGTTTTAAGAAAAATGTGTGCATTGCGAGGAGAGCGCTTTTTCAAAATTTTGAAAACTTCATTTTTATAGTTTTTTTATAATTTATTAGTTTCAGCGATATAATTTCTTTTTTGGGTTTTACCCCTGCTTCCTGAGATACTGGTACTTTTAGTTTCAAGATCCATAGGAAAATACATTAGAAGTAACCTTTTAAACCATACCGAAAACCCTTCCAAACCAGAAGGCATAATATCTTTGGAGGACTTGAGAACATATGAGGCGCACATGAAAGCCCCCTACAACGCCACTATACCCGGTGTTGGCCTCACTCTGCACTCCATGTCTCCTCCCGGCAGTGGACCTGTGCTGGCTCTCATGCTGAAGATCGCTGACGGTCTGCGCAAAAAAATCGAAATTGACTCTACCAGAATTATTTTTTAAAGCAGAAATGTTAAAATATAAACAAAATATATTTTTTGAGTATATTAATTGGTATATAATATACAATATTTTGTAAAATATCAAAGCTAATGAAAGTATTAAACAAATCAGATTTAACTCTAAAATAATTTTATTGCGTTTTAGTTCTTCGACAACGACTACAGAGATGAAGTTGTCGGTGGAGGATCTGAAGGACCTTCCCGGCAAAGGGAACACTTACCACCGTCTGATTGAGGCCATGAAGTTCGCCTTTGCGACCAAAACCTTCCTGGGAGATGACCGCTTCGTCGACAACTCACAGGTCTGCATTTAAAAAAAAATCACTTGATCCCAAACTGTTTCTTTGTTACTAAATATGTCATTTTGATTACAAATTTTGAATTACTTCTTAGATATGAATTACTGTCATCAATTTTCATATTGATTTTTTTCATTTTATATCATCTCACCTTTGAAACAATTGGCAACCCCTACTAAAATCTATCGACCGCTCCACACAACAGGCGCTCCAGAACATATCGAATGCAGACTTCATCAAGCACATCGTTTCCAGGATCACCCTCAACAGCACACATCCCATCGAGTATTACGAACCAGCTGCAAAGAGCTCCATGGACGACGCTGGAACCTCCCATCTGTCCGTGTACTCACGCGATGGCTGTGCCGCCGCCATCACTGCCACCATCAACTTCGGGTATTGTTGCTTGATATTTCATATTTTTTAAAGTTTTTGAGATGATTTATTTTCAAGAAGTTCATCTTTTTGAAGATTTTATTTAGTGAGCTCAAAAGTACATTATAACTAAGCCATTTTAAAAGGCAGTAATTGACCAAGATTTTCAATGCTCTTTATTGACAGCTTCGGATCGAAGGTAATGGGCAAACGTACAGGAATTATCTTCAACAATGAATTGGACGATTTTACACTCCCTCAAAATCGGCCATCCTACGGAACAGCCAACCTTATTCAACCAGGCTCGTGGCAGTCAAGACTTTTTAAGAAATAAATTAATTAAAAAATGTTCTTTTAAAAACAAAATTATATAGAGTTTTAATTTTTCAATTTTCGTCATGAATCCAATTCTCATTCAAGGTAAACGACCCCAGTCTTCCATGATTCCTTCTTTTTTCACCGACATGGAAGGTAGAGTGAGGTTTGTGATGGGAGGAGCTGGAGGTCCAACCATCACCAGTTCCAACTTCTATGTAAGCACGGGTGGCAGGGATGCAAAATCTTGGAAATTCAAAAGTTATTCCATCCATCTTCACACTTCCTCTTTTGGCTAACCATTTCCCAAACTATCACAGGCCCTGGCTCACCGTTTGTGGCTAAATAAAACCATCGAAGATGCCATTGACAAGCCTCGGGTGCATAATCAGCTTATACCCAACCAAGTGGTGTATGAGAAAAAGTTCTATAAGGTTTGTATACACTGAGACTTCAATAAATCTTTAATGTCAATAATTTCAATAATTCTTCTTTATTTTTTTCACGTATTACTTTTTCATTTAAAAATCTTTTTAAACCTCAAACTAAGCTATTAAATATTTAATTTTCCACTTAATTTAGCAAGTTTTCCTATGTTACAACCCTTTAACTTTTGAATTCAGTGGACTGCATAAGTTTGAAAAAAGTTACTATATCGAATTATTAGACACAACTGCGATATTGCAAATGAAACGACTTAATTGGGCGAACCCACTTTATGGAGTTTTGACTTTTTAACTCGATTTTGAGCTGAAGTTTGTTAATGCAATATAAACTTTAAAAATTAAAACCGTTTTGAAATAATTTTTTCAGTTCAAGTTTACGGATTTTTCATTTAATCTAATCGGGGCATTTGTAGCGCGTTTTCTATCCTTTTGTTTAAAGACACTTCAGCCAGCACAGTAGCACTGCTATTTTTGATCATCCACCTAACACACTATTTCAGAAAATAGTGAAGGAGCTGAAGGCAAAGGGTCATAAGATGATCGAAAGGGGGCCGAATATGTTGCTGTCAGTCATCCACGGCATCGAGAACAGATGCACTGACAGCCTGAAATACAAGTGTATAACGGCGGTTTCTGATTTTAGGAAAAGAGGAAAGCCATCGGGCTACTGAAGGCACCATGTGTTGTCGAAAAGAGCTTTGATGCAAATTTATTTTGAAAATAAAATGTAGTTGATACGTAATACTTTTAGTGAGCAATTAAAATGAATATTAAAGGTGCAGAAAAATGATCAAAGTATAAAAAAGTATAAAAATTTTAGCGAGGACACATCTCAGGGTTTCCTCTGGTATCTTCGATACATTACATTTTTACTCATTTCCAAGTGAAATACTCATTTTGTTATTAAAACTTCATTAATTCACAGATTTATGAAATTCTACTATGAAAATACTTCAAAAGAGAATCTGAAATAGAGTTTTTGTTAGCGTCAGACTTTGTAACAATTTCAATGTTTGTTTGAATTTGGCTGAATAAAGTCCATGAAATGTTTTTTTTCATAGTCTTCATTAGATCAAGTCCAGACATACGCTGGAAATGTTACAAAAACACGGCAAATAGTCGAACTAAAAAAGAAAACATTAAAATATACGAGAACAGAATGTTATCAGTCATAAAAGTCGGCATTGAACCTAGAAATGAACAAATCGCGAGAGAAAAAGCTGAATTTTTTTTAAACACAATGAAATATTAATTTAAAACAATAAATCAATTGAAAATTAAAAAAAAATTGATTAAAATAGTTAAATTTAATTAATTTTCAAATATTATTGGCATAGTTAATAAAAAATGATTTCCTTGTAAAAAAATAACATTTTCTGTTCTTTTATTATTTTATTGTTCAATGTTTTTGCGACAGAGGTTTATGCTGAATTTGTAAGTTGGTAAATTTTATAATTTTTAAGATTGAGAAAAAGGTAGATCGATTCATGAGAAATATTGGGTCTACATATGAAAAGTATTATAGCAATTCAGAAAACAAATAAATTTGAAACATTTGACGGGTGGTAATGAAACTAACAACAAATCTGATATTTCTATTCAACTTTTTCGGAAGTAAGTGAAGAGGAGAATATGGTGAAAATGTGTTATGACAAAAATAAAGTCGCCAGTAATAATTTATATAGAAACTTTGAAAAGCACATGAAATAAAATCTGAAAGGAACATAACATAACTATTTGAAGAATAGTTGTTATTTGAATATTTAATCCAAACTAATATAAGCTAATCAAAACATTTTCAAAACCCTGGGTACACACTATTCAAAAGCATTCTGCTAACTATGTATGTGTTGCCAACGTGATGCCAGTTATTGTCACTGAGTTTTCATTCCTCAAATTTCACTATTTTGATCAATTTTTTTCAAATTTTTAAATTAATTTATTGTTTTAAATTAGTATTTCATTGTGTTTAATATTTTTCAACTTTTTCTCGTGATTTGTTCATTTCGTAGGTTCAATGCTGACTTTTATGACTGATAACATTATGTTCTCGTATATTTCAATGTTTTCTTTTTTAGTTCGACTATTTGCCATGTTTTTGTAAAATTTCCAGCGTATGTCTAGACTTGATCTAATAAAGACTATGAAAAAATTATAAAGTTTAGAATTTCTAAAGTTCATCAATTTGATTCTATAGTAAATTGTGCTTTCAAATTACAAACTAAGTTTTTTTTTTAATTTGGCTCAAATCGATAAAGCGTAATCAGCATATTGATGAAGATTATTTAAAAAAAAACAGAAATACTTTTTAATTTTATATTTTTTTGTTCAGTGTTCTTCCGACATAGATATACATTCTATATATACGTTGCCAACGTGAATCCAGTTATTGCCTCTAAGTTTGCATTCGGCAAAGTTCACTATTTTAATCACTTTTTTTCAATTTTTGAAATTGATTTATTGTTTTAAATTAAAGTTCCAATATGTAAAAATTTTTCCAACTTTTTCTCTCGAGATTTGTTCATTTCGTAATTTCAAAGTCGACTTTTATGACTGAACATTCTGTTCTCGTATATTTTAATGTTTTCAATTTTAGATCGACTATTCGCCGTGTTTTTGAAACATTTCCAGCGTATGTCAAGGCTTGATCTAATAAAGACTATTGGAGAAGAGGTTTATACTTGATTTTAAAACTCAACACTTTTTTAAATGGATCGATATAATTAAAAAAATATTAGATCAATATGACGTATGAGAAACGTATCATAGCAATTCATAAAACAACTAATTTTGAAACATTTAACGGGTGGTAATGAAACTAACAACAAATCTGATATTTCTATTCAACCTTTTCGGAAGTAAGTGAGGAGGAGAATATGGTGAAGATGTGTTATAACAAAAATAAAGTCGCCAGTAGGAATTTAGATAGAAACTTTGAAGATCACATGAGGCTTAAATGCAAATTGAATGAATGGTTCATAATTACAGCTTTGAGCGGTGAACTCGATGTGGACGTCAGGATTTCAGACTTGCAACAAAATGCTTTAAATCTCTCGCAAATCGAAGTATTTTTTTAAGAACAATCGTGTTGAGAATGCACATTCAATAACATAGTTTGATGACCTTTAAAGATCATTCAATCTCTACAAACCCTCGCATTCAAAGAACACTGCTTTGATGGTGGTTGAGTTTAGGCGCAATGGAGAGGAATTGTACACCTTCAACCTCAGACAAGAAAGGTTTGAAATTATTATTGCACGCTTTCTTGAGATGATTTTTCATCAAGTTACTTGTGGAACTTAATGTTGAGTTGTCCTTGTTCCAAAGGAGAGTGTACTCACCGAACTTTTCGGTCTACAAGCAAGATGAAAAAAGAAATTTAGTCCGCATCCCCGATGATAAGGTGAGTCTCGTTGGATGGGTTTGATGGATGGAAAGACAAACGTCAAGCAGCACACATGCACGCCATAAAGTCCTCAATCAGCATCGGAAGTTTCATTGGTTCGTCGTTGCAGGCGTTTCTAGTGCCTTTTCGCATCAACTGCTTCGAAAGCGTTTTCAATGCGCCACACCACAGATAAACAAAAAGTGCTTTTTCTCAGGCTACGTGAGAGGATTCACAGATTCCATGGTCGCCATGAGCTTCTGCCGTGGAATCACGTCTGATCACTTGCCGTTGTCATAGACTACCAACTAAATATGAATAATATAGCTTTTAGACGCTCATAAACTCAACACTGTTACTACTTTCTCCAGGGGCATTTTTAATGCGGCACAGAAAAGGTACGAAGTGAATCGTGTGGAGACGGACACGGTTCCAAGTCTCACCAAGGCCAAACTGAATCTAGTGGAAGCATCGAATGTCACTAACAAATGTGGTATGTTCCATGAAAAACTCATACAATCTCATTAAAAAGCAAAATCGACATTGACGGAGACCAAAGTCGATTTATCATATCTATTAACATTACAATTTCATATGCATTTTGTTGTGTGAGTAAAAAGGATCACAACAACTTTCAAAGACTATTTTCCAAAAGCGATGAGATATTATTGGGTTAATGCTGAAGAAAATATTAGAAAACATTTCTTGGAAGATTAGAAATATGAGGCAAAAAGAAGAAAGGCCCATGAACAAAATTTTGAAAAACACAAAATGGGAAAAAACATTGAATAGGAATTCTAATGAAAAGTACAGTAGATGAAAAGGTAGAAGGAGGTCTATGGAAAAAATATTGAAAAAAAACCTGAGAAACTACCAAAGTTTTGAAGTTGTAAATAATGGTCAAAACTGTCGAAAGATGAAAATATTTATAAAAAAAAGAAAGGATTATAACTTCGGTCAGAATGAAGTATGGAATCATTTGAGAATTGTAGCTAAAAAGTCTTTGAGCTATGGAGAAGACGGAATATGGATTGGCTATAAGGGAGCAGGTTTTGAGCTCCAAAGAAACAAAAACTCAAAATAAACAACCTTTTTCAAATTAAATTGTATAAAAGATATTCCAATGTAGGTCTTTAGTCTGTCGATAAAAATTTTTCTAGGGAGAGTTCAGGAAGTATTGGTTCAATATTAGATAGTAATTAATAAAAGATTATTATTATTTTCTACCTTTTGAGTTTTTGAGCAAAAGATTCAAACACAAACGTTCCATGACTCAATTCCAAAGATTAGAAAAAAGGAGAGATGTGAATTATGAGGAAATTTTTTTCATTATAGGTGTGAACACAAGTCATCCCGCACAAGCCAGAAGGAGCAGAGGGAAAAGAGTGAGTTAAAATTTCAAAAATAAACAGAGTTTCAGAATTTTCAACGTTTTTCAACCAAACATTTTTGAATATTCATTAAAAAAAGTGAATGAAATCTTTTTTTAAACTTTCGACATACACGAATTGTAATAAAATCGCACGAAGAGAGTGATCCAAATGGACAAAGAGTTTAAAGTGATTGAGGTAAAAATGGTCGTCAGCAAAATTCTGGTGAGTCAATTATTAACTGCAACTTTGCAATCTCAAACATATGCTATAAAATACAGTACGACAGGTTGGGAAGCGAAGAAGAAGTGAACAAGTACATCACGGTTTTGATCATGCAAGCCAACTGGGTGATAGTCATTTTTATCACTTACCCCAAGCCACCGTACATTCGAATAGTTATGATTTCAATGTAGCATAATTCAAAACTGCAGTTTTTCCAGAATGTGTCTCTCCTTCTAGTTAACAAAGCAGTGGAAATTTGGACGACTGGAAATGAAATAAACATAACAAGAGCTGATAATTTCACGTCTCTTTTAAGGAAATTTGTGAGAAACAGACTAAAGACACAAAAAGCCAAAAATTTAACCTATATTGCTGATGACTATGACGGTGCTGTGTTGAACTTGTAGGCACTTTTGGCTGAAAAAGTTTTTTTGGTTATTTATTTCGAAAATGAATAAAAACTAACTTATGTATCAAACAGAGATACTGAATTGGTCGGTTTACTGGGCATAGCACTGAAAAATAAAATTTGTAGCTTTCCACGGAACGCCGTCATAGTTTCTCATTCGGTTTGGCTCCTTCAATTCATTTACTTTCAATCAATGTAACCAAAAGGTGTTGCTACAGTAGATAGTGAAATTTCAGTTTAGTTTTTAGTTATTCAACAAAGCACATGAATGACACAGAAATTTATATTCCCATAGAAGAAAAACATGCACGAGATAGGAGTCACTTTGGTACATGAAATCGCTCATCTCTTGGGACTTCCCCACGAGGATGAATGTCAAGGAAATGGATATTACATCATGGCCTCAAAGAGCTCGTTGTTTTTTCACTATTTTTTGATTTATCGAACTTATATAGGGTATTATTAACAGTGGCTGAAAGTTACATGCTTAAAAAATACTTATGGCAGTGTTTTTAACCTTATCACTTAATTGATTGAATTGACCTCTTTAGACATGCTTTAAAGACACTATCGAAAAAACGAGTTTACTCGCTGCTTGGTTAATAGGCGGCTGAGCCTCTCTAAAGTGGCGTCCTTTTATTTGCCTGAGTTGCTGCATTTTAGAACTCAAAACTGAGCTTAACCGCCGTACGAACCCAGAGCATCCCTATTTACAACATTGAGCTACAAGCTACCTACTTGGAATAGAAAATTTTTCACTATGTTAATTAATATAATAATATGAAAAAATATTTTTTATTCATTGTAATTTGTATGTAAAACTTCAAAAAAACAATATCTTCACACGTTTTTTCACTGACAATTTTGACATAATGTCCTTAAAAAGTAGTACAAATTTATCATTACATTTTGTAACTTTAAATTTTTTTATTCAAAATTTTATTGCTCTAGCCATGTTTTTTACTGTGATTTAGATCAAAATCGAATACGAAATACGTGTGGTCAAATTGTTCCATTGAGCAATTGGATATGGAGTACGATAAGGATAAATACTTCTGTCTCGGTTCTGAAGCTAAGTTGGATTCTATTGTATGTGGAGACGGAATACAGGATGGTGAAGAAGAATGTGACGTAGGAATGCTACCAAATGCAGTGAGAGTTTTTTTCTTTCGTTGAGGGAATGAATATCGAAGTTTTATTTGTATTTAATTTAATTTGTTGAAAATGACTCATATACATTGTCAACATATGAAACAATTTCAGTCGTCGTATTCTTCCAAGTGTTGCAATCCTGAGACATGTAAACTTGTTGAGGGTGCCAAATGTTATAAAGGAAGATGTTGTAATTTGCAAACCTGCATGGTTTGTGTTTCCCGAAAAAATCTCTTTAATTTTTTTTCAATAAGAAACTTCTAGTTAAACTTAAAATAATTGTGTGCATAATCATCTATTTCATCCCTTTTGTAAAGTTCAGACCCAGTGGAGCCAAATGCAGATCTAGGAATGGGAATTGTGATTTAAAAGATGTGTGCAATGGTACAAGCAGTAGTTGTAGAAACAGGTATAGGAGAAACGGATATCCATGCATGGTTTGTTAAGCATTTCAAGACCTTATGTGATCAACCACTTTCAAAATAACACGCCTTCAAATTGAAGCTACACAAAAAATTGCAATAATTAAACTTCTTGCGCAAACCACCACCATTCTAATTTTTTACCAAGTACTTTTTCATCAACCGCATCAAAGCTCTTTAACCTCCCATTGGGAATTTTACCAACTTACCCTTCGAGAAAGTCATACTTTCAACGTTCATTAAACAGCAATGATGAACCAACTTCTCAGAAAGTCAAACTTCTTTCATTTCCACAAAATTACATCCCAATCTCCATTCCACAGGACCGAGGTTTTTGTTTCAAGGGAAAATGTCGCACCAGAAATGGGGTAGCGTGCTCTTCCATTCATTATCATAAGAAATATTGTAAAATGTTTATTTAAAAAATGAGTATGAAACGTTTAGATTCATCTTACCAACTGAATCATACCACCTTCTATAACACCAACTGAATCATATCACCTTCAATCCCACCAACTAAATCCAACCACCCTCAATCCCACCAACTGAATTCTACCACCTTCTATCCCACCAACTAAATCCTCCACCCTCAATCCCACCAACTGATTCCTACCACCTTTTTTTTCTGTTAAAAATTCATTTTCTTATCTAACTTGAAACAACAATACCTTTTCACTGTAGTTGACAAATTTTCAATAAATTTATCTTTCTAATATGTTGGTGATTGAGCTTAAGGTCCATGACTTCTCCTTGTGCCTGCCTAGTATACAGCATACTATGCTATTTTGCGATCACTAACTTATGTTTCCAGAGTCAATTCTTCATTGATTTGTTTTCAAAGTGCCTGGCATGCACTTTTTCTCTATCATGCCCAATGTTTTCTTTGATCTTTTCTATCTTATATTTTATATGAATTCCATCTTTCAGATCTTTTTTTTCATTATATGAACTCCTAAAGCATCCTTGCTAGTTGTTCACTGACCCATTCTATCATCTTCAATCTAACAAAATAATTCCTACCAGGTTCTTTTTGTCTTAAAAATTAATTTTTTTCTCCAACCCTAAATAACAATGCATTCTTCACTTTAAATTACAAGAAAATACATGGGCGAATACTATTATATTGGTATTAACCCTGTAAAGGTTCAGAGACACAATTTAGTTGACATACTTTCAAAGAGATTAACTTCTGAAAATGTTTGTGATTGTGCTTGAGGTCCAGACTTTTTCTTATGCCTGAGTAGATCACATGATTGAATCAATATTTCACTTAAAGTTTATAAAAAGTAACGACGAAATCTATTTTTTAATAATCTTCTTTAAATCAAGTTCAGACATACGCTGTAAATGTTACAAAAACACGGAAAATAGTCGAACTAAAAAGAAAAAACTAAAATTTACGATAACAGAATGTTAACAGTCAAAAAAATCGGCATTGAACCTACGAAATGCACAAATCGCGAAAAAAGATTGAAAAATAATTAAACACAACGAAATATTAATTTAAAACAACAAATCAATTCAAAAATTCTTCAACGCTGTACATTGTTCCGGACACAATTACAAAGGTAGGTACACAAACAAACAACACTTTTTGACAGATTTGTGAATCTAGAATAGATCCACTTGCTAAAGCGGCTCTTTCTACTTGTTTCGGTAGAAATGTTTGGAGACCGAACATACGGTCTGTAATGAACTGTGGTCGTGACTATAGCGGATTCATTACCTGCGCTCCAATGTAAGATGAATTTAAATAAGGAATATTCAAAAATGACTTTAGATGTTACAGTGTCTTACATTCGTTAATATATTAAATGAAGTTGATTTTGGATTGATAACTCAATATTCTTGTTTCAATGGTGACACAGGGACAGAAGATGTGGCAAGATGCTGTGTGACACCAGAAACATGAGCTTTGAAATTCCTCGGAGGGATACCTTCAGCCATCGGTGTGCATTTTTTAAAGAAATGGTCCATCCCAGCCATAAGAACAGCCTTTCTTATGTTCCAGATGGGACCTTTTGCGGAAACAATAAGGTTGTTATAATTAATTGAAAAAATGTTGAAGATTTTGAGGTTGTGTAGGATTTCTTGAATCAGGAAGTGTAAATAATTTATTGTAAAACGAATTTTGTATTTTTGATGGAACAAGCATATTGAATATGAGTTATGACCTCGAGACACCAACTACTATCAAACCTTTTCAGTTCTGCATAAATCGCAAGTGCGTCAATGTAACCACGTACATGCAGAAGGAATTCGAAATGTATCATGACGCCAACTTCAGCTACGACGACCAAGAAGTTGAGTTTGTTTCACATAGCAAAATCACAAGTGGAGTAAGTCTCCCAAAGTTGCAGAGTCTCTCTTGCATGCTTCTTCTTGCCAGCCTGCTTGCCTTCTTTGCCTAGTGACTGCAAAATTTCAGTTCCTTGGTTTTTTTTCACACTTGTTTGCTTTCAAAAACCAAAACCAATAAAAAGTGAAAATATTTGTATCTAAGAATTCGTAAATAAAACATCCATGAAAAAATTCGTCACTTCGGCCTCTCATGATATGCGCTGCATTTTGCGTAAAATGTTATTTGCATATAATTGATTATCTTTTAATAAATGTAGTTTGTTTTTTCTTAAAATTTTAATTCTCTGTTTTTTTACATTTTTAACGTTTTGAATGCGTTCACATGTTTAATGCCTTATATAGTTCATATAGTCTTTATTAAGTCAAGTCCAAAAATACGCTGGAAATGTTACAAAAACTTGGCGAATAGTCGAACTAAAAAAGAAAAAATTGAAATATACGAGAACAAATTGTTATCAGTCATAAAAATCGTCATTGAAACTAAGAAATGAACAAATCGCCAGAGAAAAAGTTTAAAAAAGATTTAAAACAATGAAATATTAAAAGAAAACAATAATTTTTTAAATTAAATAGTTTGAGAAAAAACTCCATTTTTTGAATCTCTGGCATTTTTTGTAATCGCTAAATTACAACGCTTCCACTGTATTCCTTGCCTTACATGTCACCTCCCTTGAAAACCAAAAAAACTATTTTGATGGAGTACATGGCAAATTGATCAAGTCCAGACATACGCTAGAAATGTTACAAAAACACGGCGAATAGTCGAACTTAAAAAAAAAAACATTAAAATATACGAGAACTGAATTTTAACATTAGTTTCAATATTTTTCACAAATCTGGTTTTATATAATCAATCCATGTCGCAATTCAGTCTCAATAGTTATAGAAAGGGGTTCAAATTAATAAATAAATTCTAAACTTTTAGGCTTTATTAGTTTGCTTCTATGGACAGTTTTGCTTTTGAATTGAATACATTACGGTTTTGAGTAAGTTGATTCTATTGTCATTTTATGTAACATTTCAAATTTCTGAAATGTTCTTCAAATAATTATGTTATTTGAATATTTAATCCAATCTAATATAAGCTATTCAAATCATTTAGAAATCCCTGAGTACACACTGTTCAAGAGCATTCTGTTAATTATAAGCGATTATTCAATTAAGAATTTCTAAAGTTCATCATTTTGAATTTATAATAAAGTGTGCTTTCAAATTTCAAACTTAGTTTGGTTGAATTTGGCTCAAATCTATGAAGCGTAATCAGAATACTGATGAGGATTAATTTCAATTAAAAAAAGAAATTTTTGTTAATTAAGTATTTCATTGTCCAGTGTTCCTCCGACAGAAGTTTATTCTTAATTTGAAAGCTCAAAACTTTTTGAAAATGGATCGATAATATTAAAAAAGTATTAGATCGATATGACGTAGAAGAAATGTATCATAGCAACTCAGAAAACAAATAATTTTGAAACATTTAACGGGTGATAATGAAACTAACAACAAATCTGATATTTCTGATCACCTTTTTTGGAAGTAAGTGAATATATATGTAGTCTTTATCAGAGCAAGTCCAGATATCGCTGGAAATATTAAAAAAACACGGCGATTAGTCGAATTAAGAAAGAAAACAAAAAAAAATACGAGAAAAGAACTTTATCAGTCATAAAAGTCGGCATTGAAGCTACGAAACGAACAAATTGTGATTAAAAACATTGAAAAAATAGTAAACACAATGAATTATTAATTTAAAATGAAAAATCAATTAAGAAATGTGAAAAAATTGATTAAAATAGTTAAATTTGAGGAATGAAAACTCAGCGGCAATGAAGAGAATATGGTGAAGATGTGTTGTGACAAAAATGAAGTTGCCAGTAGGAATTTAGATAGAAACTTTGAAGATCACATGAGGCCGAAATGCAAACTGAATGAATGGTTCATAATTACAGTTTTGAGCGGTGAACTCGATGTGGACGTCAGGATTTCAGACTTGCAACGAAATGCTTTGAATCTTTCGCAGATCGAAGTATTTTTTGATAATCAATCGATTTGAGAATGCACATTCAATAACATAGTTTGATGACCTTTAAAGATCACTCAATCTCTACAAACCCTTGCATTCAAAGGACACTGCTTTGATGGTGGTTGAGTTTAGGCGCAATGGAGAGGAATTGTACACCTTCAACCTTAGACAAGAAAGGTGTGGAAATTACTTTTGTACGCTTTCTTGAGATGATTTTTCATCAAGTTACTTTTGGAACTTAATGTTGAGTTGTCCTTGTTCCAAAGGAGGGTGTACTCACCGAACTTTTCGGTCTACAAGCAAGATGAAAAAGGAAATTTAGTCCGCATCCCCGATGAGAAGGTGAGTCTCGTTGGATGGGTTTGATGGATGGAAGAACGAACATCATGCAGCACACATGCACGTCATAAATTTTTCAATCAGCATCGGAAGTTTCATTGGTTCGTCATTGCAGGCGTTTCTAGTGCTTTGTCGAATCAACTGCTTCGAAAGCGTTTTCAATGCGCCGCCCCACAGATAAACAAAAAGTGCTTTTTCTCAGGCTACGTGAGAGGATTCACAGATTCCATGGTCGCCATGAGCTTCTGCCGTGGAATCACGTCTGATCACTTGCCGTTATCATAGACCACCAACTAAGATTAATAAAACTTTTGAACGCACATCCACACAACTCCGTTACTAATTTCTCCAGAGGCATTTTCAATGCGGCACCGGAAAAGTACGAAGTGAATCGTGTGGAGACGAACACGGTTCCAAGTTTCACCAAGGCCAAACTGAAACTGCTGGAAGCATCGAATGCCACTTACAAATGTGGTATGTTCAATGAAAAACTCATACAATCTCATTAAAAAGCAGAGAATGGTCAAAACTCTCGAAAAATTCAGTTATTTTTTAAAAAATAAAAAGGATGTTACTTCAGTCAGAATGAAGTATGTATTCATTACAGAATTTAAGCTAAAAAAATTTTGAGCTATGGAGAAGACGGAATATCGAGTGGGTATAATGGAGCAGATTGTGAGCTCCAAAAAAACAAGAACTCAAAACGAACAACATTTTTCCAAATTAATTCATATAAAAGATATTCCAATAAAGGTCTTTAGTCTGTTGGTAAAAATAAATCCAGTGAGAGTTCAGGAATCATTGGTTCAATCTTAGATATTAATTAATTGAAGATAATAATTATTTTTTACTTTTTGTGTTTTTGAGCAAAAGATTCAAACAAAAACGTTCCATGGCACAATTCCTAGGATTAAAAATAAGGAGAGATGTGAATTATGAGGAAGATGTTTTCATTATAGGTGTGAACACAAGTCATCCCGCACAAGCCAGAAGAAGAAGAAGGAAAAGAGTGAGTTAAAATTTCAAAAATAAAACAGAGTTTCAGAATTTTCAACGTTTTTCAACCAAACATTCTTGAATATATTTAAAAAAAAGTGAATGAAATCTTTTTTTAAACTTTCGACATACACGAATTGTATTAAAATCGCACGAAGAGAGTGATCCAAATGGACAAAGAGTTTAAAGTGATTGAGGTGAAAATGGTCGTCAGCAAAAATCTGGTGAGTCAATTATCAACTGCAACTTTGCAATCTCAAACATATGCTATAAAATACAGTACGACAGGTTGGGAAGCGAAGAAGAAGTGAACAAGTACATCACGGTTTTGATCATGCAAGCCAACTGGGTTCTAATCATTTTTATCACTAACCCTAAGCCACCGTACAACCGAATATTTATGATTCCAATGTAGCATAATTCAAAATTGCAGTTTTTTCGGAATGTGTCCTTCACTCTGGTTACCAAAGCAGTGGAAATTTGGACGACTGTAAATGAAATAAACATAACAAGAGCTGAAAATAATCCGTCTCTTATAAGGAAATTTGTGAGGAACAGACTAAACACACAGAAAGCCAAAAATTTAACCTATATTGCTGATGACTATGACTGTGCTGTGTTGAACTTGTAGGGACCTTTTGGCTAAAAAATTTTTTTTTTTCATTTCAAAAAAAAAAAAAACTAACTTATGTATCAAACAGAGATACTGAATCTGCCGCTTTACTGGGCGTAGCAATAAGAGATGAAATTTGTAGCTTTCCACAGAACGTCGCCCTAGTTTCTCATTCGGTTTGGCTCCTTCAATTCATTTACTTTCAATCAATGTAACCAAAAGGTGTTGCTACATTAGATAGTGAAATTTCATTTGAGTTTTTAGTTATTCAACAAAGCACATGAATGACACGGAAACTTTCATTTCCATAGATCGAAAACATGCACGAGATAGGAGTCACTTTGGTACATGAAATCGCTCATCTCTTGGGTCTTCCCCACGAGGATGAATGTGAAGGAGAAGGATATTACATCATGAATGCAAATATCTCGTTAATTATGTTTTCAATAGTTTTTGATTTATCGACATATATTGGGTATTATCAACAGTGGCTTAAAAAATACTTATGGCAGTGTTTTTAACCTTATCACTTAATTGATTGAATTGACCTCTTTAGACATGCTTAAAAGACACTATCGAAGAAACGAGTTTACTCGCTGCTTGGTTAATAGGCGGCTGAGCCTCTCTAAAGTGGCGTCTGTTTATTTGCCTGAGTTGCTGCTTTTTAGAACTCAAAACTGAGCTTAACCGGCATACGAACCCAGAGCATCCCTATTTACAACATTGAGCTACAAGCTACCTACATGGAATAGAAATTTTTCACTATGTTAATTAATATAATAATATAAAAAACTAATTTTTTATTCATTGTAAATTGTATGTAAAACTTCAAAAAAACATTATCTTCACACATTTTTCCACTAACAATTTTTACATATTGTTTTTAAAAGGTAGTAAAAATTTATCATCACATTTTGTAACTTTAAATTGTTTTATTTAAAGTTTTATTGCTCTAGCCATGATTTCTCCTGTGATATAGATCAGAATCGGATACGAAATACGTGTGGTCACAGTGTTCCATTGAGCAACTGGATAAGGAGTACGATAATGATAACTACTTCTGTCTCGGTTCTGAAGCTAAGTTGGATTCTGTTGTATGTGGAGACGGAATACAGGATGGTGAAGAAGAGTGTGACGTAGGAATGCTACCAAATGCAGTGAGAGTTTTTTTTTTCGTTGAGGGAATGACTATCGAAGTTTTATTTGTATTTAATTTAATTTTTTGAAAATGACTCATGTACATTGTCAACATATGAAACAATTCCAGTCGCTGTATTCTTCCAAGTGTTGTAATCCTGAGACATGTAAACTTGTTGAGGGTGCCAAATGTTATAAAGGAAGATGTTGTAATTTGCAAACCTGCATGGTTTGTGTTTCCCGAAAAAACCTCTTTAATTATTTTTCAATAAGAAACATTTAGTTAAACTTAAAATAATTGTGTGCATAATCATCTATTTCATCCCTCTTCTAAAGTTCAGAGCCAGTGGAGCCAAATGCAGATCTAGGAATGGGAATTGTGATTTAAAAGATGTGTGCAATGGTACAAGCAGTAGTTGTAGAAACAAGTATAAGAGAAACGGATATCCATGCAGGGTTTGTTAAGCATTTCAAGACCTTATAAGATCAACTATTTTCAAAATAAACACGCCTTCAAAGTGAAGCTACACAAAAAATTGAAATAATTAAACTTTTTGCGCAAACCACCACCATTCTAATTTTTTTACCAAGTACTTTTCCATCAACCGCATCAAAGCTCTTTAACCTCCCATTGGGAATTTTACCAACTTACCCTTCAAGAAAGTCATACTTTCAACGTTCATTAAACAGCAATGATGAACCAACTTCTCAGAAAGTCAAACTTCTTTCATTTCCACAAAATTACATCCCAATCTCCATTCCACAGGACCGAGGTTTTTGTTTCAAGGGAAAATGTCGCACCAGAAATGGGGTAGCGTGCTCTTCCATTCATTATCATAAGAAATATTGTAAAATGTTTATTAAAAAAATGAGTATGAAACGTTTAAATTTATCCCACCAACTGAATCCTACCACCTTTTACCCCACCAACTGAATCCTACCACCCTCAATCGCATCAACTGAATCCTACCACCCTCAATCCCACCAACTAAATCCTACCACCCTCAATCCCACCAACTGATTCCTACCACCTTTTCTTTCTGTGAAAAAATCATTTTTTTATCTAACTTGAAACAACAATACCTTTTTCACTGTAGTTGACAAATTTTCAATAAATTTATCTTTCTAATATGTTGGTGATTGAGCTTAAGGTCCATGACTTCTCCTTGTGCCTGCCTAGTATACAGCATACTATGCTATTTTGCGATCACTAACTTATGTTTCCAGAGTCAATTCTTCATTGATTTGTTTCCAAAGTGCCTGGCATGCACTTTTTCTCTATCATGCCCAATGTTTTCTTTGATCTTTTCTATCTTATATTTTATATGAATTCCATCTTTCAGATCTTTTTTTTCATTGTATGAACTCCTAGTGCATTCTTGTTAGTGGTTCACTGACCCAGTCTATCATCTTCAATCTAACAAAATAAATCCTACCAGCTTAAAAATTAATTTTTTTCCTTAAACCGAAATAACAATGCATACTTCACTATAAATTACAACAAAATACATGTGTGAATATTATTATAATGGTATTGACCCTGTAAAGTTTCGAGGCCACTATCTATTTGACATAATTTTAATAAGGTTAGTTTCTAAAAATGTTTGTCATTGTGCTTGTGGTCCAGACTCTTTCTTATTCTTGAGTAGCTCACATGGTTGAATCAATATTTCACTGAAAGCTTATAAAAAAGTAACGACGAAGAGTATTTAAAAATTTCTTCAACGCTGAACAATGTTCCGCACACAAATACTAAGTTAGATACACAAACAGACAACACTTCTTTACAGATTTGTGAATCTAGAATAGATCAACTTGCTAAAGCGTCTCTTTCGATTTGTTACGAGAATAGAATTTGGAGTCCGGACTTCCGGTCTGTAATGAACTGTGGTCTTGACTATAGCGGATTCATTACCTGCGCTCCAATGTAAGATGAATTTAAATAAGAAGTATTCAAAAGTCACTTCAGATTTTATAGTGTTTTACATTCGTTAATATATTTAATGAAGTTGATTCCCGATTGATAACTCAATATTCTTGTTTCAATGGTGACGCAGAGACCGAAGATGTGGCAAGATGCTGTGTGACACCAGAGACATGAACTTTGAAATTCCTCGTTGGCATACTTTTCGCGATCCGTGTGCTTTTCTTGGAGAATTGGTCCATCCCAGCCACAAGAACAGCCTTTCTTATGTTCCAGATGGGACCTTTTGCGGAAACAATATGGTAGTTCTAATTAATCAAAAAATGTTGAAGATTCTGAGGTTGTGTAGGATTTCTTGAATCATGAAGTGTATATAATTTATTGTAAAACGAATTTTGGGTTTTTGATAGAACAAGCAGATTGAATATGAGTTATGACCTCGAGACACCAACTACTATCAAACCTTTTCAGTTCTGCATAAATCGCAAGTGCGTCAATGTAACCACGTACATGCGGAAGGAATTCGAAACGTATCATGACGCCAACTTCAGCTACGACGACCAAGAAGTTGAGTTCATTCCACATAGCAGAGTCACAAGTGGAGTAAGTCTCCCAAAGTTGCAGAGTCTCTCTTGCATGCTTCTTCTTGCCAGCCTGCTTGCCTTCTTTGCCTAGTGACTGCAAAATTTCAGTTTCTTGATTGTTTTTCACACTTGTTTGCTTTCAAAAACCAAAACCAATAAAAAGTGAAAATATTTGTATCTAAGAATTCGTAAATAAAACATCCATGAAAAAATTCGTCACTTCGGCCTCTCATGATATGCGCTGAATTTTGCGTAAAATGTTATTTGCATATAATTGATTATCTTTTAATAAATGTAGTTTGTTTTTTCTTAAAATTTTAATTCTCTGTTTTTTTACATTTTCAACGTTTTGAATGCGTTCACATGTTTAATGCCTTATATAGTTCATATAGTCTTTATTAAGTCAAGTCCAAAAATACGCTGGAAATGTTACAAAAACTTGGCGAATAGTCGAACTAAAAAAGAAAACATTGAAATATACGAGAACAGAATGTTATCAGTCATAAAAATCGTCATTGAAACTAAGAAATGAACAAATCGCCAGAGAAAAAGTTTAAAAAAGATTTAAAACAATGAAATATTAAAAGAAAACAATAATTTTTTAAATTAAATAGTTTGAGAAAAAAAAACATTAAAATATACGAGAACCGAATTTTAACATTAGTTTCAATATTTTTCACAAATCTGGTTTTATATAATTAATCCATGTCGCAATTCAGTCTCAATAGTTATAGAAAGGGGTTCAAATTAATAAATAAATTCTAAACTTTTAGGCTTTATTAGTTTGCTTCTATGGACAGTTTTGCTTTTGAATTGAATACATTACGGTTTTGAGTAAGTTGATTCTATTGTCATTTTATGTAACATTTCAAATTTCTGAAATGTTCTTCAAATAGTTATGTTATTTGAATATTTAATCCAATTTAATATAAGCTATTCAAATCATTTACAAATCCCTGAGTACACACTGTTCAAGAGCATTCTGTTAATTATAAGCGATTATTCAATTAAGAATTTCTAAAGTTCATCATTTTGAATTTATAATAAAGTGTGCTTTCAAATTTCAAACTTAGTTTAGTTGAATTTGGCTCAAATCTATGAAGCGTAATCAGAATACTGATGAGGATTAATTTCAATTAAAAAAAGAAATTTTTGTTAATTAAGTATTTCATTGTCCAGTGTTCCTCCGACAGAAGTTTATTCTTAATTTGAAAGCTCAAAACTTTTTAAAAATGGATCGATTATATTAAAAAAGTATTAGATCGATATGACGTAAAAGAAATATATCATAGCAACTCAGAAAACAAATAATTTTGAAACATTTAACGGGTGATAATGAAACTAACAACAAATCTGATATTTCTGATCACCTTTATTGGAAGTAAGTGAATATATATGTAGTCTTTATAAGAGCAAGTCTAGACATCGCTGGAAATATTAAAAAAACACGGCGATTAGTCGAATTAAGAAAGAAAACAATGAAAAATACGAGAAAAGAATTTTATCAGTCATAAAAATCGGCATTGAACCTACGAAATGAACAAATTGCGATTAAAATCATTGAAAAAATAGTAAACACAATGAATTATTAATTTAAAATGGAAAATCAATTTAGAAATGTGAAAAAATTGATTAAAACAGTTAAATTTGAGGAATGAAAACTCAGCGGCAATGAAGAGAATATGGTGAAGATGTGTTATGACAAAAATGAAGTTGCCAGTAGGAATTTAGACAGAAACTTTGAAGATCACATGAGGCCGAAATGCAAACTGAATGAATGGTTCATAATTACAGTTTTGAGCGGTGAACTGGATGTGGACGTCAGGATTTCAGACTTGCAACGAAATGCTTTGAATCTTTCGCAGATCGAAGTATTTTTTGATAATCAATCGATTTGAGAATGCACATTCAATAACATAGTTTGATGACCTTTAAAGATCACTCAATCTCTACAAACCCTTGCATTCAAAGGACACTGCTTTGATGGTGGTTGAGTTTAGGCGCAATGGAGAGGAATTGTACACCTTCAACCTTAGACAAGAAAGGTGTGGAAATTACTTTTGTACGCTTTCTTGAGATGATTTTTCATCAAGTTACTTTTGGAACTTAATGTTGAGTTGTCCTTGTTCCAAAGGAGGGTGTACTCACCGAACTTTTCGGTCTACAAGCAAGATGAAAAAGGAAATTTAGTCCGCATCCCCGATGAGAAGGTGAGTCTCGTTGGATGGGTTTGATGGATGGAAGAACGAACATCATGCAGCACACATGCACGTCATAAATTTTTCAATCAGCATCGGAAGTTTCATTGGTTCGTCATTGCAGGCGTTTCTAGTGCTTTGTCGAATCAACTGCTTCGAAAGCGTTTTCAATGCGCCGCACCACAGATAAACAAAAAGTGCTTTTTCTCAGGCTACGTGAGAGGATTCACAGATTCCATGGTCGCCATGAGCTTCTGCCGTGGAATCACGTCTGATCACTTGCCGTTATCATAGACCACCAACTAAGATTAATAAAACTTTTGAACGCCCATCCACACAACTCCGTTACTAATTTCTCCAGAGGCATTTTCAATGCGGCACCGGAAAAGTACGAAGTGAATCGTGTGGAGACGGACACGGTTCCAAGTTTCACCAAGGCCAAACTGAAACTGCTGGAAGCATCGAATGCCACTTACAAATGTGGTATGTTCAATGAAAAACTCATACAATCTCATTAAAAAGCAGAGAATGGTCAAAACTCTCGAAAAATTCAGTTATTTTTTAAAAAATAAAAAGGATGTTACTTCAGTCAGAATGAAGTATGTATTCATTACAGAATTTAAGCTAAAATAATTTTGAGCTATGGAGAAGACGGAATATCGAGTGCGTATAATGGAGCAGATTGTGAGCTCCAAAAAAACAAGAACTCAAAACGAACAACATTTTTCCAAATTAATTCATATAAAAGATATTCGAATAAAGGTCTTTAGTCTGTTGGTAAAAATAAATCCAGTGAGAGTTCAGGAATCATTGGTTCAATCTTAGATATTAATTAATTGAGGATAATAATTATTTTCTACTTTTTGTGTTTTTGAGCAAAAGATTCAAACAAAAACGTTCCATGGCACAATTCCTAGGATTAAAAATAAGGAGAGATGTGAATTATGAGGAAGATGTTTTCATTATAGGTGTGAACACAAGTCATCCCGCACAAGCCAGAAGGAGAAGAAGGAAAAGAGTGAGTTAAAATTTCAAAAATAAACAGAGTTTCAGAATTTTCAACGTTTTTCAACCAAACATTCTTGAATATATTTAAAAAAAAGTAAATGAAATCTTTTTTTAAACTTTCGACATACACGAATTGTAATAAAATCGCACGAAGAGAGTGATCCAAATGGACAAAGAGTTTAAAGTGATTGAGGTAAAAATGGTCGTCAGCAAAAATCTGGTGAGTCAATTATCAACTGCAACTTTGCAATCTCAAACATATGCTATAAATACAGTACGACAGGTTGGGAAGCGAAGAAGAAGTGAACAAGTACATCACGGTTTTGATCATGCAAGCCAACTGGGTTCTAATCATTTTTATCACTAACCCTAAGCCACCCTACAACCGAATATTTATGATTTCAATGTAGCATAATTCAAAATTGCAGTTTTTTCGGAATGTGTCCTTCACTCTGGTTACCAAAGCAGTGGAAATTTGGACGACTGTAAATGAAATAAACATAACAAGAGCTGAAAATAACCCGTCTCTTATAAGGAAATTTGTGAGGAACAGACTAAACACACAGAAAGCCAAAAATTTAACCTATATTGCTGATGACTATGACTGTGCTGTGTTGAACTTGTAGGGACCTTTTGGCTAAAAATTTTTTTTTTTTTTCATTTCAAAAAAAAAATACTAACTTATGTATCAAACAGAGATACTGAATCTGCCGCTTTACTGGGCGTAGCAATAAGAGATGAAATTTGTAGCTTTCCACAGAACGTCGCCCTAGTTTCTCATTCGGTTTGGCTCCTTCAATTCATTTACTTTCAATCAATGTAACCAAAAGGTGTTGCTAGATTAGAAAGTGAAATTCCATTTGAGTTTTTAGTTATTCAACAAAGCACATGAATGACACGGAAACTTTCATTTCCATAGATCGAAAACATGCACGAGATAGGAGTCACATTGGTACATGAAATCGCTCATCTCTTGGGTCTTCCCCACGAGGATGAATGTGAAGGAGAAGGATATTACATCATGAATGCAAATATCTCGTTAATTATGTTTTCAATAGTTTTTGATTTATCGACATATATTGGGTATTATCAACAGTGGCTTAAAAAATACTTATGGCAGTGTTTTTAACCTTATCACTTAATTGATTGAATTGACCTCTTTAGACATGCTTAAAAGACACTATCGAAGAAACGAGTTTACTCGCTGCTTGGTTAATAGGCGGCTGAGCCTCTCTAAAGTGGCGTCTGTTTATTTGCCTGAGTTCCTGCTTTTTAGAACTCAAAACTGAGCTTAACCGGCATACGAACCCAGAGCATCCCTATTTACAACATTGAGTTACAATGGAATAGAACATTTTTCACTATGATAATTAATATAATAATATGAAAAACAAATTTTTTATTCATTGTAAATTGTATGTAAAACTTCAAAAAAACATTATCTTCACACATTTTTTCACTAAAAATTTTTACATATTGTCTTTAAAAGGTAGTAAAAATTTATCATCACATTTTGTAACTTTAAATTGTTTTATTTAAAGTTTTATTGCTCTAGCCATGATTTCTCCTGTGATATAGATCAGAATCGGATACGAAATACGTGTGGTCACAGTGTTCCATTGAGCAACTGGATAAGGAGTACGATAATGATAACTACTTCTGTCTCGGTTCTGAAGCTAAGTTGGATTCTGTTGTATGTGGAGACGGAATACAGGATGGTGAAGAAGAGTGTGACGTAGGAATGCTACCAAATGCAGTGAGAGTTTTTTTTTTCGTTGAGGGAATGACTATCGAAGTTTAATTTGTATTTAATTTAATTTGTTGAAAATGACTCATGTACATTGTCAACATATGAAACAATTTCAGTCGTCGTATTCTTCCAAGTGTTGCAATCCTGAGACATGTAAACTTGTTGAGGGTGCCAAATGTTATAAAGGAAGATGTTGTAATTTGCAAACCTGCATGGTTTGTGTTTCCCGAAAATTCAATAAGAAACTTTTAGTTAAACTTAAAATAATTGTGTGCATAATCATCTATTTCATCCCTCTTGTAAAGTTCAGAGCCAGTGGAGCCAAATGCAGATCTAGGAATGGGAATTGTGATTTAAAAGATGTGTGCAATGGTACAAGCAGTAGTTGTAGAAACAAGTATAAGAGAAACGGATATCCATGCAGGGTTTGTTAAGCATTTCAAGACCTTATAAGATCAACTATTTTCAAAATATACACGCCTCCAAAGTGAAGCTACACAAAAAATTGCAATAATTAAACTTCTTGCGCAAACCACCACCATTCTAATTTTTTACCAAGTACTTTTTCATCAACCGTATCAAAGCTCTTTAACCTCCCATCGGGAATTTTACCAACTTACCCTTCAAGAAAGTCATACTTTCAACGTTCATTAAACAGCAATGATGAACCAACTTCTCAGAAAGTCAAACTTCTTTCATTTCCACAAAATTACAGCCCAATCTCCCTTCCACAGGACCGAGGCTTTTGTTTCAAGGGAAAATGTCGCACCAGAAATGGGGTAGCGTGCTCTTCCATTCATTATCATAAGAAATATTGTAAAATGTTTATTTAAAAAATGAGTATGAAACGTTTAATTTCACCCCACCAACTGAATCCCACCACCCTCAATCGCACCAACTAAATCCTACCACCCTCAATCCCACCAACTGATTCCTACCACCCTCAATCCCACCAACTGATTCCTACCACCTTTTCTTTCCGTAAAAAATTCATTTCCTTATCTAACTTGAAACAACAATACCTTTTTACTGTAGTTGACAAATTTTCAATAAAGTTATCTTTCTAATATGTTGGTGATTGAGCTTAAGGTCCATGACTTCTCCTTGTGCCTGCCTAGTATACAGCAAACTATGCTATTTTGCGATCACTAACTTATGTTTCCAGAGTCAATTCTTCATTGATTTGTTTCCAAAATGCCTGGCATGCACTTTTTCTCTATCATGCCCAATGTTTTCTTTGATCTTTTCTATCTTATATTTTATATGAATTCCATCTTTCAGATCTTTTTTTTTCATTGTATGAACTCCTAGTGCATTCTTGTTAGTGGTTCATTGACCCAGTCTATCATCCTCAATCTAACAAAATAAATCCTACCAGCTTAAAAATTAATTTTTTTCCTTTAACCGAAATAACAATGCATACTTCACTATAAATTACAACAAAATACATGTGTGAATATTATTATAATGGCATTGACCCTGTAAAGTTTCGAGGCCACTATCTATTTGACATAATTTTAATAAGGTTAATTTCTAAAAATGTTTGTTATTGTGCTTGTGGTCCAGAGTCTTTCTTATTCCTGAGTAGCTCACATGGTTGAATGAATATTGCACTGAAAGCTTATAAAAAAGTAACGACGAAGAGTATTTAAAAATTTCTTCAACGCTGAACAATGTTCCGCACACAAATACTAAGTTAGATACACAAACAGACAACACTTCTTTACAGATTTGTGAATCTAGAATAGATCAACTTGCTAAAGCGTCTCTTTCGATTTGTTACGAGAATAGAATTTGGAGTCCGGACTTCCGGTCTGTAATGAACTGTGGTCTTGACTATAGCGGATTCATTACCTGCGCTCCAATGTAAGATGAATTTAAATAAGAAGTATTCAAAAGTCACTTCAGATTTTATAGTGTTTTACATTCGTTAATATATTTAATGAAGTTGATTCCCGATTGATAACTCAATATTCTTGTTTCAATGGTGACGCAGAGACCGAAGATGTGGCAAGATGCTGTGTGACACCAGAGACATGAACTTTGAAATTCCTCGTTGGCATACTTTTCGCGATCCGTGTGCTTTTCTTGGAGAAATGGTCCATCCCAGCCACAAGAACAGCCTTTCTTATGTTCCAGATGGGACCTTTTGCGGAAACAATATGGTAGTTCTAATTAATCAAAAAATGTTGAAGATTCTGAGGTTGTGTAGGATTTCTTGAATCATGAAGTGTATATAATTTATTGTAAAACGAATTTTGTATTTTTGATAGAACAAGCAGATTGAATATGAGTTATGACCTCGAGACACCAACTACTATCAAACCTTTTCAGTTCTGCATAAATCGCAAGTGCGTCAATGTAACCACGTACATGCGGAAGGAATTCGAAACGTATCATGACGCCAACTTCAGCTACGACGACCAAGAAGTTGAGTTCATTCCACATAGCAGAGTCACAAGTGGAGTAAGTCTCCCAAAGTTGCAGAGTCTCTCTTGCATGCTTCTTCTTGCCAGCCTGCTTGCCTTCTTTGCCTAGTGACTGCAAAATTTCAGTTCCTTGGTTTTTTTTCACACTTGTTTGCTTTCAAAAACCAAAACCAATAAAAAGTGAAAATATTTGTATCTAAGAATTCGTAAATAAAACATCCATGAAAAAATTCGTCACTTCGGCCTCTCATGATATGAGGTGAATTTTGCGTAAAATGTTATTTGCATATAATTGATTATCTTTTAATAAATGTAGTGTGTTTTTTCTTAAAATTTTAATTCTCTGTTTTTTTACATTTTCAACGTTTTGAATGCGTTCACATGTTTAATGCCTTATATAGTTCATATAGTCTTTATTAAGTCAAGTCCAAAAATACGCTGGAAATGTTACAAAAACTTGGCGAATAGTCGAACTAAAAAAGAAAACATTGAAATATACGAGAACAGAATGTTATCAGTCATAAAAATCGTCATTGAAACTAAGAAATGAACAAATCGCCAGAGAAAAAGTTTAAAAAAGATTTAAAACAATGAAATATTAAAAGAAAACAATAATTTTTTAAATTAAATAGTTTGAGAAAAAAAAACATTAAAATATACGAGAACCGAATTTTAACATTAGTTTCAATATTTTTCACAAATCTGGTTTTATATAATTAATCCATGTCGCAATTCAGTCTCAATAGTTATAGAAAGGGGTTCAAATTAATAAATAAATTCTAAACTTTTAGGCTTTATTAGTTTGCTTCTATGGACAGTTTTGCTTTTGAATTGAATACATTACGGTTTTGAGTAAGTTGATTCTATTGTCATTTTATGTAACATTTCAAATTTCTGAAATGTTCTTCAAATAGTTATGTTATTTGAATATTTAATCCAATTTAATATAAGCTATTCAAATCATTTACAAATCCCTGAGTACACACTGTTCAAGAGCATTCTGTTAATTATAAGCGATTATTCAATTAAGAATTTCTAAAGTTCATCATTTTGAATTTATAATAAAGTGTGCTTTCAAATTTCAAACTTAGTTTGGTTGAATTTGGCTCAAATCTATGAAGCGTAATCAGAATACTGATGAGGATTAATTTCAATTAAAAAAAGAAATTTTTGTTAATTAAGTATTTCATTGTCCAGTGTTCCTCCGACAGAAGTTTATTCTTAATTTGAAAGCTCAAAACTTTTTAAAAATGGATCGATAATATTAAAAAAGTATTAGATCCATATGACGTAAAAGAAATATATCATAGCAACTCAGAAAAAAAATAATTTTGAAACATTTAACGGGTGATAATGAAACTAACAACAAATCTGATATTTCTGATCACCTTTTTTGGAAGTAAGTGAATATATATGTAGTCTTTATTAGAGCATCGCTGGAAATATTAAAAAAACACGGCGATTAGTCGAATTAAGAAAGAAAACAATAAAAAATACGAGAAAAGAATTTTATCAGTCATAAAAGTCGGCATTGAAGCTACGAAACGAACAAATTGCGATTAAAAACATTGAAAAAATAGTAAACACAATGAATTATTAATTTAAAATGAAAAATCAAATAAGAAATGTGAAAAAATTGATTAAAATAGTTAAATTTGAGGAATGAGAACTCAGCGGCAATGAAGAGAATATGGTGAAGATGTGTTGTGACAAAAATGAAGTTGCCAGTAGGAATTTAGACAGAAACTTTGAAGATCACATGAGGCCGAATTGCAAATTGAATGAATGGTTCATAATTACAGCTTTGAGCGGTGAACTTGATGTGGACGTCAGGATTTCAGACTTGCAACAAAATGCTTTGAATCTTTCGCAGATCGAAGTATTTTTTGAAAATCAATCGATTTGAGAATGCACATTCAATAACATAGTTTGATGACCTTTAAAGATCATTCAATCTCTACAAACCCTCGCATTCAAAGAACACTGCTTTGTTGGTGGTTGAGTTTAGGCGCAATGGAGAGGAATTGTACACCTTCAACCTCAGACAAGAAAGGTTTGAAATTATTATTGCACGCTTACTTGAGATGATTTTTCATCAAGTTACTTTTGGAACTTAATGTTGAGTTGTCATTGTTCCAAAGGAGGGTGTACTCACCGAACTTTTCGGTCTACAAGCAAGATGAAAAAGGAAATTTAGTCCGCATCCCCGATGAGAAGGTGAGTCTCGTTGGATGGGTTTGATGGATTAAAAGACGAACGTCAAGCAGCACACATGCACGCCATAAAGTCCTCAATCAGCATCGGAAGTTTCATTGGTTCGTCGTTGCTGGCGTTTCTCGTGCTTTTTCGCATCAACTGCTTCGAAAGCGTTTTCAATGCGCCACACCACAGATAAACAAAAAGTGCTTTTTCTCAGGCTACGTGAGAGGATTCACAGATTCCATGGTCGCCATGAGCTTCTGCCGTGGAATCACGTCTGATCACTTGCCGTTGTCATAGACTACCAACTAAATATGAATAATATAGCTTTTAGACGCTCATAAACTCAACACTGTTACTACTTTCTCCAGGGGCATTTTCAATGCGGCACAGAAAAGGTACGAAGTGAATCGTGTGGAGACGGACACGGTTCCAAGTCTCACCAAGGCCAAACTGAATCTAGTGGAAGCATCGAATGTCACTTACAAATGTGGTATGTTCCATGAAAAACTCATACAATCTCATTAAAAAGCAAAATCGACATTAACGGAGACAAAAGTCGATTTATCTTATCTATTAACATTACAATTTCATATGCGTTTTGTTGTGTGAGTAAAAAGGATCACAACAATTTTCAAAGACTATTTTCCAAAAGCGATGAGATATTATTGGGTTAATGCTGAAGAAAATATTAGAAAACATTTCTTGGAAGATTAGAAATATGAGGCAAAAAGAAGAAAGGCCCATGAACAAAATTTTGAAAAACACAAAATGGGAAAAAACATTGAATAGGAATTCTAATGAAAAGTACAGTAGATGAAAAGGTAGGAGGAGGTCTATGGAAAAAATATTGAAAAAAAACCTGAGAAACTACCAAAGTTTTGAAGTTGTAAATAATGGTCAAAACTGTCGAAAGATGAAAATATTTATAAAAAAAAGAAAGGATTATATTTTCGGTCAGAATGAAGTATGGAATCATTTGAGAATTGTAGCTAAAAAGTCTTTGAGCTATGGAGAAGACGGAATATGGATTGGCTATAAGGGAGCAGATTTTGAGCTCCAAAGAAACAAGAACTCAAAATAAACAACCTTTTTCAATTTAATTTGTATAAAAGATATTCCAATATAGGTCTTTAGTTTGTCGATAAAAATTTATCTAGGGAGAGTTCAGGAAGTATTGGTTCAATATTAGATAATAATTAATAAAAGATTATTATTATTTTCTACCTTTTGAGTTTTTGAGCAAAAGATTCAAACACAAACGTTCCATGACTCATTTTCAAAGATTAGAAATAAGGAGAAATGTGAATTATGAGAAAATTTTTTTCATTATAGGTGTGAACACAAGTCATCCCGCACAAGCCAGAAGGAGCAGAGGGAAAAGAGTGAGTTAAAATTTCAAAAATAAACAGAGTTTCAGAATTTTCAACGTTTTTCAACCAAACATTTTTGAATATTCATTAAAAAAATTGAATGAAATCTATTTTTAAACTTTCGACATACACGAATTGTAATAAAATCGCACGAAGAGAGTGGTCCAAATGGACAAAGAATTTAAAGTGATTGAGTTGAAAATGGTTGTCAGCAAAAATCTGGTGAGTCAATTATCAACTGCAACTTTGCAATCTCAAACATATGCTATAAAATACAGTACGACAGGTTGGGAAGCGAAGAAGAAGTGAACAAGTACATCACGATTTTGATCATGCAAGCCAACTGGGTTCTAATCATTTTTATCACTAACCCTAAGCCACCGTACAACCGAATATTTATGATTTCAATGTAGCATAGTTCAAAACTGCAGTTTTTCCACATTGTGTCCCTCACTCTGGTTACCAAAGCAGTGGAAATTTGGACGACTGCAAATGAAATAAACATAGATAAAAGTGAAGATCTCTGGTCTGTTTTTTGGAAATTTGTGGACAACAGGCTAGACAAACAGGAAGCCAAAAATTTAACCGGTGTTGCTGAAGAGTATGACGGTGCTGTGTTGAACTTGTAGGTACCTTTTGGCTAAAAACTATTTTTTGTTATTTATTTTGAAAATAAATAAAAGCTAACATATGTATCAAACAGAGGTACTGAATCGGACGGTTTACTTGGCTTTGCACAAATGAATTACGTTTGTCGATTTCCGCAGAACGTCGCCCTAGTTTCTTATTCGGTTTGGCTCCTTCAATTCATTTACTTTCAATCAATGTAATCAAAAGGTGTTGCTACATTAGAAAGTGAAATTCCATTTGAGTTTTTAGTTATTCAACAAAGCACATGAATGACACGGAAATTTATATTCCCATAGAGTAAAAACATGCACGAGATAGGAGTCACTTTGGTACATGAAATCGCTCATCTCTTGGGACTTCCCCACGTTGATATATGTGAAGGAGATGGATATTACATCATGGCTTCAACGAGCTCGTTAATTGATTTTTCAATTATTTTTGATTAATCGACATATATTGGGTATTATTAATAGTGGCTGAAAGTTCCATGTTAAAAAATACTTATAGCAGTGTTTTTACCCTTATCCTCTCAATTGATTAAATTTGACCTCTTTAGACATGCTTTAAAGGCACTATCAAAGAAACGAGTTTACTCGCTGCTTGGTTAATAGGCGGCTGAGCCTCTCTAAAGTGGCGTCTGTTTATTTGGCTAAGCTGCTGCTTTTTAAAATTCAAAACTGAGCTTAACCGCCGTACGAACCCAGCGCATCCCTATTTACAACATTGAGCTAAAAGCTACCTACATGGAATAGACCCTTTTTCACTATGATAATTAATATAATAATATGAACAAATAAATTTTTTTATTCATTGTAAATTATATGTAAAACTTTAAAAAAACATTATCTTCACACATTTTTTCACTTACAATTTTTACATATTTTCTCTAAAAGGTAGTAATTTTGTAATTTTGAATGGTTTTATTTAAAATTTTATTGCTCTAGCCATGTTTTTTACTGTGATTTAGATCAGAATCGGGTACGAAATACGTGTGGTCACAGTGTTCCATTGAGCAACTGGATAAGAAGTACGATGATGATAACTACTTCTGTCTAGGTTCTGAAGCTAAGTTGGATTCTGTTGTATGTGGAGACGGAATACAGGAGGGTGAAGAAGAGTGTGACGTAGGAATGCTACCAAATGCAGTGAGAGTTTGTTCTTTCGTCGAGGAAATGAATATCGAAGTTTTACTTTTATTTAATTTAATTTGTTGAAAATGACTCATGTACATTTTCAACATATGAAACAATTCCAGTCGCTGTATTCTTCCAAGTGTTGTAATCCTGAGACATGTAAACTTGTTGAAGGTGCCAAATGTTATAAAGGAAGATGTTGTAATTTGCAAACCTGCATGGTTTGTGTTTCTCGAAAAAACCTCTTTAATTATTTTTCAATAAGAAACTTTTAGTTAAACTTAAAATAAATGTGTGCATAATCATCTATTTCATCCCTCTTGTAAAGTTTAGACCCAGTGGAACCAAATGCAGATCTGAGAATGGAAAATGTGATTTGAAAGATGTGTGCAATGGTACAAGCAGTAGTTGTAGAAACAAGTATAAGAGAAACGGATATCCATGCATGGTTTGTTAAGCGTTTCAAGACCTTATGTGATCAACCACTTTCAAAATAAACACGCCTTCAAATTGAAGCTACACAAAAAATTGCAATAATTAAACTTCTTGCGCAAACCACCACCATTCTAATTTTTTTACCAAGTACTTTTCCATCAACTGCATCAAAGCTCTTTAACCTCCCATTGGGAATTTTACCAACTTACCCTTCAAGAAAGTCATACTTTCAACGTTCATTAAACAGCAATGATGAACCAACTTCTCAGAAAGTCAAACTTCTTTCATTTCCACAAAATTACATCCCAATCTCCATTCCACAGGACCGAGGTTTTTGTTTCAAGGGAAAATGTCGCACCAGAAATGGGGTAGCGTGCTCTTCCATTCATTATCATAAGAAATATTGTAAAATGTTTATTTAAAAAATGAGTATGAAACGTTTAAATTCACCCCACCAACTAAATTCTACCACCTTAAATCCCACCAACTGAATCCTACCACCCTCAATCCCACCAACTGAATCCTACCACCTTTTCTTTTTCTAACTCGAAACAACAATACCTTTTTATTGTAGTTGACAACTTTTCAGTAATTTTATATTTCTAAAATTTTTGTGATTGAGTTTAAGGCCCCTGATTTCTCCTGATGCCTGCCATGTTCACAGCATACTATTTATTTAGTCTTTATTGAATCAAATCCAGACAAACGCTGGAAAGGTCACAAAACATGGTGAACAATCAAAATTAATGAAAAAAAATATTAAACAACAGTAACTGAACGTCATAAGAATTGTCAAATGTTTGTTGCAAGAAATCAAAAACTGACTAGGATCAAATTAAGAATTGAGTCATAGTTTATATTGAATGACTATTGAAGATTGTTTCATCAAATTAACCAAAACTGTAATGTTAAGAGTTCAAAAAATTCAAAAGCAGATTTGTCTATTAACCAAATAAATGAGTCTTAAAATTTGAGAATTGAATCATATTTTCAAACCACATAACATAACTATTGCAAAGTTATTTCAAATTATTTCTTCTTTTCTTTTCTTTTCCTTCTCAGCCATTTCCTATATTCACAAGGAGGTTTGTATGGATACCACAAATCTTTGAGATGCTTTCAACACTCACTCACTTTCTTTTTTTCAAGTTGGCAAACGGTATTCTTGTAGCCGATTGGTTGACGATTTTACAGCAATGTCTTTTTCATCTTCAGCCATTTCTAAAATTCACAAATCCTTCAAAATACCAAAAATTTTAGCAATGCCTTTTAACACTTGTTTACTTTCTTGTTGGGTAATTTGGCGACCAGTGTTTATGTAGGCGTTTGTTGACGATTTAACTGCAATGTCTGTATTTCAAACGAGAAAATGGCGGATTCAGCAATCTCTAAAATCTTTGTAATCAGCAAAAACTAACTCTCAGAAAAATTAATTTATTTATAAATAATATTTGAAACTTTAAATTTCAAAAAGTTTATAAAAATAGTTTAAATAAAAAAAATATGAGTAACGGCCCTACACGCTTTCGCCAAACCGGAACAACGATATGCTATTTTGCGATCACTAACATGTTTGCAGAGTCAATTCTTCATTGATTTATTTCCAAAGTGCCTGGCTTGCACTTTTTCTCTATCATGCCCAATATTTTATTTGATCTTTTCAATCTCATTATTTATATGAATTCCATCTTTCAGATCTTTTTTTTCATTATAAAACTCCTAGCGAATTCTTGCTATTTTTTTTGATAATTCACTGACCCATTCTACCACCCTCAATCCAACCAAATAAATCCTACCAGCTTCTCTTTTTCTTAAAAATAAATTCTTCTCCCTACCCCGAAATAACAAGCATTCTCCACTATAAATTACAATAAAATACATGTGCGAATATTATTATACTGGTATTGACCCTGTAAAGTTTCGAGGCCACAATCTATTTGACATACTTTTAATAAGGTTAAGTTCTAAAAATGTTTTTGATTGTGCTTGAGGTCCAGAGTCTTTCTTATTCCTGAGTAGCTCACATGGTTGAATCAATATTTTACTGAAAGCTTATAAAAAAGTAACGACGAAGAGTATTTAAAAATTTCTTCAACGCTGCACAATGTTCCGCACACAAATACTAAGTTAGATACAGAAACAGACAACACTTCTTGACAGATTTGTGAATCTAGAATAGATCCACTTGCTGAAGCGGCTCCTTCAATGTGTTACGAGAATGGAATGTGGATTAAGGAATTCCTGCATCTAATGAACTGTGGTCTTGACTATAGCGGATTCATTACCTGCGCTCCAATGTAAGATGAATTTAAATAAGGACTATTCAAAGATAACTAGATGTTATAGTGTTTTACATTCGTTAATATATTAAATGAAGTTGATTTTGGATTTATAACTCAATATTCTTGTTTCAATGGTGACACAGGGACAGAAGATGTGGCAAGATGCTGTGTGACACCAGAAACATGGACTTTGAAATTCCTCGGCACGATACCTTTTTAAATCCGTGTGGATCTCTTTATGAAATCGTCCATCCCAGCCACAAGAACAGCCTTTCTTATGTTCCAGATGGGACCTTTTGCGGAAACAATAAGGTAGTTCTAATTAATCAAAAAAATGTTGAAGATTTTGAGGTTGTATAGGATTTCTTGAATCATGAAGTGTATATAATTTATTGTAAAACAAATTTTGTATTTTTGATAGAACAAGCAGATTGAATATGAATTATGACCTCGAGACACATCAACTATTATGAAACCTTTTCAGTTCTGCATAAATCGCAAGTGCGTCAATGTAACCACGTACATGCAGAAGGAATTCGAAATGTATCATGACGCCAACTTCAGCTACGACGACCAAGAAGTTGAGTTTGTTTCACATAGCAAAATCACAAGTGGAGTAAGTCTCCCAAAGTTGCAGAGTCTCTCTTGCATGCTTCTTCTTGCCAGCCTGCTTGCCTTCTTTGCCTAGTGACTGCAAAATTTCAGTTTCTTGATTGTTTTTCACACTTGTTTGCTTTCAAAAACCAAAACCAATAAAAAGTGAATATGTTTGTATCGAAAAATTCCTAAATAAAACATCCATGAAAAAATTCGTCACTTCGGCATTTCAATATGTGATCTGCATTTCGCGTAAAAGTGGAGTCAAAATATGTTGGTGAGTGACAATTAAATGGTAAGATACGTGAATCGAAAGCTGGTTTCATCTTCTTTTCCTTTTTTTTTTCTTGCATGCAATGAGCTTAACTCTTTTAGATGCTAAATCGCTAAGACTCAAAAAATATTTTTTTTACTTTATCTACAAAGCGCCAAGGCTGAGACTGAGGCAATGGCTCAAGAAAGCAATACTGAAAATTAATGAATGAAAACATGTTAGTAAACATAAAGAGTTTTAATTCAAAAATTTTATTTTTTTATTAGTATACGAAAATTGAAATAAGGTTTGGCCATTATAATGATATTCGTATTTGTATTGTGTATTGTATTGTATTGGCAGGGTCGAACCAGGGAGCTCGCTCATGAACGAAGCAGTCGGTACTCAGACTTATTGAGTTCAGTCTGAGCCTTTTTGATTCATTCTCATCTGTATGTGTTCTTTCTTATTGTGGATAAAGGTCATTAACTGTAATGAACGAAAAATTAAGCATATAGCTTTCAGGTGAACTGATGCAGGTCTTGGTCAGGTGTGGTATTTTGGTGCAGTAAAATCTTCTTGATTCTTCATTTTTTTGACATTTTTGGCAATATAAAGCCAGTTTTTTCAATTGTTAGTGTTGAAAAAAACCGATATTCAAGTTGAGTTGTTGTTTCAACTTTTAAAAGTTTTGCTAGTTGAAATTGATTTTTTTGTTCGAGCAAATTAACGCCAGTAAGCAAACCATCTATTAAAACCTTTGGAAACTTTTAAATACTCAACATTATGTCTACTTTTATCTTCTCACACTGATGATCTTTGAAGAAAAGATCGATTTACAAGATTTGCACTATCATATTTACAATAAAATAATCACTCACCTAATGACATAAAAGCCTATATTGAGTTACCTCCTCGCAAAAGCCTCAGATCTTCTAATCGTTCCCAATCTTTTTTATGCTACCGTTTAAACATGCTTATGCTAAATCTGCACTTGCCTACTGTGGTCTCTTCATATGAAACTTCTTTCTTCGCAACCTTACCTCCATCTCCACTTCATTTTCCTAAAGTTTTAATCTAACCTCATCAAGACATGTGTAGCGCGCCTTTAAAGCACTTTGTTCAAAGGTGCTTCCATAGAAACGGTTTTACCCGCTATGTGCAATTATAAGACTCGAATACTTTTAGTTTGAATAATTCGTAGTTGAACGTTTTTAAACCTGGTTTACTCAGCGCTATAAAAATATTCTGGTTAGATTGGATTGGATTAGATTGGAAAAATTAACTTTACAAGAACATAACAAAAACTTTGTTATCAAGATGCACATTTAATGTTTCCAAGTTTGAAGCGCATGAGGAAGACTAAGACCAGCAAGCAGACCACGTTGAAGAAGCCATTGGCGTACGTCATAACCTCCTTGAAGAAGCGCCCACAATTTTCAGCCTCCCTGCAAGTAATAATGGGTAGTTGTGAAGAAGGAATGTTGTGGCGTTTTGAAGTGAGGCTTCAATCGAACACAAGATGTCATTAACGATTTTATGTCAACCGCACTGAAAAGTTCACAAATCACTATGGAGACTAGTCGAGGCGGTTTGAAATATTCGTTTCACATGTTACTCAGACGCATGGCAGACATCAGGTAATTATAAAACGTCCTTTTTTGTTATTCAAGAAAAAAAATTAAAACAAAAGTTTTTGAAAACATTATTTAGCTTGGTGAGTTACAAAATCTATTTATTTTTATTCATTATTTCATTAATATTTTTATTTTTATCAATTATACTTATAATATACTACTGGTACTAATTTCTTGTAAAGTCCACTTAACGAGAGCAAGAATGTCGCTAACAGCCTCCGTTGTTGCCTTTGAAAGTATGGACCGTTCAGCAGATGAAACGGTCATAATTTTGCCAGCAATATTAGCAAGCAATATCGAATGTTCACTACTGTAGTATCTTGCATTGCAGCATGGTGTTGAATTGCACATTCGAATCACCTGTTGCACTGGGGCTGGGCTGCTTGTATGACCAGCAGAGTAAAACCTCGCACCAACTCCTCCGTGAAGCCAAAAGAACCGTACACAAATGCGGCACATTCCTGTTTACGGAAAAATTGATAAGAAATAAAGTGTAATTAATTTTTAAAAGTCACCAACATTTTTATTACTTTTCGATAGGTTTTTGATTGCCACAATTTCCGATATATTTTGTGAAATGGTTGGAAGCCGTCACTCTTTTTCATGCGCTTTGGTGCTTCGTGCTTGAGGAAAAGTCGAAGAACAAACCCAATATTTTAAACAGCTGGTCTAACGTGGGTTTTGTGTTTTCATGAGTCGACTAACTCAATCGAGTGTGCCTGCTTCCAAAGGTTCTTTTGACCTTGTTTCCATCACCACTCTTAAAGAATTTTTTTCAATTAACATGTTCCCTAACTTTTTTTTTCACCCAGTGCTCAACCATTTTTCATGCTAAAAATCATTTTTAACAACAATAATTGAAAAATAATGAAAAAATTCTTAGGATTTTTTTTACCAAGGAATTATAAACCGGTATTTAATTTATGTTATCTTTAAAACTGCAAAAAAAACTAATTTTTTTAATTTTTTCATTTTTTGGAAATAATAAACTGCTTCTTTGTGCTCAATAGGGACCACTTCTTTTCCATAGCACTACAAGTCTTCTTTCAAATCTTTAGTGATTTCCTGCTCAAATCTGCCAATGGCACCCCATACTCAAATTTCCAGAATTTGTTCTGCCCTTGGGCATATCTGAGTTAAATGCATATCTTCTCACTGTTTTTTCTACCAAACTTTGCCATTTTACCAGCTTTTCGCAAAGGTTAAAGACTCTTGTTGTTCGTACAGTTAATAGCAGAGAACTCCTGGTCACTTATTGATCAGTGCTACACGGATGTCATATAACCAAATCATATTTGAATTTGAAGCGATTTCAATGAAATCACCTTGAAATCCACTCAATGTACGTTTTAGACGAACCAATGAAACTAACGCAAAATTGCCCATTCACTTATAGTTTATATAAAGCTCATGACAAGTCCACTTGACACCGACCGTGTGAGTTCCGAGTACGTCTGCAATCATAGAGAGACTTATCATGAAAACTACGGTGTTTCCAATGCCGAAAAGCACAGTGGGTCCAAAGAACTGGAGGCTTCGGGTGTGGGAGAGGAAGAACATCCAGAGCAATGACACTACCGTTACGAGCGTTCCCACCAGGTAAGTGGGCTGTATGGGCGTTTGAGGAGGTTGCAGTCTTAAGAATGTAGTCGTCAAATTGGTTCACAACTTTCCAAAAAGAATGAACATTTTGCCACCTTTCTTCCTACTAAAAAGTTGATTTTTTCGGTCACGAGTGAGGTCACGAAGCCAGATATATACAGAATCAGAGGACCCGAAGCTTCATGTTTCTGACAGTGAAAAAATACCCAAGCTACACACTTTGTGGTATAGTGCCTGTTAACACGATACTAGAAGTTAAACTATAAAAATCATCAAGTTGTTTTAAAAGCGTTGACAATTATGAACAATAACGCTGCCTGCCGTCTGAAAACTGGCTCAAACTAAGCTTTTGTTCATTCGATCATTTAACTTTTTTATAATGAATTAAGTCTACACTTGTATTCACTCGCTCCTTTGATGTCGCACTACTCAAGTTATGGACATCGATCGTAGTCATTTTAGTTGAATACATAAATTTATAACGATTAAATGAATCAATGATTAGTTTTTTTCAACTAAATTAATCAAATTTAAATAAATACATAATCAATACTTAGGTATTTGAGGTTAAAAAAACCATTGGCAACTTGAGCAGGCGCAAATAACTGGTGACGTAGAGTGGAAGGTAGACTTGGAAAATATTCATCATCATGCCAGCTGCCATTTATCCCAGCCCAACCTTGAATTAACTGGCATCACGTTGGCAACGCATACATAGAAATTAACTTTTTCTTATCAAGGCATTTGTAAATTTGGAACAAAATAATCACATTCAATTAGAGTTGAAAAATGTTCTATTTTGCTGCAGAGGAAAAAAATATTTCACCCAACCATTTTCTTTCTCAGCCATATTCCATAGTAACGGAAAAGCCAGTCTTGCGAAGACCCTTGGCAGCCAAAATCTATGTAGCCTTTGGTTGACGATTTCAGCCCACTGTTGCGAAATTCAAAAAAAAATGGCGGAGGGTTTTTTCGTAATCAGCACAAATTAGAACTTTCGGAAAAATAAAACATTTAACAACTAGTTCATATAGCTCATAACTAATATTTAGAACTTTTCATTTTAAAAAGTTTTTAGAAAAGTTTAAAAGATTTAGAAAAAAGAGCAAACAAAAACTGACATCGATTTGATTATGAGCTACAATGAATATCTGAAGTTTGTTGATTTGATCTTAATCCACACTTTGACAGTTTTTCTGATTTGTCATGTCAAAGTGTTGCAAAACAAACCAAGAAATCAAATTAACAAAGTTCAGATATTCATACAAGCTCATAATAAAATCAAATAACAACAAAGACATCACAAAAAATGGCAAAATGTATGAAAAAAACAAAGTCAAATGAACCAAAACTGTAATGTTGCAAGAAATCCAAGGTGAGATTAAGAGCAAAAATGACCATAGAACCGAACAAAAAAATTTTCAAAAAAATTTTAATTGAACCATATATTATAATAACACGAAATAACTATTTAGAAAAAGTTAGCTGTTGAAAAAAATTTCATGAAAAATGGTAACAAATAGAAGAAGAGAAAAAAGTAAAACCAAGCAAAAGTTGGATATCACACAAGTCCAAAACAATAATTAAAATAGAAATTGACTAAAAATGGAAATATAAAGCATACAAAAATTGGAATAGAAATATTGCTTACAACCGCATCAAATAAAAACGGGAAAATGTTCCATTCTTGTTAGATAAACCTGCTGTAGGGGTCAAGTTCATTTACTCCTTTCAATTTTTAAAAAATTTTGTGAGGAAAATTTGAAACCGGTAGTTGTGTAGCCCTTGGTTGAAAATTTCACCACCGTTGCACATTTCAAGAGAAAAAGTGGCGAAGAATTTCTTGCAGCACAAAAACCAGCACAAACTAAAAATTTCTAAAAAAATGTTTTTCGTTTGGAATACAAGGATTGAAACCAGCACAAACTAAAAATTTCTAAAAAAATGTTTTTCGTTTGGAATACAAGGATTGAAATGCGATGCAACCAACGGCTAAATAAATACCGTTTTGTCAAATTAATAGAAAAAAAGTAAGCTAGTGTTGAGGAGCATTGCAAAGAATTATGGGATCCAGACAGACTTTGTTGTAAAAATACGAATTAGCTGGGAAGGGGAAAAGAAAAGATGAAATAGCCTCAATGAAACTTTCTCCAATATTAATGTTAGGTGATTTTGAGTTATGATTAAATTCTTACTTTTAAGGCTCAGTAATATGATTCAAAGTTTTCATAAAAAATTTGTCTTAACTTCTTTCTCTCAGTCTTTCTTTCATCCTCTTTCTTTTTCTAACCCCAATCTTTTTCTAACAGTTTCCAATGAATTTTTTTCAGAAAGTTTCAAGTTTTTTTAAAAGTTTTCTGGTTTGATAGCCAATGCTCTTCCGCCAAAAGCGTCTGTCTGGACTTGATCTAGTAAAGACTATAAGACAAAACTAGTTTCAACATGTTGAAACATTTGATAAATATTGCTCATCAAAAACATATAATAGTACAAACTAATTTTTTCTGTTTAAAATTAGTATAATAATCTTTCAATTAATTATTATTATTTATTAAGTATATTCGTCTTTGTTGATACTTTCTTTATTTATCGCTCGAGTTTATCTGTTTAATCGATGGCTCAAATAGCTTTCGGGGTTGTTTTTAACACTGCTTACCACCCTGTAGCCTATGCTAGAACTCTTATTCGGGTTAAATTTTTCTACAGCATTAAAAATTGCTCTTAATAATGATTTTTTCTTCATTCGTATATAAAAATGAAAAAACGTTAAAAATTTAATGATAAATACTTTTTGTTTTATTAGCTCAGTTGAAAAAATGGTTTTGTTTAATGATTGGTGAAAGCAGCCACTTCAACTTCTGACTTCGAATAGAATTTTTCGTTTCTGTCATGCTAGCTAAATATTCAAAATACTGAAAACAGACAGAAATATTATAAATAATTATATTTATCAAATATTACACAGTTAGGTCATGAACCTTTCCCACCCCAACTCTCAAAATCATTCCTAGGAAAACAAGTTTACTTGTACCCAAATGTTTTCAAATATAGTCAGTATCATATTCTCAATTAATTAATTAATTAATTAATTAATTAATTATTCAATTAACTGGTTAGTTATTTATTTTAGCCTACTTTCAATCTGTCATACACAGTTGGACACATTCATAAGGTTGATGGATTTAGTGGTCTCTTCAGAGGTTTATCAAGCCATTTAGTTCATTATGTGATTGAACAAGTTGTTTCCAATGAGATCAAGCAGGTGATGATGTTTAACCAAAGCTTGTTCCATTAAACTCATATTTCATTCATTCATTTTTTAATCTACATTCATTCTCAAAATTGTATCAACAGAAATTCTGTGAAAACGATATCAAACAAAAATCTCAATCAGAAATTGATGAAGACGTTGAGTATTCTAGCGTTAAAAAGGTGGTTACAATCATGACTATATGTCTGTTTCCTTTCAGTTGAATACATCAATTTTTCACTATAATTGAAAAACTTACAGTTTTTAGTAGGTACTGCACAAGAGACAGTAGCAAGATGTTATGGTGTCATCTGCTCCTATCCCTTCTATGTTATTTACATAAGGTCAATGGGGCAGTTTGTTGGCCGGGAAACTGTATATTCTTCCTTATTTGGCTCTATTGGTAAGAGGTTATATTCTGGATAATAAGAAATTTATACACAAGATTCAAAAAAACTAATGCTATAATTAGTTATTTTTTTGTTGTAATGCTAAATTTGGTTTTCAAAGTTCTAAAGAAGCAACTTGAGTGTCATTTTTAGCACAATGTTTTAAAAATTAAGTTTCAAACTTGAATAGTAAGTTTATCTATTGCAAAAAAGTTACTTGATTTTTCCAAAAGAACTCGCAAATTATGTACATACAAGAATATCAAAAAACAAATTGCAACAAAAAAAAATACAATACAAAAACGAATATTATAGTGGCATTAACCCCATAGAGTTTCGAGGCAACGATGCAACAATAATTAAATCAATTTCCAAAGATTTTTATTGATAATTTTTTCAGCAACTTATGATTAATAGCATCATTCATTCAATAACCCATCTTAAATATTCATTTTTTCATGTTTCTTCATTTATATTACTTTATATTAATATTATATCAGTTAATATTTCTTAACCTCATATATTCAGGTGAGATATGGAGGACAGAAGGAATATTGGGCTTTTTTGGTGGTTTGGTGCCCCGTCTTATAGGAGAGGTGATGACGATTTTTATAGCTAACTTCCTAACGGAAGCTTTCAGACAGATGATAGCTCAGATCAATAAGGATACGTCAGAGGTGGGTGATTTTTCAGAACAAATGGGTATTTTATGTGTGAACTCAAATGGGCTTTCATTGTTTTTGGGATTGTAACAATTTTCGAGGGGTTTTCAACATCTCTAGTTTATTACCAAATTAACCCATTCATTGAAATATTTTCAGGAATTCAAAGTTCATTACTCACTCTTGGCTCAGGTATTTCATAAACATAAAAAATTATGGAAAACGATACTATTTTTGGAAAGGCAAACCATTTATATTCCCTTAATTTGAAACTTGTCATTTATCTCTTCAGCTCATTGCCTCTTCCTTTTCCTATCCCTTCAATCTTGTTTCTGTTGTCATGTCCGTCAACAATTCAGGGTATGAGATATTAATTCGTAGAATTTTAACGCCTTCATCACAAATAATATTTCCATTAATCCAGCCATTGACTTCAAACTAACGTTTCAGCTATAAAATTCAGTAAAAGAAATAAAACCGTATTACTGCCTTCGGTGAAAAAACAACCAACGACAAAAATAATAATAGAAATCATTCATTCGATCGAAAAGTTTATATAACAATATTCTCCCCAACAGTTTAGCTGTAGCTTCTTCTCCCATCACCCCTCACTACGAAAGCTGGAAAGACTGTTGGGCGCATCTTAACAAAAATGTCAGTCAATTACTTTTAAAAACTTTTTATCATAATCAACACGAAATCCGTACCTTCCCACAGAGCCAGTTGAAGCGCGGCAGTGGTCTGTTCAACAGACGATACCGAGGTCCTACCCCTCTTGGAGGCTTCTTAATGCCTCCATTGGAGAGGGAGGGGGTGTATCATTTCAAATATTAGCAATGGCTTGATGCGTCGCGTAAGGATAATGAAAATATAATCTTTGTATTAATAATCTTGACTCTAATCCAATCTAATCTAATCAACTTATTTATATAGCGCCGATCCACACTGTTTAAGAGCGCTCAATGCATCTCGCATGTAATAATGTTTAGAAACTTATTGGATTTCTTAACTAGCATGGTTTCAATGGGACGTGCATACATGAGGATGAACTTAATAATTTGATGAATGTGAAGATTTTGTTATATTCTTTAAAGTTTGACTTGGAACAATTAATTTTCGCTCCATTTATTAACTAACATTTTCGAGTTTTATTAATAGCTGGTGTTTAAAATACGCGGGAAATTAGTCTCATTTATTTTTTTGGTTATTTTCACCTGCTTCTAAGCTTTTTGTCGTCTAAATTCAGTTTTAATTATCATCCTTCACAAACATTTTAAAAATAGTTTGATGGATTTCTTCGACGGAAAGTAGTTGACTGGTAGTGGAGGAATTCTAGAAGAAGAGCTTATTTAGTATGAAAATGTTTTATAAGAATAAAAGAAACAACTTTCACCAACTCGAAGTTGTTTCAACGCTGACCCTCCATTGGGTAGAGGCAAAAACGTGCGTGTTATTCACCATTTGGGTGGTCGGCGTTTTTTTGTCTATTAAATCAAGTCAAACGTACACTGGAAATGTTACAAAAATACGGCGAACAATCGAACTGAAAAAAAAAATTAAAATATACGAGGAAAGAGTGTTATCAATTAAGTCATAACCCGTTGGCCACTCACTATCTCATTCCGTCTAGTCCATACCAGGAGTGAGTAAAATCTTTGATGGTGCGCACGAGATGCCCAAACGAGCACTTCAACCCACCGCGTGCTTCTTCGACACGTTATTCCTTACTGTTATTAATCTTTAGTTAACCTTACCCAGCAGGCAGTGATTTTTCTTATCAAAATGGTAAATTACCTTTTTTTCTATTTTCCGATTGTTTCATACCTTTAACTGGAATTTTAAGATTACAATTAGTTTTGAAGTCAGGGTTTAGGGTTTATGGTTGGATTAAGATTTTCTGGTTTACAAATCATTTTTGAACTACAGTCAATTAAATTTAGGGTGTATGGTTAGGGTTGAGATATTTTTGTTAAAAAATCCTCTTTGATTTAAAGTCACGGTTGACTTTTTTTTTTCAATTTTCTCATACCTTTAACTGGACTTTTAAGATCTCAGTTTGTTTTGAGGTCGGGGCTCAAGGTTCATGGTTAGGGATGAGATTTTTTGTTGAAAAATCCTTTCAGATTTACATTCAGGGTTAAATTTTTTTTTCTTTTTTTCCGATTTTTTCATACCTTTAACTGGACTTTTGAGAATACAGTTTGTTTCAAGGTCAGTGCTTAGGGTTTATGGTTAGGGGTGAGATTTTTTTGTTAAAAAATCCTCTTTGGACTACAGTCACGGTTGACTTCTTTTTTTTCCTTTTTTCCAATTTTTTTATACCTTTAACTAGACTTTTGAAATTACAGTTTGTTTTGAGATCATGGCTTAGGGTTTATGGTTAGGAATATGCATTTTTTGTTAAAAATCCTGTTTGAACGACGGTTGACTTTTTTTTTGTTTTTTTCCAGATTTTTTCATAATTTTAACTGGTCTTCCACGATTACAGTTTGTTTGAGGTTAGGGATCAAGGTTTATGGTTAGGGTTGAGTTTTTTTGGTTCAAAATCATTTTTGAGCTACACTTAGATAAGGGTTGTAGAACCACCCTCATCCAACTCCACTTTTCTACTCCACCGTCTTCTTCACCACCATTCTCCTCATCACACCTTCCTACTCAAACATCTCTCTTCTCCACCTCACCGTCCACACTACACCATCTCTTCTCACCTCCTACCACCCCTGTGCAACGGACCAGCACGCAGGTTTATGAACGACTCCAGGGTGCACCTACTTGACATTTCAACCAAGACATCTAGCCTTATGGCGGCTTCGCCAAACGTATGTGATCTTTGTGTTAACGAAATTTTTTTTAATAAATATGTTTTCACAATTTTTTTCTCATAATTGTTGAACATTCTTTATTTATTATTTCAAAAAAGCTATTTCAGTATTATAAAGTTAGTCATATAAACCGATCGAAGTAGTTACAATACAATACAAATACGATTATTATAATAATGGCATTGACCTCGTAAAGTTCCAGCGACTAAGAACAGTTCATTGACTTAAATTTTCATTCTTTTTTTAATAAATTTCAAATAACGAATTTAGCACTTCTGTCAATTTTATTATTTTCATTATTACAACTAATTTTTATTTTATTATTATTATTGTTATTTATTTTCATTTACTTTTTATTTATTTTTATATTTCCATTATTTTTTTCTCTATTATTTTTTTTATTACTGTTGTTATTATTAATTTTTTTCCCTATTTATTTCGCTCTTCCCACCATACTCCTGCACCTCCCATGCACAGGGGGCATAGGCACCAGAGGCTTCACTGGTGGCTGCTGCAAAAGCAAAGAGTACCTGGCCCTTGCGAGAGCGTCAGTACACCCACTCCCTTTTGTATTATTCTGTGTTTTTTTGTGTTATTCTGTATTCCTCTGTGTTTTACTATGTTATTCTGTATTCCTCTGTGTTCCTCTGTTTCATTTCGTATTATTTTGTATTCTTTTGTAATTTATATATTTAAAAAAATTCTACTTATTCGTATCGTGTTCTGTTTTTGCAACTCATAAAGATTCCACTTTAAGTGTATTCTAGCTCACTCAATTACTTAAAACACCCTCATACACTACTAAAAATGACGAAACCAGTGTCACAAAAACTACAGTACTCAAGTTTCAAGCCATCAAAGCGCAAAAATATGTTTAAAATATTATGCAAAATACAAAAAAAAAATTCAAAAAAAAATCACTAAATAGGGGCAATGTTGGGCGGGAAACAAAATATTCTCGGATTGTCTTCCTGGAATGTCGCATATGAAAATTATCCGTTTCATTGAACTCAAATGAATTCATTACTATTATTTTTGTTCATTTCAAGAGGACCTTGTAACACCTTCAACTTCTCACTAACAAACAGCAAGCTGGACGAGGCGATGGAAGAGTTCCTTCCCGAGGCGGTGGTGTACGTGGCAGGGGTGGATGTGTTGCAGGACGACCCTGCAGGCAACATGTACGTGTCTTTCAACGTTGGTGGCCTGTTGTTGTTTTTGTTGTTGTTGTTGTTGTTGTTGTTGTTGTTTATCTTAAGCGCCTGAGGATAGTCCTCAGATGCGCTAAAGCTGGTTGTGGAAGGCGCACAAGTTCATCATAGGAGGTCCCGATGTTGTGGCAGAAGCGGGCCCTTGCGAAAGCTGGGCAATTGAGCCAGAGGTGTTCGGCTGATTCGACCTCTTCCTCACAGAGTCGACAGAGGTCTGAATCTGCTTTTCCTGTGAGGTGCAGCCATCGGCGGAGACTTGGGTGGTGTCCGCTTCGGAACCTGACCAGATCCGTCAGTTCTGCCTTGTTAAGGGTGTTCTCCTTGATTTGGTTTGTGTTGGTGGTGTATGTTGTTGTTGTTGTTTATGTTGTTGTTGTTACTTTTTGGGTTGTCGTTGTTGTTGTTTTTCTATGTAGTCGTTTTTGTAACTTGTGTTGGTGTTATTGCTGGTGTTTTTGTTCATGTTGTCGTTATTATTGCTAGTGTTGTTTTTTTTCTGTTGTTGATTTTGATTTGTTATATATTTAACTTCGTCTTTAAAAACCATAATAACAATTAGTAATTCCGTTAGTTCGTCGATATACATTCAAGTTTTGATCACAAGCATTTTCAACTCACGCAACACTAAGCGATCACGAGCGAGACCAGATAGTGTTTTTGAAGGTGAGGTCTCGAGGCATTCTTGTGGTGATGTTGTGCGGCAGTGGCTTCACACCCACTTCCTACCTCCCTACAGCCGCCTCCATCATCAACCCCCAACAGTTCGGCCTTATAAGCATCATCAACCGAGAAACCAAAAGTGAACGACACAAAAACGACTCTCCATAATGGTCTCCGTGTTCCGCCACCCTTACCAGCCTTTCATTAGCTTCTTTTCGGTATAATATGATATAATGTAAAATATAATGTAATATAATATAATTTAATTTAATATAAGATAATATAATATAAGATTATTTAATATAATTCAATATAATATAATATAATATAATATAATATAATATAATATAATATAATATAATATAATATAATATAATATAATATAATATAATATAATATAATATAATATAATATAATATAATATAATATAATATAATATAATATAATATAATATAATATAATATAATATAATATAATATAATATAATATAATATAATATAATATAATATAATATAATATAATATAATATAATATAATATAATATAATATAATATAATATAATATAATATAATATAATATAATATAATATAACATAATATAATATAATATCATATAATATAATATAATATAATATAATATAATATAATATAATATAATATAATATAATATAATATAATATAACATAATATAATATAATATCATATAATATAATATAATATAATATAATATAATATAATATAATATAATATAATATAATATAATATAATATAATATAATATAATATAATATAATATAATATAATATAATATACAATAATATAATATAATATAATATAATATAATATATTATATTATAATATATTATAATATAATATAATATAATATAATATAATATAATATAATATAATATACTTTATTTTATTTATTTATTTTTGGTTTCTATCGAAAAAAAATTTTTAAGCTTGATGAACCAGTGTCCATGTAATTTAAGTAACTCACCACTGTACGGAATTTTAAACTCAGGTCATATCGTAAGCACAAACTCAATTTTGATAAATAAAATTATGCAGTGATTTCTTCAAAATCGGGCTTGAAAAACTCACGTAAGCAGGACGAAGGTAGAGTTTTTGTTATTGTACAATTGCTCAGGTCAAAGAAATCATTTCACATAAAACCTTGAAAGCAACAAAACTTTGTTTTACCAAAATTTTCATTTTTAATGAGTGTTTTCCTATTGAAATATTCCTGATGTGCCAAAATATTTTGAAGTTTATATTGAATTATATAAAGTATCTATGAAAAAAGCTACAAAAGTTGAAAAGCTTTTGTTTCGAGAATTTGCTGAGAAAAGTGAAAAACTGGTTTCACGTGCAGTTACGTTGCAGTCATCAGTGACGACCAGAGTTCCCCACTAGAGCGTGTTTATGCGACGTTCAAAATGGAAGTGCGAACCAACTCATCAAAACGACAAAAGTCGGAAATTAAAAAAAAAATTTATGTGTTGTTTCGAAAATTTTATTTCTTTATATTTCGCGAAAACATGGCTATCTCCAAATTTACGTGAATTAAATGATAGAGGCATTGAAGCCTCATTTGAAGAGAATCCATCTTCGACAAGTTATCGTCATCTGCTTGCTCCCTCGCTTCATTAACAATACTCTAATGGCACATAAATAATTTTCCGCGCTGTCTTCATTATTCTTTTCCATCAACATCTCTCCCAAGTCAGTAGCAAGACAAATGTTCGGTCAAATTTGATTCTTATCTAAGCGGATGATTCTTTCAACGGTTTTTGCAGATCCAAAAAAATTCTTTTTGGCACTCGCCTACTTCTTTTTCGACTCCCCTCATACTTTCTCTGTGTTCGTGCATTTCTCACCCTCTGTACGTTTGAACCTCTCTCAAACATTACTCCATTTATTTTCTGACAACCGTAGGCTGGTGAATAATGTGTATTTTTATCATCTCCCATTTTTCTTTGTCAACTACTGCTTATGCAATGGCTCCGAAGCCTTGCTGAACGACGTGCGTGAATGTATTACACAAAAACACGAGTGGATTATTTTGATGTATTCAATATTATTGAGAATAAACAACCATCCTATCGATCAATCATTCATTTCAAGCAGTATGACTCAGCCTGAATGATCACCTGGAGATAAAACTTTTATGCTTAATAGAATTTGAAAACGATTTAAAAGCTTTCAATCATTTCAAGCAAACAGTGAAGCCTCCCTTCTCTTTTTACGTTTTTCTATTTAAAAACACGCCTCAAAATAAGACGATCAAAACTTGAAAAGTATTTTTTTAGTAAGACTCCTTTGTTCAAAGGTAATTTGAAAAAAACTTGACACTCGATTTTTTTAAAATAATTTTTCCAATCTTATGCGCATAAGTCTCAAATTCAAAAAAAAACGTTATCAGGTTTCCAAAAATACTTTTCATAGAAAGATTCAATTAAATTCAGCATTTTCATATTTTTCCGATATATGAGTATAAACTAGAAAAAAAATATTAAAGATACAAATGCTGATAAATTTGGGGTGTGAAAATGTTAATTGAAATTGAGAAAAACTCACTCGGTATAAATTTGATGAATGAAAAAAATGAAAAACAAAATGAAGATAAAAAGTGAACAAAATGGGACTTTTTCATACACAAGAGGCTGGACTACGTAACTGAGCAATTAGTCTTCAGTCTGTTTGCACAAATTTATTAACAAATTAGTTTTTTGATTTTTTGAGTGGGTCGTTCCAAGAGTTGAAGATGAAATATTTTTAAAAAATTACGGTCGATGTCATATTTTTCTTCTTTTTTGTTTTATATGTGAAATCAGCGCTATACAAATTATTTAATAAGATAAGAATAGATTAGATTATTTTTACATCATAAGTTTGAGAGTAGAGTTGATAAATTTTGAATTTAAAAGAATAAACAAAATTTGAATTGAATAACCTAAAAAATTTCTAGCCTGACAAACAAAAACTATAATAATCTTGAAAATAATTTTTTTTTGATAATTTTCAAAAAAAAGATTTTTGCAGCTTTTATCAAATAAAATCAAAGTAAAAGTTGAAATTTTTCAAAAAAAAAATCAAATTATTTTTTCATTAATTAATATTCAAATAAATAGACAAAAACTGAATTTTTAATGAGTTTTTAAAACTAATCACCAGTACAAGTTATTGCTGACATACAGCAGTGCATGGTGAATATGTTGTCTCCTATACAAAACTATCAACAAGGCTATAAGCATTCTTCGTTTCAAGTTTTCTTATAATTAACGAAGCCTTAAAAGATCATTGAGACCCAAATTTTGTACCTTCCCATAGTCTCACCAACTCAAATGCAGATAAGTTTGTTCTTTCCACGTAATCTTTATCACGTGTGCACTATAGAAACTGTTTATTCAGTTTTCCTGTTTACTTATTTTAAAAGTAAAAACCTAGCAAAGTTATTAACCATTCATCCAAAAAAATTATTCAAACTTTGTGAAGTTTTAATTTTGCATACAATTTTTAGCTGGTATAAGAGGACCACTACTGTATTTTCAATATGATTGTTTTCCTAAAGTTCATGCGATTTCTTCTTGTCAATCTTCACTTTCATACCGTATTTTTCAGCTATTGCTGCTGAGGTATGGAAAAGATATAAACTGGCGAGGTGAATAATAGACTTCAGAATTATTCGTCCCTTTTAGTATTGCAGATTTCCCGTACTATTTCTGTAACTGAACGAGCTTGCAACCACCACGACTGAGGCATGGCTTGTGTCCACGACCTCAAGTCTCCGAGGATAGCATCAGAAACTCTTTGTCCTCGTGAACTCTACGTCTGAATTTTGCTTCGCGTTTTTTAATTAGAGCTTGTGCGGAATTAATTGCATTTCCAGGAATCACATCTTGTTCATTGTAATGACAACTCATCACGATATGCAGTAAGCTAATGATACGGACAACTTTTTGGTGTAAAATATTTTTAATTGATTTTTGAACAGTATTAAAAATTGCATTTATGCATATTCCAATAGACTGTCCATGCGCAGGAGGTATTGCAGGTCTGGAAAAAAGCCACACAAGCTGCACATGAGTCCCAAAGACACATGAGACCGACTCACGCGAGCTCGTCTGCTCACCCAGTTTTTATGGCGTTGATGAAATTTAGTTTAATTTTTATTTAACAATTTAATATGATAAAAACTCTACGGTGGATTTTCTTCACTTGTACGACTTCGCAAGTTTACTCACACTAGTGATATACGATGTAGTGAGCTTGAAAAATGATTAAACAGTACGAAATCAGAGCTATACAGAGTTCGGATCAGATTAGATTACGTTGGGAGGAGTGGACGTCAACGAAAAAGTATTTTGTGGCAAATTGAGGGCACGAATGCCACATTTTTTGAAAAATGCAAAATCCAATAAACGGATTTACAAAATTTTGAAAATAGGTTCGTTAGCTTTTTGTGAAGTAAATAAATAAGCAAAAAACAATGATATATACTCAAATGTACCTATATTTATTAATTTATTTTTAATTGAAAATAAAATTTCTGAATAATAAAAATCAAATAGGAAAAGAAAGGCTTCCCCACCGAATAGAGAGGGCGATATAGCCTTTTATGATGTGAAAATCTACCGTGAAACAATACTCTTCTCGGAAATAATGATTTAATGATAAGCTTCCCTTATAAAAACATACAACTTCGTCTAGGATAGACTCCTGCCACTGATTGAAAGTTAAATAAATAGCCTATTTCGAGTAATTTATGGTATTTTATTTATCAAAATAGCGTATTTTATTTCGAGATAGTACAGCTCTCTTATCTCAAGTATGTCACTAATGTCTGAGAGTAATCAAGAGTAGAAGTTTGCATTTTTTTAATAACTAACTCAAAAATAACTTATAATTATGAAAATAATTTTTAACATATAAAAAAAGAAGAAGAAAGGGTAGGTATAATACTCGATACAACGCAGCACTCAGGCATTTGTGAGTGGTAGAACCCATGCAAAGCAAGACCAAATTGGCTTTGTTTGCGCAATTTTTCAAGTCTATTCATCAAACCGGTTTCATTAATAAAACCTTCCATAATCACTAGTTTTTTTTCATAAAAATGGAAATTTCTTGGGAGAATCAATTAGTGCAATTTTTTCAAAATAAACTTCAAGAAACCATCAAGTATATGTAAATCACCATTAATGATTAGGCTAAAGTCTTTTGAACTTAAGTAAGCCAAGTCCATTCAATTGTCTTTTTAATCAATCTTGGACATCAATAGATGTTTCTTTGCAAACAATGAGGGACCCTCCACCAATCTATGCAGATCTCCATCGCCCGAGGATCAATAAATTATTCATTTTTGCGTTTAATTAAATTTTTATGATTCCTGGCTTTCTAGCGTTGCTTTTTTAAGTTAGAATTTTTTTAATTCGATGAAAGGAAACTGAGACTGATCGAAAGGTTGAGAGTGAAAGCTGATCGCCGTGAAATTGTGAATGGCTCAACAGAAAATGGCAAAATATTAAATTTTCAACATCTGATATACTTTATTTCATTTTAATATTTCATTAAATAATTTCAAAGTACAAATCTGCACACATTCGAGAAATTAACATAATAAAAGTATTCGAATCAAGATATTTTCGATTTGGGAAAAAATGTATGGTAGTTAAGCCTGCGATATAAACAACTTAGTCTCTCACAAATAGCTCAAGGTGAAAATCAAATGTGACCTGAGCTAATTTAATGGATTCAAATGAGACAATGGAGGCGTAATATAGTTTTAGCTATATATTTCACTTGTAATTTCAAACATTTTTTAATATTTACTTAGATGACAGAATACATAAATTTTTTCTTTTTTTTAATAAAATATATTGAATTTTCAAATTTATTAATGTATTAAATGGTATATTTTCCATTAAAAATTTATTGAAAGGCATGTGAAACGGAGCAGAAACTGAATGAAATGAAAAAAATGTGGAAATCGATATGATCAATCAGCACATGAAAATCCGATCAAAGCAAACCAAAAATATTTTTTTATTAACGTATATATTTAAATAATGTTTAATTTCTTTAGAAACAAAATTTTATTCCATTTGAAGTCATAACTTAAAGTAGATTGCACTTTTATATAAACAAGTTATTTTCATGAGTTATAAAATTGTCGTTTCTTATTCTAAATTTTATGTTTTGAATTTACTATCCAAAAAAAGGTATTTTTTTATAATCAGTAAATTCTCTCAATAAAGATCAGCCTATAGATATGCATTGAAAGCCACGGAACTAGCTGTTATTGATTATTTCGGTATATATAAAGCACGCGTGAAACTCCAAATGCCTTAGACAGTTAGAATGCTTGCGAGTATATGTCTGAATTTATTGTTTTTGCAAACAAGGATAGATGAGAATTTTGGTAATGTTGGTCAGTGAGTGTTAGTATCTCTGAAAATGGGCGAGAGTTTGGTGAGTTACAATGCAACGGACTTCGCTGAGGGAGCCTATCAAAACACCAACACGTCTAGCAAGTTTTCCAGCAATTTGAGTTTAGAGATGTTAACCAATTACTCGCTCATGTATCCAAGCGAGTCTTTGAATATCTTCCAAGATCCGGTGATCAAAACCATCATCATTGTCATACACGTAATTTTCATCGGCATAGGCACTATCACCAATACCATGGTCATCTTCATCGGCATCAAGTCTTCTCGGTGTTGCAAGCAATCTACCGGCACCATAGTTTTCGTGGTGGTACTCGCCATATCGGACTTGTGCCTTTGCGCTTTCAGCATCCCAATACAACTGCACTACCAACTGACGCTGCAGTGGAAGTTCGGTCACTTGATGTGCAAGTTGTTGTACTCGTCTTTCGCCCTTCCCATGTACGTGTCCGTCTTCACCATCTTCTTCATTGCCATTGACCGCTTCTGCCTCATTGTGTACCCCTTCAAACGCTGCATCTCTCTCAGAACCGCACTCATCCTCATCTTCTTCAACTTTCTCTTTTCAGTCTTCATGGCCATTCCTGTCGTCTACTACTCTTCGCTAGTGGTGGTGGAAGACCCATTGTTTCAAATTTCTAACGTCTACTGCACTGAAAACTGGAATCAGAACAAGGCAAGGTATGTCTACAGCGTCTTCACCTTTTTCTTCCTCTACGCCTTGCCACTTCTCTTGATCTGCTATCTCTATGCCAAGATATACGCCAGACTCAAATTTCGACATCGACTGAAAGCACTTCGGTGCTCTGACAAAACAGTGAGAAAACATCTAACAAACGTCCAAGTTAATGAAACGAAAAACTTTAAAACGTTTAAAATCATTTTCTTTATCGTTTTCAATTTCGCGGTGTGTTGGACTCCGTGGAACGTTTTCAGTTTGGTTTTTGAGCTGTACCCAATGATGATGAGCGCTTCGAACCTCATTCTTACCGACATGCTGCTCAAGGCACTGGCAATCCTTTCGGTGTGCACCAATCCTTTCCTGTACTGTTGGCTCAACGAACAACTGAGACAGGACTTCCAGGCCATCACCATCAAGTTGAAGGGCGTCAGTAGGAGCGACACTACAAACAACCTGGCTGGAAAGAAGGACTTTAAAAAAGTTTCCGTGCAACTGCCCAAGCTGGTGATCGAACGAGCTTCCAATTCGACCCCTCAAAAGCACAACTCCGCCAGTCGGCGTGCCACCTTCGAGGCAAGTTGCACCGACGAAAAATCCTTCACTTCCAAAAAGTTCGTGAGTTCTATCTCGTACTTCAAAAACTATCATAAAGAAATTTATTCGACGAAAGACTTTGAAGATGTGCTGTTTTGCTTTTCAAATTCCCCAGACTGATTTTTTTTCAAAAACAGCAAAACGTAATAAAAAAACTCTTGCATCACTATGCTATATTTTTCCAATTTATTCAGCCTTTTTGAAAAGAAAAAATCCACTTAAATCGATAAGCTTTTATAGCAAAATGTAAGTTATAGATTTTTTTTTTTATAATTTCAATTAAATATGACCTTTAGTTGACTAAACAGACAAAAGAAGCTATTTTTAAATGTCTAAAACAATGGTAGAATTTGAAACTATGTTTAAAAGTCTTTTAACTGAAATTTCCAAAGCTTTAATTTTTTGATAAGGTATAAATAATTTTTTTTTTCAGTTTGGAAAATAACTTATTGATAACAAAGAATCTCTAGTGTATTTTACGTAAAAGGTTTTATTTTCTCAAAAAAAAAAACTTTCAAGTTGAATGAGGGAAAAATATTTTCAGTCTTTCAATGTTTTTTTACTGTTATTTTGCAACCATCTTTATGTCATTGCAAAGATCTTTTCAAAAGGCAACAAAGAACGATTCCTGGCGGTGAAATCTGGCCATTGAAACTGCATGGAGTTTCTTTCTCTCGATGAAGCTGTCATAGCGGCATATAAATCATGAAAAAATCATGCGAATTAGCAATCGATCTTTCCCGGGTGTGATTGCTGACAAGTTGATGGCAAAAATCCCGAAATTCTGTTTTACTTACTTTTAAAAAAATAAATTTGACAAATTTCAATGCTCCCAGCTGAGAGGTGAAGTTATTTTTTGTTAATTTAATTATTTTATTGTGTATTATTTAATAACTTGTAAATCATGCTATATGACGTTTATCAACTAGGAGCTTATCATTTATATTTATTTGTTGTTTAGAAAACATGTATTATTTCCTTCCTTATTGACTCATCTTTAAGGTAACTTTATCTTGTTTAATCACCTGTATACTTCTATTTCATCTTTATCTTATATTTTATTCAATAATTTTTTGTTTCCAATAACTTAATTTTCATATTATTTAAAGTTTTTGATGGATAATTCGAAAATTATTTGGACTTATATAACTAAAAAAAGGCGTAACTAAAGCTTTTGAAAAATGTGTATTTAAAAATTAAGAAATTTCGATGTTGAGCGAAAAAGGGAAAAATCATTTCATGGCACAAAATAAATGTTAAAAATATAAAAATTCAATATGCATTTGTAAAAAACAAACCTTGAAAATTAGAAGTCTAAAAATAAATAACAATCTGAAACGAAATACTCGGAACTTATATATTGAGATCGCAAATAATTCATGACTTTTTTTTCTCGAAAATCAAGAAAAAATAATGATGGATTTTGAAGGATGCTTTTGCAGCTATTTCAAAAAGAAAATTTAAAATTCTATTATGGTCCTGAATTTCAGAACCTTCATAAACATCCCTTGTCTTTTAGTTCTCAAGTCCCAAAGAAGAATTACTGCACTATCTCTATTCTCAACCTTTTAACTTGAAGGTATTGCATTGTATTGTATTTTTACAGCTATTATTTGAGTATATTGTGATTATTGTATTGTATTATAATAAATTGTATTTTTTTGTCGTGTAGTTTATTGATTATGTTTTATTCATATTCTAGACATCTCAAAGTTTTATCAGTTTTTTTATTTTTTATGGTAAATTTTATCCATATTTACGCTTACCAATCGAAAATGTTTTTGTGTGTTAAAAACACCTGCGCCTGTGCATAATGATTACACTGTAAAGTGTAATCGAGTAAGCCCAGGTTTGAGTTTTTGAAAGCGGTAACTCAATTAAAGTACAAAGGCCGTTCTAGCGTGCCCAGTTCTATAGTAGCCCACAGCTAGTAAAACCATTTCCATGGCGCGCCTTTGAACATAGTGCTAAAGGGCGCGTTACAAATGTCTGGATTAGATTAGATTTTGATGTATTGTGTCATCTTATACTATATCGTAATGTTTTGTATCATGTTTTTTATTATATGATTTCTACTATTGCATGATATCGTATTGAATTGAATTTTATTTTATTGGGTTGTATTGTATTGTGCTGGATTGTATTTTATTGTATTGCATTGTATTGTATTGTAGATATTGTATTGTATTGCATTGTATTGTATTGTAGATATTGTATTGTATTGCATTTTATTTCATCGTATATATTCATTTTTATTGTTTTGTTATGTATTGTACTGTGTCTTACTCCCACCAATGGTCACTATTCTCATGCGCCTTCAGTCTTCCTTTTCCACTGAAGAAACAAACAGCACATAAAATTACAAAAATTCTCGAAAAAACCTTTTTTGAAGATCTCAAACTTGGAAATAATTTCCAAAGTTAATGACACAATTTTCGCTCTTTCGAACAAGTCTAAATTTCTCCACTAGCTATTTGAGAATGTTTATCGGTCTGATGAAAAAATTCATTTTGCTGCATGATAATATAGATGACTGCAGATGGCGCTTTGGCTCTTCAAGGCTGTCATTTTGCGGCGAATGAACTTTTGGCAACTTCAATCAGCCCAAATTGCTTTTTCGTTTCTGTTTTAGAGAGCAGAGTGTTTGAAATTTCTGATTTGACCCAATTAGATTAGATGAGATTTTCGAAACTTGAAAACCCCTTTAGAAGATTTAAAATAATCTTCCAAAATGTGATTTTTTGTCTAATTTTTGTTCTCAAATGTCATGCTAAAAATGGTGTAGGTGCCATGGAATAATCAATCCATGGCTTTATGGATGAATCACGCGATGATACATCTGCATTCAAAGATAAATTTTTTTTAAATCCTGAGTGGTGATTTTTGTAGCTTTTTTAATTTTTTTTCAGTTTTCAGACTCTAAAGCCAGGCATGGGGCTTTATTATTTCATAAGCAGATGATATTAAAACTGTTCTTCAAGTGAAATTTATATGGTGGCCTGCATTAAAAACTACACCCAGAATGAAACAAATATAAAATTTTAGTGTCAAAAAGCTAGGCAACAATAATAAATGCAAGAAACAATTTGAGTTCATTTGGTTCACAAACAAATCGGCTTTTCCATTCAGCTAAAAAAGCATCGCTAGAAACTTGACATGTTCATTCTGCAAGACAGAAACCAGCTGATGGAAGTTATAACTGATTCATTGTGGTCCAGCTTTGTCATCGAGGAAGAGACCGTAGAAACATTGGAACATTTTTATCCGAAGATTATCCAAAAAAATTATCAGAGTTATGTATTTATTTTTGCGAAGTGCGTGTTGTTTACTGTCAAAGTTTTCGTTTTTGTTGGAATTGTTTTTGTTGTTGGTTGAATTGTTGTTGTTGTCGATTTTTTTGTTGTTAGAGTCATTTTTGTTGTTGTTGTTGCTGTTGTTGTTGTTGTTGAAGTTGTCGTTTCTGTGGCGGTTGTAAAAAAGTTGAATCAATAAATGTCACATCACCGGTCAACATTCCTCCAACAGTTAGGTGACTCCAGGGAAAGAATTGATGGCAAGTCTTCGAAATGCACTAGTTATACCATGTGATGAACAAGCAGGACTTTGTGAAAATTGGTTTAAAAAATTTCAAACAATTTTTTTTCAGTTAACGATCTGTTCGAAGCGTCTGTAACGGCCCGAGAGTGCATTGTAACGGCGAATGGAACGGTTGAAAAAGTTTGTTTTTTTTGTGCGAATTTGAGTTTTCTTTTGTTTGGAAAAATTAATATTATATCGCTAAAGGTTCCATAAAACGATAAAACCGAGTGAAAATAATCAAACTCCTGTTTTTGTTTTTAATTTCTGTTATTGTGTGTTCATCAATGGTTTTCATTGCTTTGTTGTTTACCCATTTCAAGAGTAATTCGAAATGATACTTATATGCTCGATTTGCCATGTGAATAGTCTCCATAAGCCGTGACACAAGGAATATTTCATTGCGCCTTGTGAATCTTGTCATTGCACTAACGATCATTCCATTAGCCGTTCAGAGTTTACACACTAGATGCGTTGTTGTGGTTCGTAAGATTGAATAATGTTGTGGGTTCCTTCCTGTGGCAGTGATCGTCCTAATTTTCATGGAACAATCAACTTCGTTATCCCGCTTGTTGAAAATTTCATTATCCCCTTTTTTAAAAGTTTCCTTGAAGCCATTGTTTGAAAATTCCTCATGACTGTTGTTGACGTGGCAATGAGTAACTTGAACACAATAAAGACACAGTAAATCCTTGTTCGTCTTTGAACCGATTGATGAGTATCTTGTCACAAGGGTTGTAACATCGTTATGAAGCAGGCTCAGCTGCTCGACTTAGAGATCAGAAAGCCTAGGTGCTTGTAAAGCGAAGGAAATGGCACGAACGACATAAAGGATATGATTCGTCCGAGGAATCAAGCCGCATCGATGCAAGATGTACCAGTGGCATCGTAAATAAAAATTGCGGGCATAAAAGCTCCCTTAATTCTGAGAAAGAATTCAGCATTTGATAATAAGGATGTCCATAATGATACGAATATGCCTTTCATGATGAGTAGAGACGACTATAAAAATGGCTGTGATAATACTGGAAACAAGAGCAAAATAAAAATAGCTAAATTAAAAACCGTATCATTGAAAAAACAGATCATTGATTAAAGAAAAATATAACTGAAGTTTCATATTAGTTTGGTTGGAGGATTTTTGGTGCTGCTTTCCTCTGAAGGCAGTGTCATGCTATAGAGGTTCATGGGGTCCACGAGGCATGTCGTGTCATTCCATGCATGTCATAGAGGCCGATGAGTTGTAGTGTCTGCCAGTGGCGTTTGGTGTGGCGTTTGGTGTGGTGTTTGGTGTACTGTTTGGTGTAGTGTTTGGTGTGGTGTTTGGTGTGGTGTTTGTTGTGGTGGTTAGTGTGGTGTTTAGTGTGGTGGTTGGTGTGGTGTTTGGTGTAGTTTTTAGTGTAGTTTTTGGTGTGGTGTTTAATGTGATGAAGGGTGTGGTGTTTGGTGTGATGAATGGTGAGGTGTATGGTGGGGTGGATGGTGTGGTGAATGGTGTGGTGAATGGTGTGGTATTTGGGGTAAAGCTTGGTGTAGGAGATTGATGGGGGTGTCTGACACAGGCGTGAGTTACATTGCTCTCCGCTGGTGGACTGATGGATATTAGTAGCGAACCGAGCATGCGAGCAATCATCCGTGCTCTTATTCTGAATAATAAAGTTATTTTTATTAATTCTTTATCAAAAAATAAAAATAAACATAAACTTCAACAGCATAAAATTATGACGCTATGAAAATTGAAAAGGTGTTTGTCAATTCATTTTTCAAAAAAAAATTCCACCAGAACAAAAAAAAGTATTTTGGCTTGCAAAATTTTTTTTGCAGCAGTCATTCATTTCTTTTTTTATCTTTTTTTATTCCGTTTTTTGTTCTTTTTTTATTATTGTTGTTTCTTTTTTTATTATTTTTTATTATTTTTTTCTTATTTTTTATTATTTTTTTTATTTTTTTCATTATTTTATTCTTCTATTTATTTATTCTTTTTTTTGATCATTTTTTATTTCTTCTTTTTCCATTTTTTTTGTTGCTTTCTTAGTTCATCAAGTTATTTGCTCATTCATCAATTAATTAACCTATTTGTCCAGTCATTTAGCTAGTTATTTATTCAGTCGTTCGGTCATCCTTCTATTTATTTATTACTGCTTCATTTTTCCATTCATTCATTCATTCATTCATTCATTCATTCATTCATTCATTCATTCATTCATTCATTCATTCATTCATTCATTCATTCATTCATTCATTCATTCATTCATTCATTCATTCATTCATTCATTCATTCATTCATTCATTCATTCATTCATTCATTCATTCATTCATTCATTCATTCATTCATTCATTCATTCATTCATTCATTCATTCATTCATTCATTCATTCATTCATTCATTCATTCATTCATTCATTCATTCATTCATTCATTCATTCATTCATTCATTCATTCATTCATTCATTCATTCATTCATTCATTCATTCATTCATTCATTCATTCATTCATTCATTCATTCTTTGTATCATTAATCCAATCAATTAATTCTTTTATTCATTAATCAGTTTATCGATTTTTTCATTAATCCATCTCTCCATCCATCCGTCCAATACTTCCGAGGTTGATGTAGCTGTAATTGTAACCATGGAAATGCCATCTTCCATGCATGAGCTCCGCTAAAACTCGCTGATTACACACATCTCTTCGCCACCTTTTTATCATTGCGCCCATCACATCCCACTATGGCTCATATATCTCTCTAATTGACTTTTACTACCGTTGTCAGGAGTTATGAAATTTCCCGCAATTGGCTTTTTAATTACCTTTCGTTGTAATCAGCCCGAAAAATGCTGGAAATATTAGTTATCAGCTCAGAAATCCTTAAATGAAGGAGAACGACGTGATAACCTAGCATAATAATTTTATTTCTCAAATTATGATTTAGAAAAAATTTCATAGTCTATATTAGATCAATTCCAGACATACGCTAGAAATGTGAGTTTAAATTTAAATAATAAAACTAAACTTTTCATAATTAGGGCTTGGTATAAGTTGACCAAATGGTCTTCTTATATACAAGCTATCCTTAGTATTTAAACAAAAATAATGTAAGACAAAGAGTAGATAGTACTGAAAACAAAATAAATTTAAAAAATTTGAGTTAAAGAAGCTTCACAACATTTCCTGTTTCGCCACGGAACTATACCAAGCCTTTCATAAAATGGACACTCAAACGTATGCACTATTTTCTAGAGTTTTATCGTCAAAACGCCGTAACCTTCCCAGTATTCTCTTCTTGATGACACTTTTGTGCAACAAGTACAACTGATCTGATGATTAAACCTTTTTGATGACATGACCGAAAACACCATTCAACCTTCCACTTTTTAATCACTGTTTGAACAAAGATTTCCTAATTAAAAAAAAATAATTCTCTCCTTACTGGACTATGATGAACGATTGTACGACTTCAACGTCTTAACGACGGCTTTCATAGGGTTCGTATGAAGAAGAGGATGAACAAAAGGTTTCCATAAAATTATTCACACTCTTAAGTACGTGTTTAAAACTTCAATTTTTTTTAATGTGAAATACAAAGGCAGTGATTCAAATGTATCCAAGCTACAATTTTATCGTTTGCAAGAGAAAAGCGAATTTTGGCAGCTTGAATTTTAGTGTTTTTAAATTAACAATTTCGAGAAATCTATTGAAAAAGCTTTTGAAAGCTCTTGAAACATTTTACGAGTTGATTTCAATTAGAATGGAATGAGTCACATTAAACCGTTTGCAATTCAAAGAAATGGATTGCCAAAGCTTTTACAAACGCCACAGTAGTGTCTCGGTAAAAGCATTGACGCCATAAGCCCATCGCATGTAGGCATCCATCAAACCAGCCAATAAACATCAACTTTTCAGTTTATTCAAACAAAAAGGAGGTTAAAAACGCGTCCACCTGCGTAGAATTGTAGTCTTGGCAATTTACTTATCAACCGAAAAAAATTTTTCTTCGGACTCAAGGACAATAAAACTCAGAACCTTTATGAGTGCCCATCACGCAACCTTTGAGCGAGCGTAATTGAAGTATTGCTTAAGAGGCATGTAAAATCTTTTGTTTTTTTAAACAGAAAATTTATTATTTATCTATTTATTTTGTTTTAAAACAAAACAAATCTCATATTTCTATAGAACTTTGTCTGTTGAATCCACAAACTTCAACTGAAACATTCATGTTACAAAAAACATAGCGAAAGTATCGTTTGAATTAACAAACTTTTTGAAGTTTCAACACGAGGGGATATCATTTCAAAAAGTGATGAAGATAAACTTTGCATTGAATTTAATTTGAAGGCAGCATGCGATTTGAAGGCAGCAATGCGATTTGAAGGCAGCAATGCCATTCCGCCTTAATCCGCCCCAGCCCCCCCTCGGACCTCAGAGCACTTCGTTAGCAGGGATTGAAAAAGGGAGGGAGGTCAACTCGGTGCTTCGAGCTTTCCACCAGACGTTTGCACCAAGACGCCAGTCAATCGAGAAAGATTTAGCGCGCACCCTTCGAGCAGGGATGATTTGGACTTCATTAAGCTCTCAAATGCTCTTTTGCCCTCGCATATTGTGCGCAGACGACTGAATTCTCGTTTGGCGACTTCAACGTGGAAGCAGTTTAGTGGAATGATGCACGTTTTATGACGTCACCTTAATGTTTCCATCAAACTCTGAAGGTATTAAATTAAGAATATTCACTCGATTTGATAACGGCTGGTTATCTAATGGCGTAGAAGCTTGGAGGACTGATAGTTGGGTTAATTGAATTTTTATTGGAACGAGTTTAATCTGACGATCAGAAAGCAAAAAGTGTGATAATGAATCTTATCGAGAATTTTGGACATTAAACCTTATCATGATTTTTTCAACTTTTTATTAAGTTATTTCATTATATAGCCAGCAGTATTGCTAAGGATAACCCGCTCATTTGATTCCCAAGTTTCTTTTCTGTCGCTTCGACTTCGTCAGTAACTAACTTTTGAAGGTTTATTTTTATTTAATATAACTTTTGGATGAAAAATGTCGCATGTTTGATTAAACAAATACTACTTTCCAGAAACAAATTGCAAACTTTTTGGACCATTCTCTCATCAACTCTTCTTTCAGCCCTCCATCCTCTCTTCCTGATTCTCTCCTTCAAATTAATAGAAGACCTCGGTCTTATTTTGACAAATACTTTTCGACTATGTTTCTCACTTTTCATCTGATCTCTTCT
>OX387247.1:7805529-7838921 GCA_947562095.1 Branchellion lobata | reverse complement strand
AAACAAGAACTTTCACGCTTCAATGGAAAATCGATAAGATTTTTGCTACCCAACAAAACACACTCACGTCATCAGTGAAAAAGCCTTTATAAAGTTACCCCCCATCTCTACCTTGTTTTTCAAGTTGTTTGTTTGCTTGTATGTATTTTTTTTGTTTTCCGTTTGTTTATTACAAAATTTTTTTTGAATTTTGAATTGATTAATTTAATGCTTGTTTTTTTGTTTTTTCTTTGTTCTTTTTTTGTTTTTTTTCGTTGCAATTGCCTGAAGATGGTCTTCAAATGCGCTGTTTCTGACTGTGAATGGCGCATCAGTTAATCAAGGGAAACCAGCAAACGTTTCAGGTTATTCATTTAGACCGATAGATCTGCAAACAATTTGAGTTGGCCAGATTTTCAGAACAGGAGCTGCAGACAACTTCGTTTACTTTTATGCTTGAGTGAGAACGACGCATTTTTGTAGAAAGAGTGGCCGAAAACAGAAAAGATGGTGGTAGTAGTAGTAGTAGTAGTAGTAGTAGTAGTAGTAGTAGTAGTAGTAGTAGTAGTAGTAGTAGTAGTAGTAGTAGTAGTAGTAGTAGTAGTAGTAGTAGTAGTAGTAGTAGTAGTAGTAGTAGTAGTAGTAGTAGTAGTAGTAGTAGTAGTAGTAGTAGTAGTAGTAGTAGTAGTAGTAGTAGTAGTAGTAGTAGTAGTAGTAGTAGTAGTAGTAGTAGTAGTAGTAGTAGTAGTAGTAGTAGTAGTAGTAGTAGTAGTAGTAGTAGTAGTAGTAGTAGTAGTAGTAGTAGTAGTAGTAGTAGTAGTAGTAGTAGTAGTAGTAGTAGTAGTAGTAGTAGTAGTAGTAGTAGTAGTAGTAGTAGTAGTAGTAGTAGTAGTAGTAGTAGTAGTAGTAGTAGTAGTAGTAGTAGTAGTAGTAGTAGTAGTAGTAGTAGTAGTAGTAGTAGTAGTAGTAGTAGTAGTAGTAGTAGTAGTAGTAGTAGTAGTAGTAGTAGTAGTAGTAGTAGTAGTAGTAGTAGTAGTAGTAGTAGTAGTAGTAGTAGTAGTAGTAGTAGTAGTAGTAGTAGTAGTAGTAGTAGTAGTAGTAGTAGTAGTAGTAGTAGTAGTAGTAGTAGTAGTAGTAGTAGTAGTAGTAGTAGTAGTAGTAGTAGTAGTAGTAGTAGTAGTAGTAGTAGTAGTAGTAGTAGTAGTAGTAGGAGTAGGAGTAGTAGTAGTAGTAGTAGTAGTAGTAAGAACAATGATAGATTAGTTTACTAGAAAACAGCAGTGATAGAGTCACTAGTAGTTTAGACACACAAGATGTCATTGATCTCCAGTTATTTTGTGGCTTTTTTGGAGTTTCATATCAATGTGTTTCTACATTTGTTTTTTTCTTTATTTTCAGTTTATTTAATTTAATTAATTAATTTATTTATCGAAAATGCTAATAATAATAGAATAATTATTTTCTATTATTTTCTTATTTTGATTGATTGTTTCAGCTCTAATATTCATAGCTCCGAGCGGTTCTAAAATTGAAACTCTCAAAATTCAAGTCTAGCCACATCCAAAATGGAAATTTGCACATCTGGCTCCAATCAGAAACAAGGCGAGGACTCAGAGCAGCTCAAAACGTCTCAAAACAACAACGTCGCTGCACTTTACTTACATAATCCTGTGGAAGGTCAAAAGCAAATCCTATTAAAGTGGAAAGTCGCTGTAAACTTCCCAAGCCGATGGAGGCTGAAGGTGCACAAAGGAGGGATGGAGGTGTAGGGTTGGGGTTAGACAAAAGTGGTGGTGAGGTAGATAATCTTGAAGAAGAGATCACGCCGCTGAGCTTTAAAGGAGTTTTTCAGCGGTTGTTCTTCATGACGTTGGCTTCGCTGGTGGCCTGTGTGGCACTGACGCTGTGGAGGGACTTCGAAGCAGGAACTGGAACCCACTGCGGGGTGAGTGTTTGAGTTCTTGCATTGTGCTTTGAGCCTTTGATCGTATGCTGGTTGAGGTATGAAGAGGTTTTTTGACTTTTTAACTAATAATACGGAAAACTTTTTTGATTGTTGAAAAAGTGCGCTCTTTTAGTTGGCGTGTAGAAGCTTAGTGGCTGTGAAAGTCATAATGGCCTCAAGTTGTGGTTTTGTGACTCGAATGCAATAAGCTGTCTGCTTAAAACAATGAATTTCTAATGCAAAAGGCACACTTCATAGTTTTTAGACCTCTTTCCGATCTGCCTCCTAAGCTTCCGAAACAGCGCCATTAATATGCCTTTAAACTATTTGAGACTACATTCTTGGACGTGGCTTTTATGAGTGAAACAGTAAAAAGTAAGCGGATGGATTTCATCAAAAACAAATTTTCAAAATAATTTTTGTAATCTTTTGAAAGATGTGTGGGGGTTGAGCTTGATTGACACGAGAACACTTTCCCTTAGCGATTTTAAAAGAAATTTGAATGTTTTTCTGGCTCCAAATGAATGGCTTGCCATGAATAAAAAAAAATTTTAAATTTATGAAAAACTTATGTTATCTGCCATGAAAATCTTCAAATTTATTCTAACAAATTTTTGGTTCGAGCACAGTGGTGAGATGACACTTTAAATTTACGAGCACTTGGAAAAGAATAAAAAAGAAAAATAAACAAACACATACATTGAGGTTTTGCTTTTAGCATTCATTTCCATAAAGAAAAGAAGATTTTTCACTTTTTTGTTTTTTAGCAAGTCGACGTGCTTTCTTGTTTTCGAAATCCTTCTTATTGGTGCTCAAAAAACACCCTTTCTGCAACTTTATCGCAGAAATGCGTGAAAAACTCAAAGATGGAAATGAAGTCCATAATAGATTGGTCGTGAGACTCGTATGGGCTACCGCCACTTGAATAATAATGGTTGTGGCCTAGAGGAATGGTAAGAAATAATCTGTTACTTGTGCTAATACCTCCTTCTTTCCGAAGTTTTTTTATTGATCGAAATTGCATTTTGAAACCCGATTTATTTCACACAACGGTTCTAAAGTCAAATGATCATTGGCGTTATGTCATTAAAAGCTTTTCAAAAAGGTTTTGTTATTTACAACATTGCCTTCAAGCCGCACTTCAAACAAGCATTTCTAACACACCTTTCCAACTTTCGCTCATTCAACACCCACCTTCACCACCTTCTTGCGCCACCACTGGCAGGTCTACAACTACCTCCCTTCCATCAGTGCAGCCACAGGAACATTCCCGCTCCAAAGTTCCATCTGGAAGGCCACCGTCACTCTGAACTCAGCTCCAAGACTCCTGCTCACCTTCCTTTCCAAAAAATTGCTTTGTTCCTTTACCGCCAGTAACAAAGGGTTTGCGAGGTTTGTTTAATTGTTAAACGGTTTGTTGCAAGTGTTAACAAACAAACAACATTTTTAATAGATGAACCTGATAAGATGTTCCATATGTTTCAGTGATGTTTTAAAATATTTAACTTATATTGAAAACATTTTTATATTTTTTTATTAGAGAATTTATTAAAAAAAACAAAACGCCAAAGCTCTTGAAACTCGTGTTAGCACCCCTACAAAGGGCTCGCATTGTTTGGAAAGTTTTTTGCAATGTGTGTTAGGTATTGTTTTAAAGTTACTGTCATTCAGGCTATTTGCATTCTATTTTTATTTTAATAACAATATCAAAAGAACCGTTTTTTATTCTAACCATTACGATAGATCGGAGATAAAAAGTAGGAGTAGTGACATAAAAGTTGTTTTCTGGTTTTAGTTTTTCTCTTTTTTTTTCTCTCTTGTTTAGCTTACAATGAAAGATGCTGTATTGTCCCCAAATAACATGGACTTTAGACAGTGTTTTCAGGAAAGAATGATCGAAAACAGACATTTTAATATTTTAAAACGCAAAAAAATTTACATTCCGTACGGCAAAAAGTCACCTAGGGCGTGTTTACTCCATCTACTTCGTTGTCCCTTTTTGGCCGTAAATTTAAAGATAGCACATTAGGAAATGAATTGCAAAAAGCGAAAAAGATAACATTTTATCATGAAATCTTGAAACTCCCACGTAGAAAGCAGCTATTTGGAGATTAAATTAAACAATGATGGCGACAATAAATCATGCCTTCAGAAGCCTATTTATCTACCTCATGGCGGGGGCGGAGGTGTTTGAAGTGCTCGCTCTTATGCTCCTTACCCTCCTTCCTTCTTCCGAGGCGCCTGGTTGGATGCTTTCCTAATATGAAAGTTACGATGAATTCAAAGAATGACATTTGTTCTAATGAAGCTACAATGCTTTTAAAAGTACTCGGAACTTTAAAATTTTATCGTCAATTCATTGAAACTAGTCCAACAACAATCCAGGCTTCTTGGATTTTTTTTCATTACAACCACCCCTTCCCACACTTTGTCAGCATGGCATGAGAAGAGCTTCATCATCTTCGTCTTCTGCTCACAAGCAAACATGCTTCTCAAGATCGCCATTCTCTTCTCCCTGCGACAAGACCCCAAATTCACCACAAAAGTTTATTTTTTTCCGATTTTTGGAAAATTGAAATTAAAATCAATGTCACGAAATAAAATTTTTATTCATTTGTTTTCTTCTGTGCTTTGAAAACTTTGATTCGTTTTTCTGTAACAATAGCTCAGTTACTATTCGTTAGGTTCGACTCAATAAACTCCCACAGACTAAATTATTACAACACCATGCATCAGTTGCCCACTCATGTTATCACTCGTACATCATCGATCAAGTACATACATATACCACAATATAACCACACATTCATACACATACACACACACACACACACACACACACACACACACACACACACACACACACACACACACACACACACACACACACACACACACACACACACACACACACACACACACACACACACACACACACACACACACACACACACACACACACACACACACACACACACACACACACACACACACACACACACAAACACACACACACAAACACACACACACACACCCACACACGCACGCACACACACACAGACCAATCAAGGCAACGATTTATTTGTTTTTCATTCTATCATTCCAAATAAAGTGCTCTTCCCATCTATTCATGAACAATAAAATGCATTCGACTTATATCTAAAGTGCATAAACGTAAATATGGGTTTTAATAAAATTTAATTTCTTTACCTCATATTAAGAACATTATTGCGTGCTTTTTATCAAGATGAAGCGGTCGTTGTGCAGGAAGGCGAAATTGTGGGTGTTGAATGTTTGCGGCATTGCCTTCGGAAGCTACTTCTTCCTGCGACACAACAACTACTGCGAAGCAGGAAGTTTGTGTACCTTATATTATTCATGAATTTTTAGTTTTTTTAGAATTCAACTTTGAAATGATAAAAATCAGAAGGGTTAGAAGAAAAAAGTGAAAAACAAAGAGATAATCCAGCTTATTCAATTGAAACCTCCCCTACAAGAACAAATCACAATAAAATAGATAGAAAATAGGTTAAGCGTCTGAGACCATTTGTTTTCACCTTGAGGCTGTTCAAAAGAACATAAAATCAGTTTGAAAGTGAATTTCCGCATTTGTTCACAAAGTTTTCCGTGCCCCGCGGAGAAAACTGCATTGCCTCATTTGAGACTTTTACAAGCAAGTAACCAGCTGGATTTGAACCCATAACCTTCGGCATGGAAGCAATTAAAACTTGTGGCTATAACATTATTCTGTATTCATTATTCCTTATGTGTTTATATTTCTACTCGTAACGAAGCATGAAGATATATATGCTAGTTTTTACAATAGAATGCAATCAGTTTTGGAAGTGAGATTTATATTTTTAATACATCTAAGTACTTTCAATTTAACTTTTCTCGCCTTAATTAGCACCAGAGCACCAGAGCATGCGAGGTTTGCACGCTCTAACTTAACTTTCAAAATCACTAAAATCTTTTAATGTTTTCAAAATAGAATATCCGTTTACATTAAGTTTCATGTTATATGAACACTTTTCTTTATTTTTATTCTATGCTATAAATAAGCATTTCCTTGATGTAAAATTTGAAAATTTAAAACCCCTGTAAATTCAGAATAACAGTAAATTTGGTGCAACTCGGTGAATTTAGTTAAACAGAAAATTGAGAGTAATCTAGCAGGAGTGAAGCAATTTCATTTCTTCTCCTCCTTCAAGGACATACTTAAGAGGGATTTAGAGCTCGCTCTGTAGCGAGTCCCATTCAGACATCAATTAATGTTTTGACTTCCGATAGTGGATGCATTAGAAGTAACTGAAAGCAATGGCTCGAAAAATTATAAGAAAGGTTTCAAGGTTCGCTGGATGCTGCTTGAATGCTGGCATTGAAGTTTCCATGAAATGCCACTGGGCCATATTTTTATTTAAAGCAACTTTATTTTAATATTTATTTTCGCTACAAGCCTACGAACCGGGCCAACTTAAAATCATAATTTTTTTGATGTTTCTTGCGATATTGAGCGTGAGTGAGAAATACTCAAAACTGGCACTTTATCATCTTTCTATCGACTCCATCCACCAACCACTTCCAGTCTACAGCTTATTCGCAGCATGTGAGTACGCGCTGGCTGTCTCCAACCTTTGCTTCCACGCCACTTCCCTCCACGACCTCACTGCAGTGGAAATCTTCATGCGGATAAATTATTCTCAATCTGATGTGGACGTGTATAAAGAAACAGGGATTTGATGACCAATTTGAAGTAATATTGGCCGTCCAAACGAGATTTATTTTTAACCTCGTGATTGCATTAGATTGGGGTTGTTAGTCTTTTGAACAAGTGAATTTAAAAAGATACTTGAGAATAGGAGTATTTATTTTTTGTTCAAGTAAAAAGTCAAAGCTTACATTTTTTATAATAATTTAATCTAATCAAAAATTTTTTATAGCGCTGAGTACACATTGTTCGAAAGCGCTTTCATGATTTGGCTATTTTAATAATTCAGAGAAGGGTCGCATACTCGAAATCCTGTATTTTTCTTGTGAAAAGTTTTCAACTTTTGAAATCATTTAAGATCACGAAACTTTCAAAAAAATTCATAAATTTTATAAACTTTTTTTTCTTTCTAAAACAAATAACGGCTTCATAAAGAACGTTCGTATTATTAATGACACTATCGCCTCAAAAGGTATCGTTCTTTCAATAATAAGAATATCTTGCTGTCCATGGGTCAACGACAGCAAGAAATTCATCAGAGATTACTTATAAACCCTGCTTTTGGAACCTTCCGCCAGTTGAAAGAAAAAGTACGGCGTCCGTTGAGAAGAAGAAGAGAAGGAGGAAGAAGAAGAAGAAGAAGAAGAAGAAGAAGAAGAAGAAGAAGAAGAAGAAGAAGAAGAAGAAGAAGAAGAAGAAGAAGAAGAAGAAGAAGAAGAAGAAGAAGAAGAAGAAGAAGAAGAAGAAGAAGAAGAAGAAGAAGAAGAAGAAGAAGAAGAAGAAGAAGAAGAAGAAAAAGAAGAAGAAAAAGAAGAAGAAGAAGAAGAAGAAGAAGAAGAAGAAGAAGAAGAAGAAGAAGAAGAAGAAGAAGAAGAAGAAGAAGAAGAAGAAGAAGAAGAAGAAGAAGAAGAAGAAGAAGAAGAAGAAGAAAAAGATGATGATGAAGAAGAAGAAAAAAAAACAAGAAAAAAAGGAAAAAATAATAAAAAGAAAAAAAAGAAGATGGCCAATAAGTCTCTGAAATCACCTCCGAGCCAAAACCACATCGCAATAATGAAACGCATGGAGACATGTTACTCCTTACCACAATCTTATTACTATGACACAATTCATCAAATTTAAATCTTAATGAAAACTAAAGTCACTACTGCCGCAACATTCTGTGCCGTGAGGTTCGTTCGGGGGGGGGGGTCATACCGTGAAGTGTTCAGATATCCTTATTGTTACCATTTTACTTCTGGATAAGTTATACTTATAATGATGAAGATATCTAAACACAGTATAACTAATCCAGAATAAAAATGGGAAAGGGGGGGATGAGGTAATATCCTCAAAACCCATATGAATAATAATAATATGTGTGCCTATGTGCTTGACAGGAATGGCGGGAAAACAAGCTTTGGAATGTCTGCTTAATTTTGCTATTTATAAATTATAAAAATTAAATATTTTTTTGTTTCAGTTTAATTATCGCAGATTGGCGCGATAAAAGCTCCTAAGAGAAGACAGATACTTCAGAAAAGCATGCCTTGATGTTGTCTTGCAACGAATAACGGGTATTAATTTCAACAAATAAATCACCCTTAATGGAAGTGTTCAGTCGAGGCTCCCTTTTATTGGTTTTGTGGTGAGAATAACCAAAGTTTTGTTCTATTTGATGAGTTATGAGTTTTATTCTTGTTTGAATAACTAGGAAAAATTAGTTTTTTTTTATATTTAAAATGTTGAAACACTTTTTCGTTTGTAGTTATCAGTATTTAAGTTTATTATTGTTTTTATTTTGTTATTGTTCTTGTTATTATTATTATGTACTATTATTTCTATTATTTTTTTTGTTATTATTATTATTAGTATTATTTTATTATTATTCTTTTTTTTTAATTAATAAAATTTTTTTAATTAATGTCTTCTTTTTTTTAATTTTATTTTATTAATTTTATTTTTTTATTTTTTATTGAAGTAAAACTAAACAATCACTATAAATTTTACAAATTGAAAAAAACATAGCTGAGATGTTTTAAGCCAATAAGCCTGAAAAAGGATTTTCATCATATTCAAAGGTGGAAATGAAATTTTTAAATTCATAAGAAATTTTTAAATTTGAGTCCCTAGAAACAAAGGCGAATTATTCAAAATAACTTAATTGGATCTAATCCAATTTGATCAAAAGATTTGTATAGCGCTGATTGGAGTACTAAATAACAGGTCTTTGAAGGGACGGCATAGCTTATAAAACATAAAGAAACAATAAAGTATCGTTTCATTTGAACGTGGTGGCTTTATCTTAGTGGTGAGAACAATTGGTTCATGTCGTATGTCAATATTTCCTATAATCAAGAAACAGTTTCTGTTGGGAGATTTCCTATTGTTATGGGAAAAATATCATATTTTATATGCTTTTCACTTTCCAAATCTTTGTTTATCGGTTCGTTCGTGGATTTAGTTTATGGATTCCTTCCTCGTCCACACATATCATTCCCGCACGTACATACTTGAATCACTCTTCATACCACTCTCATCTGTTCACCTGATAAATAAGGCACATTCTCCAAACTTTGAAAACCCTCAACTAAAATGTTATTCTTTTATGGACCCCTTTATATTGAGGCATTGTTTTTCCGCAAAAAATTTGATGAATGACAAGCTGAGGATTACTGGGACTGACAACTTATGGACGATTTTTCTCTATTAAAAAACAACCGAGTATTGAGTTTTTCATGATAATAAAAGATAACTATATATAAGACATTACTCAGTTCGTTTTTCTGGCAGTTATAGTTTGTGCTGGTTACAAAAAATTCTCAGCAATTTTTCGCTTGAGCTTTGCAAAAGTGTCCTGAAATCGTCAACCAGGTTCTACACAATTATCCATTGCCAACCTTCCTAACGAGACAAGCTTTCCTGTGACGATAGAATGTGACTGAAGAAAAAAATAGAAAATAAGAAATGTTCTTTGACCCCTTCATCAGGCTCATCTCAAAAGAATGGAATATTTTTCAAATGTTATTGGATGTGATTATAAGTAGTTATTCTTTTCCGAAATCTTCATGTTCATAGATTAATTCATAGTCAATGTTGCTTTTGATTATCGTATTGACTTGTTGTAACATCACAGTTTTGGTTGGTTTGATTTTGTTCTCAATTTTTATTTTGCCTTTTTTTGTGGCGTTTTCTGCAACATCAAAATTTTTTAAACCGTTTTTTTATATAATTATAAGCCATAGTTTAACTCAAATATTTTCAGATTCATTGATTCGATTTTATGGTCAGTTTTTTCCCTAATTTTTATCTTGGATTTCTCATGACTACAGTTTTGGTTATTTTCACTTTTTTTGTTTTTCACTTTTTGCCATCTTTTTTGAAGTTTTTTGTAATAGTAAACATTTTTCAATAGTTATTTTATGTGATTATGAGTCATTATAAATTTCTAGGTTGTTTAATTTGATTCCTTGGTCGGCTTGGCTCCTGATCTACACTAATATTTCTTATGACATTACAGTTTTGATTAATTTTGCTTTGTTCCTTCGTTTTTTTTTTGAAATTTTCTGTAAAATGAAGCATTTTTCAAGAGTTATTCGATAAAATTTTAAGTTATTTTTTAATTCTAGATTTCTAAGTTCGTCAATTCGACTCTTAGTAACACTCCGATTTTTTGTACCATTAAAGGGTTTTCTAAACTTGTTTGCATCTGTGGCACAATGGTTAGCTTGTTCCGCTGTAATGCGTGAGCGGATGAGCTCTTGTTTAATTTTTATGAACGGCGACTCAAGTAAAGAAGAGATGTGGTGCTAGAGTGGCTTAGTCACTTGTAGCCCACAGCGAGGGAAAGCGTTTTCATGGCGCTTTACAAATTCCCTAAGTTAGATTAGATTTTAGTTACTGAAATTGTAGAAAATGTTGCTGGTTGACGATTTCACTCCAGTCTTATTTTAGGTACAAAAACGTAAAATGTGAAACCTTAGTAAATAAATAAAATTATTTTAATTTTAAAAAGTGAAAAATATTGATAAATGGGCTGACAAGTTTGAACGTAGCCATAGTCAAAAGGCAATACTTTGTCTAAACATAAGCCTTTTTGAGAAAAATCAGAGACGTAAATAAGATAAATTTCAAGTAGCTACGTTGTTCGTGAAAAGTTTTTAAATTTTCGAATTTCCAGAATTAAAAAGATCAAAGTTACAGTTCGCCTCTACCAACAACATCCTTGAACATTTTTTTTAAACAAAGCATTTGTCTATTTTGAAAAACAAACAATTCGACGGACTTCAGTTTCTATAAATGGCACTCCAAAGAAACCAACAAGCCAACCATGAACTTTTATTCTTACTTTCTCCTCTTCTTACGCCCATTTTCACTGCCTATCGAAAAGAAGTTAGAAGGTATTCATCATCAAATCGCTGAAACAGTAAAAACTTTTATTTACAAATATTGATATCCTGGCTTTAACACCAAAATTTGTTCAGGCTTCTTCCACAAGAAGTGTGGTAATCGCCGCCTTATGTAACTCGAACACGGTATTAGCCGAGAATCGAACCTTGAGCTTTAATTTTTGCAGCCTGGCTCGCTAATCACTAACTACAGTGGACATTTAGAAGGGTGACACGATGAAAGAAAGAAAGAAAAATTTGTCCCAGTTTTAAAATGTTCAATTTTAAATTAAACGAATTTGAAGCTTAATTTTTCTGTTTTAAACTTATATTTTTAGGTTTTTAAAACTATTTTGTTCAAACTTTTTTTGGTTTCCAGTTTTGCGAAAGCGTGTATGGCCGTTACTTTAATTTTCTTTATTTAAACTATGTTTATTAACTATTTAAAATTTAAAGTTTCAAGTATAAGTTATAAATAAATTAATTCATCTAAGAGTTATAGTTTTTGTTGATTACAAAGCTTTTGAACAGATTTTAAAGAGATTGCCGAATCCGCCATTTTCTCGTTTGAAATACAGACATTGAAGTTAAATCGTCGACCAACGCCTACATAAATATTGTTTGCCAAATTACTCAACAAAGAGGTAAACAAGTGTTGAAAGCCATTGCAAAAATTTATGGTATCCTGACGGACTTGTGAATTTGAGAAATGGCTGAAAAAGAAAAAGACTGCTGTAAAATCGTCAACCAATCGGCTACAAGAATACCGTTTGCCAACTTAAAAAAAGAAAGTTAGCGAGTGTTGAAAGCATCTCAAAGACTTGTGGCATCTAGACAAACTTCCTTGTGAATATAAGAAATTGGTGAGAAAGAAAATAAAAAAATGAAGAAATAACTTGAACTTGAACTCTGCAATAGTTATGTTATGTGGTTTTAAAATATGATTCAATTCTCAAATTTTGAGACTGATTTATTTGATCTAATAGACAATTCTGCTTTTGAATTTCTTAGAAACTTTTAACATTCCAGTTTTGGTTAATTCGATAAAATATTCTTCAATAGTCTTTCGATATAAATCTATGACTCAATTCTACATTTTTGAGATTTATGAATTCGATTCTATAGTCAAATTTTGATCTCTTTCAACAAACACTTGACAATACTTATGACATTCAGTTATTGTTGATTTTAGTTTTTTTCATTCATTTTGATTGTTCACCATTTTTTGTGCCATTTCCAGCGTTTGTCTGGATTTGATTCAATAAAGACTATAAACAGTTCGTAGCAAATCGCTCTTGAACGGTGTGGATCAGCGCTAAAAAATTATTAGATTAGATTAGATCTTTCGGTATCGCCTGTCATGGATCTCATCTATTGTCAGTTTTCTCTTTATCGTTAACTTTCATATTTTAAACAATTTATTTCGCTTTTATTTTTTTTATATATTTTATATTGAAAGTGAAACACTTTTTACTCATAATTTCTTATCGTTTTGATCTGTTTACCTAAAGGATTTTACTTATTTTACCGTTTCCTAAGAAAATTATTTTATGAAAATAGTTGAAAGGTTTTTTTTAATTATTTGTAAATAAGTTTCTAGAAATATTTCCTGTTCCCACCATTGATACAGTACCGATGAGGCATACATACGAGCATGAAAACAACATTAAATGTAGTGGTTCATACAGAACATTCAAAATCGTCTTATTAAGACATTTTTATGAGTTATGATTCATAATTTTATTTTCTTCCAAAAATTCCATTATACGTAATTTTTTCTATCATTGAAAGAAAAATTATGCGCAAGCACGTAAGTGATGTTGGTTGTTTGTGTCCAAAAATGGAAATAAGTTATATTGAAAATAATTCACTTGCTGTGTTGTTATTTGTCTAATGTAATCTTATCTAATCTTTATGTAGCAATAATAACAGATTTTCAGTGCTAACCAAGTCTCAACATGGTTTCATGCTCAAAAACTCACCACTCGTCTTTGAAACACTTCTAAAGTTGTCAATTCGGCTTTCTCCATTGTCAAAAGTTGTTTAGTCCCTAGTGAAACCTCAAGGTTTGTGTTCGATTCTCAACAACTTCAACTTACTAACACACAATTCTTGATTCAAAAGAATGGTTGTTTATTATTTAAAAACATCATCTGTTCACACAGCAAATACAACACCCCCTCGGGCTGGCCAGAGGTTAACAATTATATACAAGGAGTCTTTCGATATGGAGTAGAAACAAAGGGTTATTCAACAAAAATATTTTGATGGGTGAAATGTAAACGTAGCTCAAAAACAAGTAACGACATTTCTAAAAGTACGCAACACCAACACATTGTTAAAGCGCTTAAACTACAAAGGGACTTTGCTTAGTAACAAATTTTAATAATTTATCGGCTAATTTTTAATGTTTAACTTTTGTAGAATACAGTCTTTTCAGTGTAAAAGCATTCAGTTAAATTCACGTTGGCTAAAAAATAAAATAATTGAACACCCGCCTTTAACGGAGTGTCTTATGAGGCGCTGATCTCTACTCGGGGTCTTCATTACAATGATTTTGGAATAACTGCAGCGATTGAACTTTTTAATAAAGCTTAAAGTTTAATTTTTATTTTTGTCTAACTACCCATCAAGCTATCACTACTAGAACAGCACAGACATCAGTGGCTTGGTGAACAGTTTGACCATGGTTATTAATACTAGTGCTAATAATTCCGGTCTGGAAAATTTTATCGTCTTCCTTTCTTTTTTCAACCTATGACAACTCTAAATCTTTTTAACCTTTTCAATTACACATGATCAATACCACCTTTCCTCGTAGCATTACCCCTATCAAATACTGAACTTATACATTTTCCGAATCTTCAGGTTCCACAAATCGCTAAGCCTCTCTTGTCATCCTTCAACCAACCTCACAAGGACTAGTTAATGGCAAGCTTGCGAACACATCTTGGGTCTATTCAAGTTTGAAAAAGCTTCGAAACCACGCGTTTTCACAACGATTGAACACTACTGATTATGACCCTGCATGTATGAACACACTTTAGACTACAGCATTTCATTGCTGGAGACGCTACAGACCGCTACATTGTCTGTTGTTGCCATTTTCCCTCCATCGTCCTCCTTGTCACCTCCAAAGTCGTCCAGGTTGGCCTCCATAGACCTACCACAACTGCCTAGCAAAGAGTACAGTTTGTGAACAGCTTTGTTGAAGATGGGAGAAGTGAGACCTTTCTTGAAGCGTCTCTGAGGGATGTAGGTGAAGTTGATGTGAGAGGCTGAAGGGTTGACCTTCTTGAGCTTGATGTTGCAGCTTTCCGCAAGGTCTGAAGAACAGCGGAGGATGGAGTCGATAGAACGAGACCTAGATATGTGTGAGAGCTTCGACACCCGTGTCTTGGCAAACTTTCCTCTATCATCCACGCCAGCCTTCAAGCCATATATCCTGGCACAGTCTGGAGCGTCTTTGAACACTGCATCATCGCCACATTCGTCCTGTGCGCCTGTGTGGCTATCAATGCCGGCTGCCAGACCATCGTCAACACCTTCACAAACCTCTTCAAAACCAGAGACCATCGAGTTTTCACTCAGCAGACTGGTGCTAGCGCTGTTTCTGTTGTGGCTAGATGGCTTGTGAGCAGACGATTTTGATCTTTTCTTCTTCTTCTTAAAAGTCAACTTGGGAGGAAGCAAGAAGCCGGAGGAGCAAGTGGGAATGTGAACGCTTGAGTGCCTCGTGCACTGGTGCTGTGCTCCAAGAGCTGTCTGCCTGGTTGATTGGTCGGATGAATGACTGGTAGAATGGTTGGTGGAATGGTTGGTGGAATGGTTGGTGGAATGGTTGGTGGAATGGTTGGTGGAATGGTTGCTGGAACGGTTGGTGAAACGGTTGGTGGAATGTAAAAGAAAATCAGGTCCACTCCTCCTTTCCTTGTGGCTTCTATGGCGGTGTTTCTTCGTGCCAGTTCTTTCGTCTGAAGAAAGTATCAAACTGCGAGTGTCTGAGAATTCTTCTGTATCAGACATAGTGGCACGGCTTGAATGATTGTGTGGATGTCCCTGCTGCTGTGCATTTACACCCTCACGGCCTCCATCGCCACCTCTACTATCACTGCCAATATCAAGTGTATCCCTGGGTGATGGGGAAGAGTTGGAAATGTCAGAAGGGATGTTAGAGGTAGAAGATGACTGTAGGTCGTCTCCAAAACCAAGTTCACTGTGATTGTTGTTGATGTTATTATTGTTATTATTATTATTGTTCGTATTTTGATTGTTTCGGTCATCGAGAGAGCCAGTTGACTGGGAATGCGTACTCGTGGGCTGTAGTGCCTTAGCATTGCAGGGAGTGGAAACAGGGGATGACAAAGGAAGAGGGTCGTTGGAAGCGAAGAGAGAGACACGAAGAGAAGGATCCACCGAGGGGTCGTCATAATCCACTGACCTGCCTCTGAAGCATTCGCCGATGTACTTGACAGGTCCTCTAAAGGTCTTGGGAGAAGCTTCAGGACCAGTCTTGGAGTGTTGTAACTGCTTGCCCTTGTGTGAGGTGCGCTCCTTGGTGTGTCTTCCCTTCGAGGCGGTGTTGTCTCTGTTACCCTTGCCCCTGTGGTGCGAGGAGTCCTTGGAGAGACGAGAGCTCCTACCCTCCTCTCTACCTCGAACATCAACGCCTCCGTACACCGACCGGAGACTGTACAAAGAGGTATCTTTGGATTCCTTGCGCACAGGGACACTGAGGTGGGTGCCCTGGTCTGGAGCAGGTTCTGTGCTGCAAGTAGCCTTGCCATGTGCTGATGGGTTGGAGTAAGCATATTTGTTATAAAGAGAATTTGAAAATAATGTACTCAAGTATTATAATTAAACTAATCAATATAATTAACCTTAATTAATATTTATTTATTTCATTTACTCAATTTCAATTAAAACACCTTTTTATGCATTAAACACAAAACAAAAACATACAAAAAATTTTTACACCAAACGACCAACACATACAACACCCAACTATTAACACATACAACACCAAACTATCAACACATACAGCACCCAACGACCAACGTAGCTACCATGCAGTTGAGCCTTCTGGATCAGTTGTTGTTGTATGGAGCTGATGGGGGCTTCGTGTGCTTCAGCTTCAACATCGTCTCCCTCCTCAGGCGCCTCTCCACACTCGTCACTGAACATCCAGGCGTGCTGTGACATTGTTGCTTTTGAATTAATTGTTTGAAAGTTTATTTTCAAAATTAATTTTGAAATTAAATCTATAAATTTAATTAATTTTGAAAGTAACCTATAAAATAAATAAATTAATTAATCTTAATCGAAATTAATTATCAGACTAATTGAATGAATTATTATTTTTAAAATAACGCCAGAGGGTTATAGCAATAGGTGGATGATGATGGTGGTGCGTACATGAGTGATGATGAACTGAACTATCTGACACTGCGCCGTCATGTCCTCCACCATCACCAACATACTGTCCTGGGGGTGGCCGAGGAATGGGAGGTGGTGGTATGAGTCACCGTTGGGTGTGATTATAATAAGCTGATGATGGTGATGATGATGATGATGATGATGATGATGATGATGATGATGATGATGATGATGATGAAGAGAAGGAGGAGGAGAAGGAGGAGGAAGAGGAAGGGGAGGGAGAGGAGGAGGAGGGGGAGGAGGAGGAGGAGAAGAAGGAGGAAGAAAAGGAGGAGAAGAAGAAGGAGGGGGAAGAGGAAGAGAAGGAAGAGGAGGAAAAGGAAAAAGAAGAAAAAGAGGAGGAGGAAGAGGAGGAGGATGCGGAAGAGGAGGATGATAATGATGATGATGAGTATTATGAAAATGATGACGATAGCAGTTAGAACGGATATTTTTATAATGTTATTGAAAAGTAATTTTTTTTAATGAAATAAATTGTACATTCATTCATTCGTTGAAAGGTAATTGGAATCAAACGCGCAACATCTAGAAAAAAAAATTAAAATAAAATAAATTGTGAACAAAACTAAAAAGCAATAAAATAGAATGCAGTAAAAATATTATTTTAAAAAAATAAATATTTTATAACAAAGTGCAATAGAAAAGATACAAAAAAAGATATTTTAATAAAATATAATAATTTAACTTATAACGCAGTAGAAGCATTAACGGTTAGTTTTAGGACGGTGAAGGATCCAAAACCACAGCAGCACATTGCAACACAGTACAATGCCTGGTGCAACAGTAGAACAAAGTGTGACACAATAGAATACAAGAGGTCGTGAGACAGTAGAATACAAAACATTAAGACGGACCATGTGGGAGGGTGGTTGAAGGAGGGTGGGTCCGAACACGATTGAAAGGTTGCGAGAATCCATCTGTAAGTGATGGATGGAAGAGTGGTGGAGAGAATGAATGCTCAATTCGAATAATAAAATTAGTTTTAAAATAATGAAATTATAATAATAATAAATTGAATAATAATGATAATAAATTGAATAATAATAACAAACGCAAAACTGAGAAATATTTTGAATAAAATTGATGGAAACGTTAAATGAAAATATTTTCAAAGTGTTCAAACAAGCAATAAATTATAAAACACTTTTTGTGACCACGTGTTAATTCAAACGCCTTCAATACATGATATTTTGTATTTAATCGTCCGTCAACCCTGCTCATTAGTATATTTCACTGCGTTTCATTTCATTGTGGTGCAATGCAAATCATTGCATCATAATGTTTTTCGTGATGTTTGCATGACTGATTGAAAAACAACAACGACAACAACGACAACAACAACAACAACAACAACAACAATAACAACAACAACAACAACGAAAACAACAACAACAACCACAACCACAACAAAAAAAAACAAAAAAACAAAAACGATGAAAACAACAAAAAAAACAAAACAAAAAAACGCAAAAAGAGCGGTGCAACAAAAAGCACAATACAAGACCAACAAAGACCAGACACGAACCATGTTGGTGTGTTGAAGGGTGGAGACCTTGTGGAGGTGGGCTGCCAGCACCTTGAAAGTCTCGAAGTTGTGTGGCGGCAGTTGCTGCAAGAGCGACTGTGGTGTGTGGTGTGTGGTAGAGTGGTGGAGTGGTGTGTGGTGGAGTGGTGTGTGGTGTGTGGTGTGTGGTAGTGGTGGAGTGGTGTGTGGTGGAGTGGTGTGTGGTGTGTGGTGGAGTGGTAGAGTGGTGTGGGGTGGTGCGGTGTGTATTGGAATGAGGATTAAAGTGTCTGTGGCGTGTGATGCGTGGTGGAGTGGTGGTTAAAATTCATGGGGTATATGGAGTGTGGTGGGTTTTTGTAGTGATGGTGTGCAGTTGGTAATGCTTAAGAAATCTTCGATTGAAGTAGCAGTGTGTGATAAAGTTTTAAAGTTTGGTAAGGGTGTAGTGATGATTGAAGTGGTGGTGGTGCGTACATGTTTGAGTGATGGGTAAAATAGTGTAACGTGATATTGAGGCCTATGGTGGTGTGTGGAGTGGTGTGTCGTGGTGCGAAGTGGTGTGAAGTGGTGTGGAGGTGTGTGGAGGTGTGTGGTGGTGTGCCGTGATGTGGGGTGGTGTGGGGTAATATGGAGTGGTGTGGAGTGGTGTGTGGGGTAATGATATTGCGGTCCGTTTTTGAAACACAGTTATTAACCGAATGATGAAGCTTTGGTTGGTGGAAAATAGATTTTGCTAACTTTCAAAACCTCACGATTAACTAAAACTATAAATGAAACTATAATTATATTTTAACTACAAGTAAAAGTGCGAACAAATAATAAAAGTATGAGAATAGCCGTAAAAAGAGGAAAAATTGTAAGAATAATATTTATGACGTGTCTCAGTTGCTTGCTTTGGCGCTTCCAAATAAAATAAGAAAATAATAATAAAATTATTAGCAATATTATTATTGTTGTTTTTATTGGTATTGATATTATATCATTATAGATGTTATTAATGTTGTTGTTTTTGTTTATATTATTATTGATATTAACGAATAACCTTGATCTTCAACAATCTTTCCGCCTTGTTGGTTATGTTCTTCGTTTCGATGAAGTCCTGATACAGCTCTGTGATCACGAATACAGACATCAATATAGGACGAGGTACTTAATGAGAAGACAAGATAATCAATCATGAGATGGTATAAAGGCGATATGTTCACACCAGCCGCACCAACCACACATCCTCACCCCTACATTAACCTCATAACTACACGTTCTGCGCAATCACGCCACTTCACTACCACACAACTATAACACTACACCAAGCACACCACTAAATCTCTTAACCACCACAATATCACTTCACAACACCACCAAACCAAGCAAACTATCATAACACCACAACGCTACACCACTACATCATCTACACCGCACCAAGCTCACCACCACACCATCATAACACAACACCATCCCTACACCACACCACCACTACAACGCACCACAACACCATCATAACACAACACCATCACTACACCACACCACCACACCTCTGGTCGCCAGTGGTTGTGGTAGTCGCCTGAGGAAGAGCTTCAGCAGGCTGACAACAGCGTTCGTGTCGCTCCATTTGTCATGTGACCTGTTGAGACCTTGAGGATCCTGTGGCGGTGTTGCAGTGTCAGACAAATAAGTAGTCAGTTAAGTAACCATTAAAACAATCCTTTTATTAACCATTTCATGAACCATTAAAATAACCATTTGAATATCCATTGCATAATTATTGAATCAACCATTTGAATAACCATGGCATAAATATCAAATATACCATTGATTGAACAGTGTATGAACTATTAAACCATCCATACAAAGGACAATGCCGAAATTAAAGTAGCTACCACCACACATGCCTTTCTTTCCCCAGCAACAAACCTTATCTACTTCAGCCTGGAGGGTTGCTATGGCAGCGTTGTTGCCAGGGACTCTGTATATTCCTTTTCCTTCACAACCACCCTTCTCGATCACCTCTATGCAAGCTTCTACCAGTAACGGCAAGTTCTGAAAGATGATGAACGGAATTTTTTAGTTTCTTCAAAAGCAAAACTGGAAATAGGTTAGTTTTTGAATAGTTTTTTTACTTGATTGATTATACTAATTAATTAAATTGAACTGGGCATGTACACACATACGTACGCAAAAAAAAAAAAAAAAAAAAAAAAAAACACACACACACACACACACACACACACACACACACACACACACACACACACACACACACACACACACACACACACACACACACACACACACACACACACACACACACACACACACACACACACACACACACACACACACACACACACACACACACACACACACACACACACACACACACACACACACACACACACACACACACACACACACACACACACACACACACACACACACACACACACACACACACACACACACACACACACACACACACACACACACACACACACACACACACACACACACACACACACACACACACACACACACACACACACACACACACACACACACACACACACACACACACACACACACACACACACACACACACACACACACACACACACACACACACACACACACACACACACACACACACACACACACACACACACACACACACACACACACACACACACACACACACACACACACATACACAAACACACACACACACACACACAACACCTGGTTGTGAGGAGAAGGAACGCACAGGTGCAGAGGAATTCCAATGGAAGCTCTAGAAGCATCACCCTCAGAGGAGGCTGAAGGTGGGGATTGGGGGGTGGGAGAAGGGGAAGGGTGGTGGCGGGGGGAAGAAAGAGGGGGCCACGTGGTTCCTGGGTGGGAGTGGACCCTCTTGAACCTTTCCACCATCTTCGCTCGCCATGACTTGCTCTTGCTGTCCCTCTTGGAACACTCTGTGGAGGGAGTGGTGGAAAAAGAGGAAGATGAACTCTAAGAAGGGTGATAATAAGAAGGGCAGAAGTGGTGATGATGAAGTCGAAAGTGATAAAGAGGATAATAAAAGGAAAAATGTGATGAAACTAATGTCGATAACTAAAAAGCGATAATAATAACAATGCTAATAAGAATAAGGATAACAAGCATAATAATACGAAAATCGATATAGGGCTAAAAAAAAGATGATAATTGAAAAAAAAGAAAACTTATAATTTAAAAAATATTGATAAGAAAAACATTGATAAATAGAACGATAATAAAAATGGCAATAATAAAATATTGACGTTTTCGAACAACACGTGTAAAACGCCAAAAATATTTTTAGTTTTGATCGTTATCAAAATGGGTAATTAGGCATACCACTGAGAGGTGGTGAGAAGGGATGGTGATGGTTGGATCTGGGGTCGGGTGATCTCGACCTCAGCCGCTCTATGAAGGTAGGAGGCAGCAGGTGCCTAGTGGGGGCGGTGAAGGGGGACGAAGAGACCTTGGAATGTGATGAGGTGGTGGTGGGAGGAGAGAGAAGAGGCTGTGTATCGGTGGGCGAAGGAGCAGCCGTCTGGTTGAAGGACTGTAGGGTGGTGGCTTGTGAAGAAGACTGCTTCGAATCGAGCTTGTGTTTGCAACTCGTCTTGGATGTCTTGGAGCGCTTGTTCTTGGATCTCTTCAAACTCGACTGCAGTGCCTTCTTCCTGCTCTGTTGGCACCATGCAAATATTTTATTTATTTATTTTTACTGAAAATAAATTTATAATTGAAATTTATTCAGTTTGATTGTATGAGTGATAGTTACGACAATAAAAAGTTAGCAAAGCCTTTCAAAAGCAGCAGAGATCTTGCAAAGAGACACCTTGTGCAAGGGCATGGCTGCTTTCTGGAGCACCTCGATCCACTTCAGCATCTCTTGCGACGATGAAGCCTCAAAGAGGAACTCACAAAAGGATAGGGTCATCAGCCTGAAGACATTCGGTCGCTTGGTGTAGTCGTAAGCAATGTCTACAAAGGAAGACTGAACCAGGAGTGGTGTGTTGTACACCACCAGCTTCTGTTGCAGAACAAAATAATATTTTAAATATGCATAACGCTTATCTATTCTAAGAAGAGATAACTGAGTGCTGGTTTGCTAGAGATGTTATTGTATTGTTGAAAACCAAAGTGAAGATTATATTGAAGAGTATTTGAAGTATGGAAGCATTGAGACTTGTGAGTGTTTGTCAGGGTGCAAGCACAGACATTGTCCCCTCAGCACAGCATGCACATTCTTCCATGCCCGATCTACTGCATACTGGATTGGGAACATTCAACTGAATTTAATTGTTTTCCAAATGGTTGTTTTTATGAATTTTCACATCAAGTAATTGTATTTGATTAACCATAAAATTAAGATAAAACTTTGAACTATCAAATTCCTAAAGTGTACCCTGCTTTTGATGAATGTGTTTTTGGACTTCAAATCTCCTTCATACACCACATCTCCAAGACTCTCCAAAAAACTCAATGATGGAACTAAATTGCTATTGCCATCCTGTGGTTTTGAAATAACTTAGCAGATAAAATAAGGTGATGCTTGGATCAATACACATTTTGAGAAAATTGAATTAAAAGAATCTTTCAAAAAAAGGAAAAAACAAAAAATATTGTTAAAATAGTGTTAAATCCCTAAATTGAACAGTTTACATTCTACTTACATTTTCAAGGTTTTTGGATCTTTTATGATCGGCTTTTTCAGAGCTTATGGTATTGATTTTTGAACATTATTTATTTGATTCATATGAAGTGTGAATTTTAAAATATCTTAAATTTTTTAGTTTTACATATCTTATAAATTCTTCTTCCACATCTACATTTAGAACGTTAAATTCTACTTACATGTATTTTTCCAAAAGTGGTTGTCCAGTTGAACTATCCGACAATCTCTGCAGCGCTTTATATGTGTCCCTTCTTGCAACTTTTGAACTTCCTACATTCCTCGGTTTCGCTTTCAAAGAGCAAATTTCTCGTCCTATTTTTTACGTTTTTATAATACTTTTCTATTCTAAAAAATATTTTTCTATTGCAGATAATATAAATAGTCAAAGTAAAGTCAATATTCATATAGAAAAATTCGTTTACCTAGTGAACTTGGCTGATCACTCTTAGTATATACATTTTTCACTGCTACTACGTTTTTCTCCGTCTTGAAGCTTTCTCCGTTGTTGGTTCCAATACATGCCATTAAAGCTTTTTAAAATTACATGATTTTCTTTCAAAAACTTTGACAACGATAATTTCCATCACAAACAACTACACCTTTTAAATATTTCGTGCGTTAACTTGCCACGCTTTTTCATAATCATTAGTATCAAAATTTTAATTTTAAAATAAATGACTTTTTCAGTTTAAAATCTTTTTTAAAAAGTAATTTATATTTTATTGAGTTTATTAGTTCAAATTTTTGTAGAGTGATTATCTTGAAAATAATACGAAAAATGAAAATATTTATACCTTGACACACCAAGGGTTTAAATTATTCTCTAAATAGGAGGAGTGGTTAATTATGTCAAAAGCAGTAGATAAGTCTGCGTGCAGATATTGCCATTGTCAGGGAACACGAGAGGCATTACAGATATGAATCATAGCTGGGGGTTGCGAATTTACAAGTTGCAAGTTTTTAAAATACTATTTTAATTTAAATAATGAGATAGTCAGAGGTAAATGTGGAAAATTGAAACTTCAAGAACATATTACTATCGATTTGAAAAAGTAGCTTCTGGTGTTATTTTTTATTAAATACAAAGGTTTATACAGACTTAAAAAAATGACGAGAATGAAAATAGACTCAAAATATTCCAAAACAAATGGAAAAATACTGTTAGCATGAATCTATCGCTTTGTGAACCACTTTATCTCAAAAACATAACTCTCGAAAATCTGAAAAATCAGAAAAAATACAGGCACTTTGATAATGTCATTATGAAGCCAAATGCTTCGGATTTATGGAGCGATAAAAGCCTTGCAAAAAATACGAGTGACGTTGATGAGTAAAAACATAATTGGGTGATAGATGTTACTGATGATAAGCTGGTCGAAAGAGTAAAAAAGAAATAATGGAAATGGAAAACATAGAGAACGGATAACATAGAGCTGATACGGAAAACAACGAAATTGTGATGAGTTTGAAATAGTTTTAAAAAACGTTATATTTATGAAAAAAAAACTAATTTACCAAAAAAGGTTTTGTCGAAAACAAATCTTAATAAATATATTTTTTAATTTTCGTAAAGAATTACACTAAAAACAAACCACCAAGCGGAAGTATGACGACATTTAATGACTTAATGGCAACAATTCAAAAGGTATCAAAGAATACTTGCACTACAGATCTTGAAAACAATCATCTCGAAAGTCACGTGACATTATTTACATTGCTGCCCTCTCCAAGCGACCGAATGGCCACCGTTAGAAGAAATGTGTGGACAATAAATTTGAAAAACAACACGCCACAAAATGGCCACTAAATCTGCAATATAAAATGTACACATAATGGTCGAATGACTCACATATACACATGTACGTCCCATGACTCACGCATACAAACCAAGGCTTCCATTCAAAATCATGCAGACACCAAGGAAATAAAAACACGCTTTCATCTCATCACACTACTTGTGGGCGTCCATTGAAATAGAAAAACCGATTAACTCCATGAAATAAACAAAACCGATCCTAAAAGATCAACTAGTTTCCTCTTCTTCTTCTTCTTCTTCTTCTTCTTCTTCTTCTTCTTCTTCTTCTTCTTCTTCTTCTTCTTCTTCTTCTTCTTCTTCTTCTTCTTCTTCTTCTTCTTCTTCTTCTTCTTCTTCTTCTTCTTCTTCTTCTTCTTCTTCTTCTTCTTCTTCTTCTTCTTCTTCTTCTTCTTCTTCTTCTTCTTCTTCTTCTTCTTCTTCTTCTTCTTCTTCTTTTAATTTTCAGCGTTCACATGGTCTATTAATTGATGAAATTCTTCCGACATTGCTGTTTTAAACTTATTTCTCAGTCAACCAAGCATTAACAGCCGCTAAACCATAACAGCTACCACCAATAGCCACCAAAAAACTCCATTTTCCACCACAACAGCCACAACTACAACGACAGCCAGAGCCACAACAACAGCCATAGCCACCACAACAGCCACAACTACAACAACAGCCATAACAACAGCCACAACTACAACAACAGCCAAAGCGTCAGTCAAGGACATAGTCTCCGATGAAGGAGCCATCCTCGTTGTACCTCCTGCACTCCTCCTCGTTGTACTCGCTGCCGATGCTGAGGCCCGCGCTGATGAGCGATAACCTGCTGATGCGCCTGTTGCTGTGGTGGTGGTTGTGTTGCTCCGATGATGGTGGTAGTTGTATGGATGCTGTAGTGGAGGTTAATTTGAGGGTTTGGTGGTGGTGGTTTTGAGGTGGCTGTTGTGGTTGTCTTAGTGTTTCTAGAGTTATATTGATAGCAGTGGTGGTGTTGTTGCTATGGTAATAGTGGTTGTGGTGCTATTGTGTTTGTGGTGGTGACACACGGTGATATAGTAATAGTGGTTGTGGTGGTGTTGTTGATGTAGTAGTAGAAGATAAGCTGAGACGGTGGAGTTAGGATTATGGTAGTGTCGTGGGGGAAAAGGATATATGGAATCAAGTTACGAACGTGACGATTTATAGAAAATAAATTGAAGCTTCGAAAAGTAAATAATATAAAAAGAGCACATAAGATGGTGATGATGATGATGATGATGATGATGATGATGATGATGATGATGATGATGATGATGATGATGATGATAATGATGATGATGATGATAATGATGATGATGATAATGATGAAGATGAGGATGATGAGGATGATGATGATGATGATGATGATGATGATGATGATGATGATGATGATGATGATGATGATGACAGCACGTGGTAAATGGTGCACTAACGGCCTGCTGAACTGCTTGAAGCCGTCATGCCGCATCTCCTCCAGAGGGTCGTTGCCATTCTCCTTCTCCCTCTCATCCACTGAGATGGATGCATGCATGGACGGATGGATGTGTGGATAAAAAAATAAAATTTATTTTAATAAAAACTGTGAAAACACATTAAAAATAAATTAAATATAAAATTGAAAAAATGTTTTATGGTGCAGAGTAAACAAGAGCCGAAACCTAGGTAGGTGGCAGAGCGACACCTGATGTATCTGGTGTAGATGATGATAGAGATGAGGAAGAGGAGAAGAAGGAGGACGATGAGAAGCACTACCAATAAAAGGAGAGAAGGTTCGCTGAGGGAAGCCAAACCTGCAAGTCGTGGTGGTGAAGACGATGATGAAAACGACGATGCACTCAATCATTTTCGACTTCATGAGTTGAACCTAACCAGTTATTGAAAGTTCATCGAGATTCTTCAAATTATCAATAAAACGAAACTAATGTTGGAATAATGCACCTTAAAAAGCTATGACTTAAATAGAAATGCAAGAGATTACAAATACGAATGCAAATGCTGTGGCATTAAGACAATGCTTCAGACATATAGATAGAAAGAGACATAAAAGAATTCCACAGGCACATCATATAGATAGGTAAGAAACAACAGAATGCCACAGACACATCAAATAGATGGAGAAGACACGATAGAATGCCTTGGGGAAGAGATGCAAAGATGGTCACCTAGGGGGAATGTGCGTCTTGTGGTGGTGGCAGTGATGGAGAAGAGGGACTTCTCAGAACTGTGCAGGTTGTTGATCTCGCAGGAATATAGCCCTTCAAACTCCCGCCAAAAATGAAGTAGTTGTGACGATGACGAAGACGATGATTGTGATGATGAAGACGGTAATGCTGGTGACGATGGTGAGGGTGAAGGTGATGATGAAGAAGCTGATGATGAAGGAGGTTCTGACGAAAGGTTGTGAAGTGAGTAGCCAATCACGAGTGTACGTTGGTCTGGAGAAATCCACAACTGGTCTGGAGGAAAGGCACAATGAAGAAGATGAAAACATTAACAAGAAAATTTCACATTTTCCCATCAAGAAGAACTCTTTCAAGCTCTCATTAATAAATACCAACTACTAAAACTATTAATTCCTCCATGCAGCACCCACTTGCGTAGTCGGACAACTTGCTCCACCGATCGTGGTCTTTCCGGCGAGACCACGTGATGTTGAAAGGCAGAGAGGCGTCTGAGTGACCATCGCAACGGAAAGACAGTTGCGTAGTGGTGTCATCATACACCTGATCTTGTGGTTTGACGCTCATTCTGGTTTGGTCTGAGAGGTTCAAATGGTCACACTTTGTGAGAAAAAGGCAATGATGCTAATCTAATCAATGCATTTGAGTTTTAGCATTTGAGTGCAAAGATTAAAAAAAGTATGGCGCATTTTAAATTATTTGTGTGAGTTTTGACCAAAAGACCGCAAACTATGAATTTATTCCATTCGTTCACATTTACTGAACTAGCCAGACCTTACCCTACCCTGACCTTGCCCTGACCCTGCCCTGACCCTGTCTTGACCCTGCCCTGACCCTGCCCTACACTACCTCACCCCATCTTATGCCACCCTACCTCACCCTACTCCACCCTACCCTAATCCAAACACTCACCCAAAACGTTGAGATGGGTGCTAACGACAGCAGCCCCGTGTGAGTTGGTGACCATGCAGAGCAGTGAGGCCACGTCAGTCACCGTGCCTGCACACCTTTTGCACACCCGCGTGATCCTCAAGGTGCGCATATCTGAGGACAAGTGGTAGCGAGCCGGGATGTCTGCACGAGTGTTGAATCAGTGATGTGTCAGACATGTGAAAGATGGGCCTTTTAAATAATCAATTTTTCTTATGGATTGACAAATAAGGTGGGAAAGAAGTAAAATACTAAAGGTTAAATATAACATGAATTGGCAATGATTGGTCATTTGAGGTAACCTGAGATGGGCATAGCATTCTTGAACCATTGCACAGTGGGAGTGGGTCGGCCAGATGGATTGCAAGTGAGGGTGATGTTGGAGTCATGAATAGCGGTTGTGCTTTTGTTGGGGTGGTCGGCTGGAGATTCAAAGAAAGGTTTTGCTGGAGGAAGGTAGTGGTGGGTTGTGAAGGTTTTAATCACTTATCCAAGTTGCATGGGTGAGAAGAGGTCTAAATACTTAATACATTGTAAGAAACGAATCATTTGAAGAATCTGCAAGGAGCAACACCCTCGAAGTACTCACACTCAACGAGGAGGCTGAAGTAGTGGCTGTCAGAGCCCTTGGAATTGATGGCCACACAGGCATAGATGCCGGAGTCTCGTACTTTGACCTTCTTCAAGCGCAAGAAGGCTTCCTTGTAGTGTCTGATATGGCTTGTGGAGGTGTGCTCGGAGTATTTGATGAGCATGTCTACTCGCGACTTGACGTCACTGACGGTGCCGGATATCCAATGGATGACGGGCCGTGGACTGAGGTGGTGTTGTCGTGTCAGTGGCTTGAAGACGGAAGGTATGAAAGGCTTCTGTAAAGGGTGAAAGAGATGGTGGAGGGTGATCAAATGTCAATGCACTCACAAAGCACTGAAGGAGCAGGACAAGGTGACATTCATGCCAACCAACACCTTCCTTTTTTCGGGACGGAAGACAGAAGAGCGGGGGGTGGTAGAGAGGAAGGTAGGCGCAGAAGGATGCAAGACATCTGTTGTGTGTGGCAGACTACTTTGTGCTTGCAGCTCTATCACTCTCATCAACACTTGCAAATGACTGATAATTATATTGAACTTGATTGAACTTTTTCAAACTTCATCATCATCATCATCATCATCATCATCATCATCATCATCATCATCACCCCCATCCCCATTACCCCTATCACCCCCATCATTACACCCTCACAGCATTTCAATTAACACATTCACCGTAACACCATCACCATTAACACCAGCACAAGCAGCATAATCAGCATTACCACCATTTCCCCACCACCTACCTTCACTGACGTACAGACCACGAGTGGCGACTCGGAAGGAGAGGTCTAGGATCCGGTTGCTGGCGTAACAGGCGTAGTTGTCTGACGAGTCGTATGCCATGGCAGATTGGATGTGAAGGTTACCTGTGGTTGAGTGGTGTGACGTGGTTCGTGTATCTTGACCGCCACTGCCAGCACCTTCACCATTTCATCCTTTCACAACCAACTCCACCACCCACCCCATTACCCAAGTGGTCTAGGTATCTTCTGTCGTCCAGCATCACGTACTCATCGTCCACCTTCCAGTCGTACCTCACTGCTGGCACTGAAGGCACTGAGGCACACTTCAACATCACCGATTCGCCGGTCACTGTTTGCATTGATTTGTATAATTGATTTATGGAAATTTTTTAATAGATTAATTAAAATTGAACACTTGTTAATGGATTTTCAATGGATGTATAAAAAGCCTAAATTGTGTTGAAGCAATGTAAGGTATTCGTGCAAAATAACATCACTACAAATTACGTAACTTCTAGCTAGGATTCAAACAATTGCAAGCACTCAAGCTCACCAGCGGAAACGTTGTAGGCCAGGGCGGTCATGAAGGGCATGTGCGACTCGACGGTTCGCACGTCTGGTGAAAAGATGGTGCCGTGTGTGTTTGAGGCCACACACTTGAAAGCACCTTGTGGCATGGCGGTCTTAGAGGTTGAAACAATCCTGGGGGATGGAGATTGGTATGTAATTTGTGATGCAGCCTACCGACTTCAGAGGCGCTGGAAACTCACTGAGTGCCGTTGTTGAGTAGGTGAAAGTTGGATAGGTTGAGTGGCTTGTCGTCGTAAAACCATTGTATCCTGCAGGCAGAATGGAGTGTTCACTTTCATAATTGTTCTTGAATCAAACTCAGACAATAGAAGTTGTTTAAAACGCACATTCACTCATAATCAACAGGCTCTAGCAACCTTCTGACCGTGCAGCATAAAACAAACAAATGAACAATAACACTGAGCACACCAGTTCTACACTCCCACCACCACCACCACCACCACCACCACCACCACCACCACCACCACCACCACCACCACCACCACCACCACCACCACCACCACCACCACCACCACCACCACCACCACCACCACCACCTCCACCACCACCACCACCACCACCACCTCCACCACCACCACCACCACCACCACCATCACCCACATGGGAAAGGGATTTCCAGTGACAGGACAGTTGATTCGAACGAGTTTTGTGAAGAAGGGACTCGTGTCGATATCGTCTGTGAAGCTGGGAGCCTCAGGAAGGCCTGCATGAGCTGTTTTTATGAACACTTTTTCATGAAAGGGAAAATTTCCATTATAAAAGAAAACGATCCATTTTCAAATCTCCTCGTCTTTATTACCTTTTAAATTGTGAAATTTTGACAACTTTCAATCATATATCAAACATCAGAAACCTCTCATGCGCCCGATAACCTCAAATGTCCGCAACAATAAAATATACTACACATTTTTATAGTCTTTGTTTAGGTTTTTTTGTTCACGTGTGTTGGCGTGTATGTCGATTTATGTATGTGTAAATACATGTGGGAGTGTGTGTGCATGCAATTGTTTGTAAAAGCGTGAATATGTTATTGTAGGTGTGTGTGTGGGTGAGTGGGTGTGTGTGTGTGTATGTGTGTTTGTGTGTGTGTGTGTGTGTGTGTGTGTGTGTGTGTGTGTGTGTGTGTGTGTGTGTGTGTGTGTGTGTGTGTGTGTGTGTGTGTGTGTGTGTGTGTGTGTGTGTGTGTGTGTGTGTGTGTGTGTGTGTGTGTGTGTGTGTGTGTGTGTGTGTGTTCGTGTATGTGTGTGTTGAGGTAATAAAGTAGGCAAGAGTTTGAAAGTAACACACAATGGCAGTCGCAAGCGGGAGCTTTCAAACACTATTAAATACATCTAACGCTTTAGAAATTTATTTTGAACTCTATAATCTCTGTAATTAATTGTTGTTGACCAGATGATGATGGAAATTATTAAATATATAAACTATAAAATATATCATTGTTATCAGTGCCAGCCCACCGCAAATGATTTATGCTAACCATACCATTAGCTTATTCTATTCTGATGTGTCTATAAATTATGGTCTATCTTTCGAATTTAAAAGATGAAACTGAATATTAAAAAAATGACAAAAAAACCAATTTTCTGCCTTTCAACGGAGAACGAAAGGTTTCTTGATAAGAAACTTTTTGAATAACTTTGAAAAATATTTTCTACAATTTAAAAAAAAAAAACAAAACTGTATTTGTTTGGAATGAATCAGATGAAAGTATATGTATAGTATATATAACCACAAAACCACTGAGTAAATAAGAGTTAATGATGGATGCAGACAATTATGTCATTTTCTCTTTGTTCAATAACCATGACTTCTTTTTATTTTTCTTTATTATTTCAATTAAATTTATTTTAAAAATTCCTTTGAATATATATACTTAGTTTTAAATAGCTCAAAATTCCTTCAATAAATTTTCACACATGAATAGGTGTGATTAGTCAAAGATTTCTGCTTTTGATGATGATAACGATGATGATGATGATGATGATGATGATGATGATGATGATGATGATGATGATGATGATGATGATGAGGATGATGATGATGATGATAATGATGATAATGATGATAATGATGATGATGATGATGATGAAGATGACGATGGTGGTGGTGATAGTGGTGGTGGTGATGACAACACTGCTGATGATGGTAATGATGATGATGAAATATCGGAGAAGACGACAAATATGATGACGGTGCGGTATTGAGACCAATGAACATCTGATGGGTGAACAAACATAACACGCGAAGGAGCAGATATAGTCTATGGGCATTAAACATATTTAGACGATCATTGAAGCGAATAAAATCATTTTTTTTAAATAACGGACTTCTTTATTTATGTAAGACATTTCTCTCCATAGATCACTTTAACGCGTAAATCAACTTACTTTCCAAGTCTGAAATATAATGTGCCTTGAAAGATAAGTCGAAAGATCATGAGGAAAGATTTAGATGGGAAATTGATAGATGGGTGTATGGTTCAAGAGAAAAAATAATCGTGCGCTAAATATATGAATGGAAAAATGGAGAAGTGACGAGAGCGGACTTTTGAATGAATGAGAAAAAGATGAATGAAGTTGGATGAGTGGAGGACGGAGAGATGAGTAATTGATTGGAAGCAGGCCACTAATTAAGGCCATCACACCCTCGGCTGCTGATCACTCAACACCGCTTATTACATTGCCTTCAAAGAACTGCCATTCAATTAATCCGGAATTAATTCCAATGTGTTGCCTATTAAATGTGGTAGGTTGCAAGAATAAAAAACGAAAGTAATATATCAAGTCGGAGAAGGAAAGAAATCGATGTAAAAAATCAAATTGACGACTCTCCATGAAGATAAAAAATGTCTGCTAGCAAAGAAATATTTCGGTGTGAAAAAGTTCGAATCTGGATCGAATAATCCGTCTATAAAACATAAGACAACATCAAATAGAAAGAGGTTCCGTTCAATCACTTCAAAGATTCTTAATTAATGACTGATGTATTAAAACGTTGCGTAAATCATTTTGGCATAGTCATCATGACCAGCAGCCGTGCCAAACATATTCATATCCAACATCAAAAAGCGTCCTTCTTCATCACACCCACCCACATCTCCAGCCAAGCGACCACTCACCCTTGGTTGTTGGATGAGAGATGAGTAAGCAGAGGAAGGCCAGATTTCCACCGAGAGATCCCATTTTCGCGAAAGTCTAAAATGGTTTTGAATAAAATATTAAGAAATAACGCCGCCACCGCTAGTGTTGGTTCCTTGCCTAATGGCGTATCTTGCTTCGATGTCGTATCAAATAAACACGGGTAATCGAGACACCTCATGTTATAGGCACCACCACCAAAGTTTTTCGTTACAAAACAATTATTCATTCGTCATTCATCCCTCCATCCACTCTCACATCCCTCCTCCATCCATCCACCAAAAAAGATGAATAAAACAATGATGGATTGTTTGATTCCAATTATTTCCTTTTGATGTACCAGCGTCCAACTTGTGAGCATGCTGTATGTTCATGTACACATGTAATTTAGAATATTGTGTTGTAGATCGTTTACTAAAATATATAGAAATATACAACTTGAAGGAATTAATTAATACAAAACTGCAGGTAAAGCAGTTGTAATGGATTGCAAAATCGGCTAATTGGATCAAAAGGGAGAAAATGATAGGAAAGTTGACGAAAGAATCAAGATATGAGTTTGTAGGCAGACACAGGCTGATAAAAGAGCCTTCATTATCACTTGCGAGATAACAATGATGTATGAAAGGGGATGTGGTGGGTAGGCAAAAAGGAGGAAGGCAGTAATGGAAGGGACTGAGACGGAAGTATTCGATAGTCAATGTAAATGAATACATCAAATTCCTCGAAAGTTTCGTTTGCATGAACATATGAAGATG
>OX387247.1:7765529-7800529 GCA_947562095.1 Branchellion lobata | reverse complement strand
TTTGAAAATAAATTACTGAGCGTTTTTATTTCCAAACCTCCTTTCCAAGGTGGTCTCTTAATTTCAATTAACTAACAAAAACTACATTTTTTTTGTTTTTAAATGACATAAAGTGAAGTACTTATTTTCAAGTAAGCCTTTTAATTCAATTACACTCAAAAATCTCCAAACATTAATATGCGTTTTAATTTATTCATTTCAAAATTTTCAACTCCGTAATTTTTAAATGTTGTTTAAGCTTGGTGCGTTGTGATCCTTCGACGCTACAATCGCTTAAAAGATATTTTAAAGAAAAGCTTTTCAATTGCAAACACCGGGTCACCTGCAATCTTTGAAGTGGAAATGAAAGTTAAATGACTGCATCAAAATCGCCTGAACTTTGCATCCAATAAAAAGGTTTATAGCGCATCAAATAAATTAATTGATTTTGTTCTAAAAAACTACTTTTTGTGTAAAAGTCTTAAACAACTTCTCTCAAGTCCGTGCTGTTATTTTTCTATAATCGAATTTGTTTCGAAAATTTCCAATCAGACCGCTAAAATAAATAATAAATGCCTCGGTCAAATAGGCCCATAATGTCTCCATCAAAGTGGCATGAAGAGCTCCTTGATTGGTTTCATTCGGAATTTTTTTATTTTTCCAATGGCATCTTTGAAATCAAGATATGGCGTATAAATAAGAATCATTAGAAGCACAAGCCTCTAACATATGCTCTCTGTGGGTTTTTTGAATTATTTATCCGTAATCTCATCATTAATTTTATCTTTTGCATGTAATATGGTGCCAATAGCTGTGTGCTGTGACGTCAGGGGGTGGTAGTGCCTTGAAAGGAATAACTTCATTGCCAATGAGACGTTGCTTGGATCTTTCCATTGTTCCTTTCAATGCGCCATTCATCTTTGAGAAAATAAGATGTTATTTCTGTGTAGAATATAAAACAAACGCTGAATCAACATCATTCTTTCAAGCCCGTTATCGCAATCAACTCATTTCTTAAGCTAATCTTCTTAAATCAGTTATAAAGCACTTTTACGCAGTGTTCAAGAACACTGATATCCGCACAAACACTGTCTTAGTCGCTGCTGAGCACCTAGGCGACCGCCTGGATGTATGCGTGAATCGTCTAGCGTTCAACCACCCAGGCACGCTAGTAAGCATTCTTTTTCTTCACTTCGCCTTTTGTTTTTGAACTCATGCCAGTTTTGTATTGAATTAAGTGTTCAGTGGGCTAACGAATCTCGATTTCACGAATGCAAAGCTAATCAGTAAGTTGGCCGATAGAATAATTTAACAATATTAACTAAATCTTTCCAAAATTTTTCACCATCCTCCTCCCTTCCCTCTTTCACCAAATGAACACCCTTGCACCTAGATTGTAGCACAAACCCTTGAAATAACACGCCTGGGGGTGTGAAAATAGTTACCGTGTGGTTGAGAAAGTGGAAAGGATGAAATATTAATAGAGTGGAGTAATCTTTTCTTCTAATTCGACGATATATACCGCGCTAATTTATACGCCTATAGACAGCTTGCCGATTCACAAACATGTGTTGAGCACGCATAAACAGCCCTTGCTCCATCAGCGCAACATCCTTCACCTTCCCCGTGTTCAGTCACCGCGCTTTGAAGCCTTCCTCTATGAACGGAATGTACCCGGTAAATACACGGCGTAGGCTCCGAAAGTTTGACTAAAATGTTCACTAAATACTTTGCGAGTTGCGCAGAGTAGTGAGTAAATATGGGATCAATATTGACTAATTATCCGCCTGCGTTATTGAATTTATGCATTTGGGAGGTCGCCTCGCAAGGCTGTTTAAACGGGCATGTAAAGGAAAACCATCAATAACTTATAGTCCCTTACAACGGTGTGGTGGTGTTGGTGTGAGGAGATATAAGGTGGGGAGTATTCAATTATGAAGTGTGGAGTCATTTTGACCATTCATTGCCGTGTGTATTAAGTACCTGCTGTGCAGTGCGGAGGTGTATTGAATCTTCATGTTAAGCTGTGGTGGTGTATTGGGCCTTCTACGGTAAGTTGTGGAGGTGCATTGGGAGCTTGTATGCAGCATGGCTGTGGCGGCGCTCATCGGCTTTACTCAAGTGTCGAGGTGAATGTCGCAGTTTTATCGCATGTGTCAGGGACGATACGTGATGTCGTTTACATCTTTCAGCGCGTGTTTATGTGTGTGTGATTGCACTGTGATGGTGGCGGTGCAGTGCGCTTGGTATTGAAAAGGGTTTTTAGAGAGATTATCACTTGCGGTGGTGATACACATAATTGGTGTGGTTGTAATATCTATACTACTAGTAGTAGTAGGGGGTTAAAGTTGTGGCAACCACAGTCCTTGTGGTTGTACCATGAGTCAAAGTTCTGATGGTTATTACAATATTGTTATAAATGGTGTGAGTAGTGATAGTGGTTAACTTGTAATGTAACCTCGATGTGTGAGCGTGTGACGGGCTCAAGCAGGTTGTGGCAGAGATATTTTTGTTGAGAGGAGCTTTTGCTTCAAAGTGCCATTTAGCGTAATGGTTATATATGTCTTTATCAAACACACAAACTGGAAAGGTAAAAGAAATACAAGAAATAGGTTTTGCGTGTGGAGCTAGGGTGTGCTTGCCAGTCTACTTGATACATTTGACTTTTGAAGCTTTTAGGAAATTCACGAAAGCTTGCAAGATGATTTATATAGCCAGCACATATATTATGTAAGCCTCCCACCTCATCCCTTCAACCAGCCAGCCATCTATAAGATCACTCCATTTTTCTGATCGTTCCATCGCTCAACCATCTATCAATCCGTTACCCATAATACTCATCCATCTTTTCATTCATCCAAATTTTCCTCTATTCTTTTCATTATCCGTCTATCTATTTATCTATATGCGTTTCCAAAAATCAATTGATATTTATTTACACATCCGTCTATCTTTCCATCCATCTATCCATCCATCTATCTATCCATCTATCCATCCATCTATCCATCCATCTATCCATCCATCTATCCATCCATCTATCCATCCATCTATCCATCCATCTATCCATCCATCTATCCATCCATCTATCCATCCATCTATCCATCCATCTATCCATCCATCTATCCATCCATCTATCCATCCATCTATCCATCCATCTATCCATCCATCTATCCATCCATCTATCCATCCATCTATCCATCCATCTATCCATCCATCTATCCATCCATCTATCCATCCATCTATCCATCCATCTATCCATCCATCTATCCATCCATCTATCCATCCATCTATCCATCCATCTATCCATCCATCTATCCATCCATCTATCCATCCATCTATCCATCCATCTATCCATCCATCTATCCATCCATCTATCCATCCATCTATCCATCCATCTATCCATCCATCTATCCATCCATCTATCCATCCATCTATCCATCCATCTATCCATCCATCTATCCATCCATCTATCCATCCATCTATCCATCCATCTATCCATCCATCTATCCATCCATCTATCCATCCATCTATCCATCCATCTATCCATCCATCTATCCATCCATCTATCCATCCATCTATCCATCCATCTATCCATCCATCTATCCATCCATCTATCCATCCATCTATCCATCCATCTATCCATCCATCTATCCATCCATCTATCCATCCATCTATCCATCCATCTATCCATCCATCTATCCATCCATCTATCCATCCATCTATCCATCCATCTATCCATCCATCTATCCATCCATCTATCCATCCATCTATCCATCCATCTATCCATCCATCTATCCATCCATCTATCCATCCATCTATCCATCCATCTATCCATCCATCTATCCATCCATCTATCCATCCATCTATCCATCCATCTATCCATCCATCTATCCATCCATCTATCCATCCATCTATCCATCCATCTATCCATCCATCTATCCATCCATCTATCCATCCATCTATCCATCCATCTATCCATCCATCTATCCATCCATCTATCCATCCATCTATCCATCCATCTATCCATCCATCTATCCATCCATCTATCCATCCATCTATCCATCCATCTATCCATCCATCTATCCATCCATCTATCCATCCATCTATCCATCCATCTATCCATCCATCTATCCATCCATCTATCCATCCATCTATCCATCCATCTATCCATCCATCTATCCATCCATCTATCCATCCATCTATCCATCCATCTTACCATCCATCTTACCATTCAACTTTGCACCCATCCATCTATCTTTTCAATCATACACACTCTCTTTCATGCTCTTATTTGCCATGGCAACACCCGAGCGACATTACAGCTCAATTTACAAACGAATGGCGATTGCTTGAGTCAAGCCGCAGCCTGTGACTTATCTCGCAGCTTGTGGCGTGCATGAAAGGTGGTGTGCATGGAAGGTGATGTGCATGGGAGGTGGTGTGCATGGAAGGTGATGTGCATGGGAGGTGGTGTGCATGGGAGGTGGTGTGCATTGGAGGTGGTGTGCATGGGAAGTGGTGTGCATGGTAGGTGCCGTGCATTGGAAGTGGTGTGCATGGGAAGTGGTGTGCATGGTAGGTGCCGTGCATTGGAAGTGGTGTGCATTGGAGGTGGTGTGCATGAAAGGTGGTGGGCATGGGAGGTGGTGCATAGAAGGTGACGTGCATGTGAGGTGGTGTGCATTGGAGGTGGTGTGCATGGGAAGTGGTGTGCATTGGAGGTGGTGTGCATGGGAGGTGGTGTGCATGGAATCTGGTGTGCATGTGAGGTGCCGTGCATTGGAGGTGGTTGTGGTGCAGGCGACGCAAGAGTCCTGTTGAGGCTACTTGCAATGCAGCAACACCCCTATCGCATAATATTTTATATTCGATTAGATTTATTACAAGCATTAAAATCTCCACTTCTACTACTACTACTACTACTACTACTACTACTACTACTACTACTACTACTACTACTACTACTACTACTACTACTACTACTACTACTACTACTACTACTACTACTACTACTACTACTACTACTACTACTACTACTACTACTACTACTACTACTACTACTACTACTACTACTACTACTACTACTACTACTACTACTACTACTACTACTACTACTACTACTACTACTACTACTACTACTACTACTACTACTACTACTACTACTACTACTACTACTACTACTACTACTACTACTACTACTACTACTACTACTACTACTACTACTACTACTACTACTACTACTACTACTACTACTACTACTACTACTACTACTACTACTACTACTACTACTACTACTACTACTACTACTACTACTACTACTACTACTACTACTACTACTACTACTACTACTACTACTACTACTACTACTACTACTACTACTACTACTACTACTACTACTACTACTACTACTACTACTACTACTACTACTACTACTACTACTACTACTACTACTACTACTACTACTACTACTACTACTACTACTACTACTACTACTACTACTACTACTACTACTACTACTACTACTACTACTACTACTACTACTACTACTACTACTACTACTACTACTACTACTACTACTACTACTACTACTACTACTACTACTACTACTACTACTACTACTACTACTACTACTACTACTACTACTACTACTACTACTACTACTACTACTACTACTACTACTACTACTACTACTACTACTACTACTACTACTACTACTACTACTACTACTACTACTACTACTACTACTACTACTACTACTACTACTACTACTACTACTACTACTACTACTACTACTACTACTACTACTACTACTACTACTACTACTACTACTACTACTACTACTACTACTACTACTACTACTACTACTACTACTACTACTACTACTACTACTACTACTACTACTACTACTACTACTACTACTACTACTACTACTACTACTACTACTACTACTACTACTACTACTACTACTACTACTACTACTACTACTACTACTACTACTACTACTACTACTACTACTACTACTACTACTACTACTACTACTACTACTACTACTACTACTACTACTACTACTACTACTACTACTACTACTACTACTACTACTACTACTACTACTACTACTACTACTACTACTACTACTACTACTACTACTACTACTACTACTACTACTACTACTACTACTACTACTACTACTACTACTACTACTACTACTACTACTACTACTACTACTACTACTACTACTACTACTACTACTACTACTACTACTACTACTACTACTACTACTACTACTACTACTACTACTACTACTACTACTACTACTACTACTACTACTACTACTACTACTACTACTACTACTACTACTACTACTACTACTACTACTACTACTACTACTACTACTACTACTACTACTACTACTACTACTACTACTACTACTACTACTACTACTACTACTACTACTACTCGTAATACTGCCACTAATACTACTGTTCTTATTCACCTCTCCATAATTTTACAATTACTGCAACTGATGAAAAATGTTATTACATTCGATATTACTTCATGCGGCTTAAGTTAGAGAAGGGACTTTTTCGAAGCATAAGAATTGAAATAATGATGATGATAACGAAGCCTTGCCTCGCTTGGGGCAATACAATGAAAGGAAACTTTTTCAAAATGCGTTCTTCAAAATTGAGTGAATTTCCACAAAATCAAAGAAAATTTACAGGACTCTGGTAATACAATCTTCTGTGTGTTTAGGCCAATCTTCTGTGTGTTTAGGCTTTTTATGATTTCATGAAAAGTCTTTCAATGAATTAAAAACAGAAGCGAAAGGCCAGCGAATAAGTATGCGTGATGAATTACGATATGTTATTTAATCAGGCACTCTGTTCCACTGAAATCCAGTAACTCCAATTAAAGAGCGTTGATCATTTTGCGAGAAGCGAAATGGCTACAAGGTTGTTTTGCTTCACAGCTGAGTAGTCATGCAGCCTCAATGTGTTTCATGTGAATTAGCGGTTTATTGATTAATAATTTAAAAACAATTTTTTTCGAAATTGAAAGCAGTTTTTTCTCTTCCGAATAATACTCGCGTTGTTCCGCAGTTCGGTCTGACGTTTCGATATGAATTACACCGTAGGCGTGAAAGTTCCAAAAACACCAACATCCACTCGAACGCGATATTATCAGTCAGAGCAAGCCGGCGAAATGTATGGCAATTGATCTTTTACATCTCCAACCTCGAACACTTTAATGTGCTTTGATACCCCTTGCACTACTTAATACTCTTTTCTGACAGTACAATAAGGGCTAGAATAAAAGGCGTTATTGATTCGTAAAGGAATTTAGAGCGGTTATTATTATTATTCTCGTGATGCAAATTGGCAAGAATATTCTGTTGTGTATATTAACGTCGTCTCATAAAGTGTGAGTTTGTACGCAAAAATAATATCTGTTCGAAAAAGCCAAAGACATTAAATTTATTAATACTTAAGATACAATCTAAGAAACAGAAAAGGGCAATAATGAAGTTTTACAAGATTATAATGTATCGTAATTTATGGGTGGATTAGCCACTGAAAAAGACGATTTATCAGATGCATGTAAGAAGAATGAGTGGATAAACAAAAAGATAGATGGGCGGTAGAATGAATGAAGGAATGGATGAGTGAAAGTGGACAGTTTTTTTTAATATTACAAGTTGCTTCAAATGATAGCTTTATAAATTGAATAAGAAACAAACCCTTATTAGGAATGATAAGTGGTTGGTTGAATTGATGCATAAATGATTGATAAGTGGTTGAATGATGGATGCATGAAGGGATGGATGAATGGATGGATGAATGGATGGATGAATGAATGGATGGATGAATGGATGGATGAATGAATGGATGAATGGATGGATGAATGGATGGATGAATGGATGGATGAATGGATGGATGAAGGGATGGATGAATTGATGGATGAACGGATGGATGAATGGATAGATGAATAGATGGATGAATAGATGGAAGAATGGATGAATGGATGGATGAAGGGATGGATTAATGGATTGATGAATGGATGGATGAATGGATGGATGAATGGATGGATGAATGGATGGATGAATGGATGGATGAATGGATGGATGAATGGATGGATGAATGAATGGATGGAAGAATGGATGGATGAATGGATGGATGAATGGATGGATGAATGGATGGATGAATGGATGGATGAATGGATGGATGAATGGATGGATGAATGGATGGATGAATGGATGGATGAATGGATGGATGAATGGATAGATGAATGGATGGATGAATGGATGGATGAATGGATGGATGAATGGATGGATGAATGGATGGATGAATGGATGGATGAATGGATGGATGAATGGATGGATGAATGGATGGATGAATGGATGGATGAATGGATGGATGAATGGATGAATGGATGGATGAATGGATGGATGAATGGATGGATGAATGGATGGATGAATGGATGGATGAATGGATGGATGAATGGATGGATGAATGGATGGATGAATGGATGGATGAATGGATGGATGAATGGATGGATGAATGGATGGATGAATGGATGGATGAATGGATGGATGAATGGATGGATGAATGGATGGATGAATGGATGGATGAATGGATGGATGAATGGATGGATGAATGGATGGATGAATGGATGGATGAATGGATGGATGAATGGATGGATGAATGGATGGATGAATGGATGGATGAATGGATGGATGAATGGATGGATGAATGGATGGATGAATGGATGGATGAATGGATGGATGAATGGATGGATGAATGGATGGATGAATGGATGGATGAATGGATGGATGAATGGATGGATGAATGGATGGATGAATGGATGGATGAATGGATGGATGAATGGATGGATGAATGGATGGATGAATGGATGGATGAATGGATGGATGAATGGATGGATGAATGGATGGATGAATGGATGAATGAATGGATAGATGAATGGATAGATGAATGGATGGATGAATGGATGGATGAATGGATGGATGAATGGATGGATGAATGGATGGATGGATGGATGGATGAATGGATGGATGAATGGATGGATGGATGGATGGATGAATGGATGGATGAATGGATGGATGAATGGATGGATGAATGGATGGATGAATGGATGGATGAATGGATGGATGAATGGATGGATGAATGGATGTATGAATGGATGGATGAATGGATGGATGAATGGATGGATGAATGGATGGATGAATGGATGGATGAATGGATGGATGAATGGATGGATGAATGAATGGATGGATGAATGGATGGATGAACGAATGGATGGATGGATGGATGAATGGATGGATGAATGGATGGATGAATGGATGGATGAAGGGATGGATGAATTGATGGATGAACGGATGGATGAATGGATAGATGAATAGATGGATGAATAGATGGAAGAATGGATGAATGGATGGATGGATGAATAAATTGATGAATAGATGGATGAATGGATGGATGGATGAATAAATTGATGAATAGATGGATGAATGGATGGATGGATGAATAAATTGATGAATAGATGGATGAATGGATGGATGGATGAATAAATTGATGAATAGATGGATGAATGGATGGATGGATGAATAAATTGATGAATAGATGGATGAATGTATTACGAAGGGTTGGGTAAGTTAATGATGGGTTTTTGCATAAACGAATGGTGGGTGGTTGGGTGAATGACTGAGAGGCGAAAAGCACTAGAGGCCTGAAAGAGTGAACAGGTAATGGGAAAGGGCTTGAAAGTGTAATTGAAAAAAGAAACTCAACCAGAGAGGAAAAATGAAGAAAAAATTGAAAACATGGAATGTTTTTTATGACTTGAAAGGCATTAGTGACGAGTGGATTAAATGGGGGATGCAGCATGTAGTTGAAAATAAGCAGGACTTTGTTGAAGAAGCTTGGGTGTAGGGTTACAAGAAAAATATTCAAAGTACTAATTGAAAGTGAATTGTGAATAAAAAAAAAGCGGTGCAAGTGTGGCGTTGGCAGGAATGTTTGGATGGCCGCTTGTTGTATGCACATACCTGCTAGATGTTGCTTGCTTCTTTTGTCTTCCACCGGCCTTCCATTTATTCATTTGTTTCGTCCTATTTGTCAACTTTTTGAATATTTTTATTGAATTAATAGTCAATTTTTGAACAAGATTTTCACGTTTTGTTTAATTTTTGTTCTCTCAACAATCGCATTCACATTTTGTTATTTTCCTCTATCCACTCATTTTCCCATTAATTATTCTATTCATCCCTTCTCCATTTATCAATCTTCAGTCTTCCATCCATTCTTCCATCCATTCTTCCATCCATTCTCTCATCCATTCTTCCATCCATTCTTCCATCCATTCTTCCATCCATTCTTCCATCCATTCTTCCATCCATTCTTCCATCCATTCTTCCATCCATTCTTCCATCCATTCTTCCATCCATTCTTCCATCCATTCTTCCATCCATTCTTCCATCCATTCTTCCATCCATTCTTCCATCCATTCTTCCATCCATTCTTCCATCCATTCTTCCATCCATTCTTCCATCCATTCTTCCATCCATTCTTCCATCCATTCTTCCATCCATATTTCCATCCATTCTTTCATCCATTCTTCCATCCATTCTTCCATCCATTCTTCCATCCATTCTTCCATCCATTCTTCCATCCATTCTTCCATCCATTCTTCCATCCATTCTTCCATCCCTTCTTCCATCCATTCTTCCATCCATTCTTCCATCCATTCTTTCATCCATTCTTTCATCCATTCTTTCAGCCATTCTTCCATCCCTTTTGCCTTCCATCTCTTTGTAATTTTTCATCCCTTGATGTTTCATTCCTTCTTCCCTCCTTCGATCCTTCGATGATCTATACATAAACTTTTTGCTCATCTTATCTTTGACTCATCAATTTACTGCTCACATTTTCAAAATATATTATTATTATTATTATTATTATTATTATTATTATTATTATTATTATTATTATTATTATTATTATTATTATTATTATTATTATTATTATTATTATTATTATTATTATTATTATTATTATTATTATTATTATTATTATTATTATTATTATTATTATTATTATTATTATTATTATTATTATTATTATTATTATTATTATTATTATTATTATTATTATTATTATTATTATTATTATTATTATTATTATTATTATTATTATTATTATTATTATTATTATTATTATTATTATTATTATTATTATTATTATTATTATTATTATTATTATTATTATTATTATTATTATTATTATTATTATTATTATTATTATTATTATTATTATTATTATTATTATTATTATTATTATTATTATTATTATTATTATTATTATTATTATTATTATTATTATTATTATTATTATTATTATTATTATTATTATTATTATTATTATTATTATTATTATTATTATTATTATTATTATTATTATTATTATTATTATTATTATTATTATTATTATTATTATTATTATTATTATTATTTTTATTATTATTATTATTATTATTATTATTATTATTATTATTATTATTATTATTATTTTTATTATTATTATTATTATTATTATTATTATTATTATTATTATTATTATTATTATTCCATTCAATGCTTACTACCATTCATTTCTTGCATGTTTTATCGGGGCATAATTTAGCGGACGAGGCAGCTTGCATGGCGACGTCATAACCTCCATAACACATCCCTTCCTTGGAGTAGTATCGCTTTGAAGATTCCACCTGACACTCCATTTATGACACACTTGTGCTATTGCGAGCAGAAGGAGGGAGGATAGTTCTGACCCATGAAAGTCATTGAAGGCTCTATAAAGAACATAGGTTGTAATTAGAGAGATGTTAGAAAATGACGCGCCCACACCACTTGTTGGGTCCAACCATGCACCTCGAAGCATCTTTCAATAATGAAACTTTTTTTCACATTTAACAAGAGTTCTCTGAGTCTTCGATACAATTACTTCGGGCACCGTTAAGAACATCGCTACATAAAATGTTGGATTAGATTAGGTTAGATTAGATTGGATTATCTTAGATTATAAGTTACATTGTCATGTCTGTTTGGTTATTTGTTGGTTACGCACGTGGAATGGAAGGTCGGGGGATGCTTGTAGTACATGGGAGAGTCATTGTTATGTAGTGTGTGTGCAACAGTATTGTATGCCGGACAAACTCGAAGACGTTCAGCAAATCCGCTTGCAAAAGGGGAGGTGTTGTACTCGCACTGAAACACCAGGGGGTGGTGTGCTTTTCATGTGCTTGTGTGTGTGATTTTGATGTGTTTGTGCGTGTTTCTTTGTGTCGGTGCATGCTTCTCTATGTATTTATATGTGTTTTTTTATTTTTTTGTGTGTTTCTCTATGTGTTTGTATGTGCTTCTCAATGTGTTTGTATGTGCTTCTCAATGTGTTTGCATGTGCTTCTCTGTGTTTTTACATGCTTTATTGTTTCTATGTGTGATATTAAGTAGTGTGCTTATCAAAGTGTTAGTGTGTACTTTTCAGTGGTTTTTGTGTGCTTTTGGTGTGTTTCCTTTTGTTTGTGTGTGTGTGTGTGTGTGTGTGTGTTTGTGTGTGTGTGTGTGTGTGTGTGTGTGTGTGTGTGTGTGTGTGTGTGTGTGTGTGTGTGTGTGTGTGTGTTTGTGTGTGTGTGTGTGTTTGTGTGTGTGTTTGTGTGTGTGTGTGTGTGTGTGTGTGTGTGTGTGTGTGTGTGTGTGTGTGTGTGTGTGTGTGTGTGTGTGTGTGTGTGGCCTCGAAACTCTATGGGGTTGATGCCACTATAATAATATTCGTTTTTGTATTGTATTGTATTGTATTGTGTGTGTGTGTGTGTGTGTGTGTGTGTGTGTGTGTGTGTGTGTGTGTGTGTGTGTGTGTGTGTGTGTGTGTGTGTGTGTGTGTGTGTGTGTGTGTGTGTGTGTGTGTGTTTGTTTGTTTGTTTGTTTGTTTGTTTGTTTGTTTGTTTGTTTGTTTGTTTGTTTGTTTGTTTGTTTGTTTGTTTGTTTGTTTGTTTGTTTGTTTGTTTGTTTGTTTGTTTGTTTGTTTGTTTGTTTGTTTGTTTGTTTGTTTGTTTGTTTGTTTGTTTGTTTGTTTGTTTGTTTGTTTGTTTGTTTGTTTGTTTGTTTGTTTGTTTGTTTGTTTGTTTGTTTGTTTGTTTGTTTGTTTGTTTGTTTGTTTGTTTGTTTTCAACGCGTTTGTTTTGAAGCATGTTTGTGTGTTTGTGTTTTTTTATATACTACTCTGCGTGTACAAATTAACATTTATATATTTGTATTCATTTTTGTTTAAAAAATTGTATGTGAGTGCGTGTGTGTATGTGATTGAGTGGTTGTGTGTGTGTGTGTGTGTGTGTGTGTGTGTGTGTGTTTGTGTGTGTGTGTTTGTGTGTGTGTGTGTGTGTGTGTGTGTGTGTGTGTGTGTGTGTGTGTGTGTGTGTGTGTGTGTGTGTGTGTGTGTGTGTGTGTGTGTGTGTGTGTGTGTGTGTGTGTGTGTGTGTGTGTGTGTGTGTGTGTGTGTGTGTGTGTGTGTGTGTGTGTTTGTTTGTGTGTGCATTGTGTAGGCGTGAATGTGGTTTCGTTTGTTCGTTTGTGTGTTTGAGAGACAAACCATTGTGAAAAGCTGTCATTTGCTCCTTACTCTAATCGTGTCGGAAGCCGACATGCATTTATTCAATCCTTATTTTCTAAGCCTACAACAATAAAACTCTTAGAAATTTGAAAAATTGATATCTGCCTGAACAAAGAAGTCACCAAAACACAAATAATTGGTCATTTTGGCACTCCGACTCTCCCAGATTTACGCCAAAGCTCGGCTCAAGCTCAGCCACTTGAAACAGTTGCAGGGGAAAAACAAAAAACAGCAGCAACAACAGCGAAAAAAAAACAACAAAAAAGCAGCAGCAGCAACAACAAAAGAGCAGTAGCAACAACAAAAAAAGAGCAGTAGCAACAGCAACAACTGATTCCAGGCCTCAACCAGCATCGTTCAAATTTGACTCCCCGTGGTGCAGACCGAGGAGGCTGCAAGACAACATCAGCGCAACAACAGACAAGCTCATTACAGCATTAGAGCTTTTCGGTCGCATCACTCGTGTTTAAATAAAACTTTCACTGACTGAATATCGAAAAGTCGATCGAGTAAAAGATTCTAGTATTGATTCACGACTTGAAACAAGTGAGGTACATTTTTCAACAAAAAAAACTCCTTTTGAAAGCGTCTGTAGACGAGACACACGCATATCTGTGGCTTGTGAGTGGCTGGAAGGTTGTACTACACAATTACAAACTCAACTCTCAAAGGGGACAGACTAAGGTTGTGATGCAAATCAAAGCATCGAGTTCTACTGTTGCACTATGTTCATTGAAAATACCTCTCATGGGTTTAATTGACTTATCGCTGTTATTATAATATTTATAGTAGATTATTTAATTCGTAACGACGCTAATTAATTTTAAATTGTTGATTTTTTTAATTAGTGATAATTATAATAGTTTTCCGTAGTAATAAAATTGATAATAATATATCCGTTTTGGAGTTTTTTTTATATTAAACTACTAAATTAGTTTTTTCTTGAGATTTTTTTTGATTTTCAAAGCATTTTCAATAGAAGTCAATAATGTGATCACCGAGAGAAGTTTCGTAATAAAACACATTGTGAAGCAGCTTTATAAGTTCTTTGATCAATAAATTTCGATTAGGTTTGCAAATTTTGATTGTTGTTTCAAAAAATTAGATAAATTAGGTCGGAGCAAAAGGCTTTATCGAATTGAAAAAGCAATCTTTAGTTGCAAAGTCATAAAAGGCGAATTCGCCTGAAGATTGGGCAATGGAGCGGAGATAAAGTGTTTGGTTTCGAAGCTTTCAGATCTGACCACGGATAAATCAATCATCGAGCAATTAAAATGGTACTTGTAGATAAGTAGTGGAGGTGGCAACGCCTTCCGTAACGGCCTCCATAGTTGCCATCCAGACATAATTAAATATTCCTATCTGCTAATAAAAAGTGAAAAGGTGAACATGGTGATTAAATTGTTGTGCCAGATGCAGTCTAGATTTATGTTTAAATTCAGCCACAAAATAATCTAATCTAAACTAATCTACGGCGGTTTGTAGTCAAATTTATAAATAAAAGATTTCAACTTTTTAAATGAAAGAGGAAGCGTGTGTAGTATGATATGAAAGATTAACAAAAGTAAGAATATGTTTCAAACTCAAGTAAAAAGACTTTTTCTTCAATTAATTTTCTGAAGAAGCTGCAGGGATGAAGTGAAAAAAGCTGTAATCAAGAAGTTTTTTGAATGCTAATAATAGTTTATAAAGTGGTATTAATCTGATTATAATGAGTCCGGAAGTCGTCATTGGATTAGTTTCTCTTTTTTATTCTTTCTTCTTTTTTTTTCTTCTTCTTCTTCTTCTTCTTCTTCTTCTTCTTCTTCTTCTTCCTCTTCTTCTTCTTCTCCTCCTCCTTCTTCTTCTTCTCCTCTTCCTTCTTTTTTATATTTTTCATTATCGTCTTCATATTCTTTTGAAGCATAGAAGGAAGAAGAGGAGAACACTCTTATGATTATTTGCATTTAATGGAAAATGATTGATTCACATTCATTGAAACACTGATAGGTTTTTTTGCTGTTTATTGTTGTTATAGTTAATAGCTTGTTTTTGGTGTTGTTAAATGTTGATTGTATGCATTGCTGTTCTACAAGCTTTTTTAAAAAGATTCTTTCTTAAATCTCAGAGCAAATTCCGAAAGAAAGCACTACCCACTCATCCACATTTGACTGTACTTCTTCAAGCTAAATGCGCATACTGAAAGAAACGCACATGTATGCACGCAAACATAGACACATACATACACACACACACACACACACACACACACACACACACACACACACACACACACACACACACACACACACACACACACACACACACACACACACACACACACACACACACACACACACACACACACACACACACACACACACACACACACACACACACACACACACACACACACACACACACACACACACACACACACACACACACACACACACACACACACACACACACACACAAACACACACACACACACACACACACACACACACACACACACACACACACACACACACACACACACACACAAACACACACACACACACACACACACACACACACACACACACACACACACACACACACAAACACACACACACACACACAGACAAGCATGTAGATAGGTAGATACTTAAAAGCATACATATACATGCAACATCAGAAGCGAACAGACATCTAGACGAATCCTCAAAAACACTCCTATCGCAGACAACATCACAGTTGTAACATCCTGTTTTAATCATTTATTGTTTATGCCTGCGAGACAATTACCATGCAGGCCATTCATCCAGCCTCAAACTTTACAACAACCGCCATTTTATAGCCGCCATTTCAAAGATTTCAATTTAAACTTCTTACTCAGAACAAAGTTCTTCGGCTTTTTCTCTTTTGAATCCGTCTGAAACTTCAAACGTAAGTTGCACGAACAACAGAAATCTGTGCGAGTGTTCATCCAGTCGGCAATATTGTCTGAATATTTCAACCACACTCATGAACGCTGCTACTCGGATCAGCTTTAATCTCCAAGTCACCACCCACCGCCTGCCGTATCAGCCTCTCTCATCCATCTTCATGTTCGTCTTCCTTGCTCTTTTGCTCCTTTTTGTTCATTTATTTTATTGTAATTACGAGTCATAAAGTTTCGTGATCAGAGTTGTTTGGAAAAGTTCTCACATACACGCACTTTCAAATACACGCTCAAACCTCATACGCAAACACTTACCCTCAAACACGCACACACACACACATACACACACACCTACCCTCAAACACGCACACACACACATACACACACACACACACACACACACACACACACACACACACACACACACACACACACACACACACACAAACACACACACACACACAAACACACTTACACACAGACAAACATACTTATTTTTTGTACGCAACCACAACAGAATAGGTTGAAGTATAGTCTACTACAAATATAAAATAAACAAAAGCGTAAATAAACCATCGCTCTTTCAACGACCATCTATCTCGGCTTCCAACCCTTCCACCTCCCAGTTGAACCTAGACACACACTAGCAGAACTCACGCGGCTTTTGGTGGCCTATCATTAACATACCGTCACTTGAACATAATAGCGTTGTCTTGATAGAATCCTTCGAGCAAAATGATGTTGCCAAAGTCAACTTTTCCTTCTGAGTTCAGACGTATTTTATGTTTTTGAGAATCGAGATAATTAAAGTGCCACCCTTTTATATACCTTCGAATTTGTTTTATCACTTGATAAGCTCTAGGCGGCATTAGTAAAATTCAATATTTAGCGAGCTTGAAGTCGAGAAATAGTTTTAGTTTATGTGTTATCTTTTGACGTATCAATTGGCGCGTGTAGCCTAACAATGGAAACTGAAGTATTATAATACTTTTGAAGATGTTCACGAAGTAATGATCTGAAAAGAATTGAATTCGGCAATAGGCGAACTCTTGAAGGAAAATTATGTGTTATTAACCGGCTGATCATTGTGAAAAAAGATAATTCACCTTTTACACAAGCAAGCGTGCCATTCGAGCGCACAGGAACACTTACATGTGTTGAAATCAATGTTTGATCATTACATTGTTCTAATGCGTGAAGTTGCGCGTAATGTTAAACATCACATTTCAGTCAAACAGCCATCAACTTGCGAACAAAAGTAATATTAATAAAAATAATTTATTAACGCATGAAACGTTAATCATTCGACAATTAAGTATGCTTGATGGGCATAAGGGGAGCATGTTTGCGTCTGTTTTCGTCTTGGCGTGTTGAACTGTGTGAGTTTGTATGTGCCTTGTGAATATAAATTTGTATAACAAACGCACTCAATTTCTATAATAGGTAAGGCCGTGTAGTACATGAAACAAATCTTAATTACAAAAATGAAGCATCGCCCAAACAAAGACATAAACAATCGCGCATGGTAGTAAACATTTTTGACACTTGTGCACATTGAATACCACGCCGGAACTGCACTTCAAACGGATTTTGCGCAGACTTTTCAAATGACGAACAAAGTTCTCGAAAGGCAAGGCACCGAAGCTTGCACGTATAATTATAAACAACACAATCCACATAAAGGGGCGTTTATGCCAACCCTCATCTCAGACAAATTAGCAATTTAAAAAACAAAGAATAACAACAAAAATTAATCCTCAAAGACCTCCTATCGCAGTTGATGCTTTCACTATCACATCTCTGCATCCATTCGGTGTCACACACACATATTCACACGTCCACACATTCACCAACCACACATTTACACATACAATCTGTGCGTGAAACTCAAATAAAAATATATATACAATTGTCTGGTACTACATACATGTATATCGTATTGATAGATTCACATAGGTACATTAACATATTGCTTATATATAACTTCTGTCGAGTGGTTTTTATTGAAGTATTGTTTGCCAAACTCGCTAATCTTTCGGTGTAAAGAAGTGAATGTTAACAGTCTCACTTCTAGAAAGTGCGTTAACCGCTCGGCATTGTCGATACGTTGGTATTTTTACGTGCATGCGTCAATATAGCTCGAGACTTAAATTCTCGTAAATTGATTTAATTGTTTGAAGTCAAGTAAAAGTTCTTTTACTGCTACCCACACACAGAGGCTTCAAAGCTCACGTTTAAATATAATTAGTGAGATAAATATCTATTTAAATATACACAAACATCTCGTAGCATAAATAAAGATGAAATTATACATAAATAATCGGAAATAGATGTGGAGATACAGGCACACACAAACATCCACTTCCCCGCCTTGAGTAAAATACATATGTATACACACATATATGTATTTTTAACATAGACACACAAACACACATGTATATATATAAAAGAATATATACACATCTACATAAGAGTACACACACACACATAGGCACACATATGCATACATGTGGTAACACCGAGTGGGCAAGAACACACAAATGATCGGATCTCATTCACTGGTCTGATGTGCGTCAATTAATCGTATTTACTCATTTCAAGGATTATCCAACCTTACGGACACCCGCATCAAAGGCACAAGTTGCATTTGGAGGCTAAGTTTTGGAAAGAAAAATCACCCACGCAAGAAGGGTCCACATTAGAGTGAAAATTATAGAATATATCTGCCTCAAAAGATTGCGAAAAGTAAACTCGCCAAACGCTTCGAGAATTTATTATAAGCCTTCACGTCAAGTCGATCCAACCTCAAGCACATCGCTCATTCTGCGTGGAGGAGACCCAGACAAGTTGGTTTCTTTTCATTCTCCTCTTAACATTTACACCCACTTTGCCTCTTGATGAGGCGATTATTGTTGAAGTTATTTTTAAACCATTGACTCATGATTTAGCTTATTAGGGCTATGTTGCTTTCAGTGAATGGCTTTCAAAATATATTTGAAATTTAAAAAGTACAATATTTTTATGACAAAGCAATCTCTCTTGAAACACAAAAAGTGCACTCAAGCTCACGTTTTCAATTTGTCTGCTGGTGTTTATATCGGTTCAATTGTATCATTTTTGAGGTGAGCGTTGCGCTGAAGCTCGTATATAGTGTATTATTGATTCCTAATCTGTCGGAAGGCCGCTTCATGTTGGGCCTTACACGAGCACTCTGCTTTGTCAGTTAGCATATCATTATGTCTACCAGGTCTTTATTATGGCAGTGGCTTGTTTGTTTTCATGCAGGCACACTGATTGATGCGTTTGAAGGCTGTTGAAACTCACGTGTAATTCGCAAATTACATCCTTACACTCCTCCAATAGACTCCTCATGCCTCGTTTTAATGAGCCTCAAACTACAGCACGTCAATTCCTCATAAGTAACATTAATCAGTTCTTTTATCTCACCGCCTTCCTTCCAGCCCCAACCTTCAATGTGGCATCTTTGTGAGGTTTGTGGTGTTTTTTCTTTCGCGTTTGATCCCAACCTTATTGCAGACTTGAGTGTTAACTGGCAAAATGCCGAGCAATCAATTGCAACAGCCTAATCACGCATAAAAACGGAAACTTACGTATAAACAAACATGCACACATATACACGCACACACACCCACACACACACCCACACACACACACACCCACACACACACCCACACACACACCCACACACACCCACACACACACACACACACACACACACACACACACACACACACACACACACACACACACACACACACACACACACACACACACACACGCACGCACACAACCTCCGCACCAACACCTTGAAACTTCCCTGTTGTTTTAACCATTAACAACATCTATTCTCTCTCTTGGAGGTCAACCGAATGCATAACCTATAAATTAGTATATGCATTTATTTGCATACATCTGGATGTAATTATAACTTGAATAAATTGAGAATCAATTTGTCAAAAGAGAATTGTTAAACCTTGAGAGGTTATCAAGAGCTTCTGAAATGTTCATCAGAAAAACGAAAGAAATCCTTGTAAATTTGTAATAATAAAGACACAAACACGGATCAATACAGAGACTCATAATCGCTTAAATCGTCAATGTTTCATATGCATGTGTGTGTGGAAGCATGGGTAGATGTGGTGGTGATGGTGTCTATTGTTCGAGGCTGACATTAGCCTATAACCACTTATTAATGCACTGATGCGAGCTCATTACTTCGGAATATAGTAATTATATGTGAGGAAACGACTTTGCATCCATGCCTCATACTGCGACCGAATTCTCTTGGCGCTTTAATGGCCGTTAAAATAGCCTCAATCACAAACATCGTCGCTGTTCACAATGACACCTCGCATAAAAGTGCTTGTTCACATAGACGCGACAAAAAGTGGAAACTCTTTGAGGCGTGAGAATCGCTACGGTTTGACAATGAAAATCTTCACGCCAGCCGCTCTTTCATTCATCCATTTTCACCTCACCATCGTGGCGTTTGACTACTTGAAAAGCTCAGTCGTTCTAAACGAATTAGCTTCAATCTGGTACGAACACGTTCAGTAGATACTTATTTCCAACATATGAATAGGAATTCTCAGTATTGAGTAATAAAGCTTCTCAAAAGTAGCGGGTCGCTTTGATAGTAATCTGGCAAGCTACAATACATAATAAATCACCCAAGACTCCCGTACAGTATTTGATTGCCACATCATTGACACTTTCCTTCACACAAAATCACTTTCTTTTCGCCTCCTACCACATGCATACACAACCTTCACACATTCCGCCACATTTTGTGCATTATTTTTCGTTCCATTACTCGAATGTGTCCCATTCCTCCAGCGGTGGTTTATGAACGATAACAAAAACAGAAAAATGCCTTGATTCAACGCTGGCATCTATTGCATCCCAATCAATTACCCAATTTACTCTCTATCTTCTGCCATTCTATGAAACCTTCAGTCCTCACAGTCAATTAATTCAAATCTGCGTGAGTGAACATCATCTTCCATTCTATTTGATCATTTCATTTTCCCATAGGATGTTTGAAGCCATCAGACTTTTTTTAGTTACGAGGGCTTTAAGAAAGATTTCTCATTGCTAAGGGTAGCAATCTTTCATAGCAAATATTTCAGATTGAATAAAACCCACTGAGCGTGTGTTTGCGTGTGTGCCAAAATTCCTTATTAAGAGCATATTATGAAATCCAAGCGACCTCCGAAGGAAGCATATAAATCGTTGAAATCTGTTAGGTCTCTTCTGCTTTTGACTCTTCTGTTAAAAGCTTGAAAAACCTGTTAAAAATTAACAAATCTGTACAAGTACTTTCAAAAGAGCATTTCCAAGTGCGGCCATATTAACACACAAAATTGTAACCCGCAGCGACTAGACGCTAATTCGTCTGAACGTACAAATGCACTTTGATGGATTATCGAGGAGATTGTGACGCGTGCATGAATTACGCCTGCGATGGCCAGACAATGCTTTAGTCATTCAGTGATTCCTTACGATGAAAGAATTAATTCACTGAAAAATAATATAATGCGGTGAATTACTTTCGAGCCATGTATCAGTCTATAAAAAATCGATACAATGTTTCAATGTGAAGTGTTGAGAAACTCGAGTGATGATATCAAAAATATTTTCAAGTGTGATAACAATGGACGGGCTATTGATGTTGTAATGAAGAATAAAATTGCAAAAAAGGCATTATCCTCAATACATTCGTTAAAAATTACTCTTTTCGAAGGTGAGTATGAACAAAGCTAATTACGTAAGTAAAAGTCGATTCGGGGTTTGTTTATGCCCTTTGCGGGCAGGATATTGAAATGTTGAAGTAGTTAAATTGCCGTTAAATTGATTCAGTAATTCGAATCATTAAGAATCTTTTCAAAATTAGTATACTTCTCCCGAATTTCGAGTAATCGCTCAAAACATTCGATTCGATCGTAGAACAAATCACTCCTCAGCCAAGCACATTATTAATGTATTTTTATTGATTCTTCTATAAAAATGTATTGACAAACCTATTTACAATTCATTAAAAGTTGGTTTAAAATGTTCAATGGCAACATTTTATATCTTCGTCTATAAATACTTTGCATTTCTGATATTTCAAATTTAACCTTTACGAAAACAAAATTTTTCTTCTTAATTAAATACGTATCTTTCCGTTGATCTAATCTAATCTAATCAAATCACTCATAAACGTTGATAAACGTTTCGAACCTTCACTGAGTTTCAGGGTGATGGTAAACCATTGAAACATTTCATTGCGATTTAAGATGGATGTGAAAGTGTCAGATATGAACAAGGATCATTATTCGAAGTGGCATTAAACTCAGGGGTCGTGAAAGTTGTATAATACGTCCCTTAGCTAATTATTATTTCAATTGTACCACAACAGCCAAGTAAATCAAGAGGTAATAGTAAAATAAGTTAATAATAGCAAAAAGCTTCCAACACGAAGTTCACGTCAATTGAGGCCACATTATAATATCTCTCAATCTTACATATGCACCACAACGACTTCGCAAGCTTTTAAATTAATTCTAAAACACAGGTACGTGATTCCCTTTAACAAACTGATTAATTTCAATTTTGATTTCTGTTAGTGAAGATGTTTTGATAAACATCTGTTTAATCTAGCTTCATTTCAGTCTAGAATTCTATATAATGAAGGGGCCTTACTTGTTCGATCAAAGTACAAAGATCTTTTTGTGAAACAGTCTATTTACCCTTACACTTCGTCAGTGTATAGAACATTCGCTCGAAGCTCTAAAACCGTTTTTTACATGTGGTTTTGAGAATTTTTAAATCTTACGGGCTTTTGATGACTATTTTCGCTTTTTAGAAGAAGTATTGAAGGCACGTATGATTGATGTCAGCGGTGGGTCGACATAAGAATTGTCCTTTTATTAATCTTTCATTAATGCTTTGATGTTATGTAAGCCTTTAGGCATTACATTTCGAGGTGCTAGTGCTTTGCCACTTTTTGAAAACTGACAATCTGCCATACCTCGACTCCTCCGCAACACCAATAATTTATAATTAATGGTAATGATGTGCAAACAAAATTCTCGAAATTCTTCAAAATTCGTCCTGAGGTAATATGATTTTAATTGAATAACTTCAGATCACATCATCTTTTTATTAACAGTATCACCATTCCGTTCTCACCATCATCATCACCATCTTCTTTTTCGTAATTCTCTTCGTAATCTTTTTTGTCATCTTCTTCGCCATCTTCTTCGCCATCTTCTTCGCCATCTTCTTCGCCATCTTCTTCGCCATCTTCTTCGCCATCTTCTTCGCCATCTTCTTCGCCATCTTCTTCGCCATCTTCTTCTCCATCTTCTTCGCCATCTTCTTCGCCATCTTCTTCGCCATCTTCTTCGCCATCTTCTTCGCCATCTTCTTCGCCATCTTCTTCGCCATCTTCTTCGCCATCTTCTTCGCCATCTTCTTCGCCATCTTCTTCGCCATCTTCTTCGCCATCTTCTTCGCCATCTTCTTCGCCATCTTCTTTGCCATCTTCTTCGCCATCTTCTTCGCCATTTTTTGCTTCATCTTCTTTTTCATCTTCCTCTTCCTCTTCTTCTTCTTCATCTTCTTCTTCATCCTCTTCTTCATCTTCTTCACCTTTTTCTTCTTCTTTTTCATCCTCTTCTTCATCTTCTTCATCTTCTTCATCTTCTTCGTCTTCGCAATAGCTTGTGTACTCACTGCGTTTAATGATTGAGTAGTGGTATTGGTAATAGAAAAGACCCTTCTTCGGAGCCACAAATTATTTCTCGTACCCACTACTCTAATTTAAATCTACTTCACTACGCGGTCTTTTCATTTTTTTCTTTATAACACAACCGAATTCCAAACTACCTAAATAACCTCGGACATTGTTGTGTTTGGTGGTACTTTTGCAAGCATTAAGACAGGCCTACTCCTAATTACTGCTTTTATTTCCTCAAACTCCCTTAAAACATCCCTGCATTACAAGAGCGTCTAGCTTATCATGCACTATTCGGTTTCGGCTATTTTGTTTGTGTTTAAATGAGGCGCACAGAAGTAGTGAAATCACGACACCGTTTGATACTCCGGAATAAATATTAAATTGTGCTGCAGCGTGTGTATACATTCAAGCTGTTCTTAAACGCAAAAGAAAAAAACAAAGCAAAAAAATTTAAAAATTGATTTCATGATAAGCCGAGCTATTATGTGACTAATATAAACCAACATGGGAGCTTCAGGGATTTAGTATAATCAGTATGGCTGTGTTTTGAGTGCTATCATTACAATGTTTTTTTTTAAATCATCATCATCATTATTATTATTATTTATATTATTATTATTATTATTATTATTATTATTATTATTATTATTATTTATATTATTATTATTATTAATTTTACTTAAATTTAAATTTATATTATTACTTTAATTCATATTTATTATTATTATTATTTTATGTTATTATTAATACTTTATATTTTTGTTATTAATATTTTTCTTATTATTTTTTCTTCATAATAACATTAATAATAATGATAATAATAATTATTATTATTGGTAGTAGTAGTACTAGTAGCAGTTGCGTGGTAGCTCTAAGAAGGCCATGGTCATCTTAAACCCTTGAAGTACCTACATCATCACCAGTTGTAGTAGTAGTAGGACTAATAGAAGTATTAGGAGTAATTAGTTCTAATCTATTCTTTGGCGGTTTTTAATTTTTATCTCACTACTTATAATATGAGTAGTAGACCTCGATTCGTGGAACAAGTCGAACACACCGATGCTAAAGGTAGCATAAGTTATTGAATACAATTTCAGTACACCATATGAGGAGACATTTCAATTCACCTTTTGTGCAGTTTACATAATGGAAGGTTGAAAGGCATCATCAACAGGAACATGCGTGCGTAATACTCAACGTCCATTCTAGCCATACAAAAGCCTAACATCCTCCCTTATCGTGATTATTTTATTGCTTCCTGGGTGTTTTGCGCATTGATTAAGGAACTGAATATGGATCTTGTTCGGAAGAGGCATTGGCCTCGTTCGAAATCTCAAAGTTTCATCGATCACAACACAACACCTCGTAATATACAATCAATAATTACTCATGAATAAATGACAAGCGACTAAACTTGAAAATACAAGCTTTCAATTCTCAGAATTAGCCACTAAACCAGATTTACCCTTTCTAATCATTGCTTTGCTTCTCCAATAGTCTAAACACCACAAGTAGTTATTAATTGTCGATCAAGGCTGCTTATAAAGGCTTCATAATAAAGACATTACAATCGAAGCTAATGTAAATCTATGTTTTATTGAAGCTATTAAATTTGGAATTTTTGAGAGGTATTTGGCTTGTACTAGTGGTATTCCAGTGTTCTCGGATGGAAATCGCTTCTGATATATTTTCATTACATTTGCTTGGAAGCATTTCGCCACTTCATCAATAGAATTTCCTGCCTTTTCAACAAGCAAACCTCCGCTGAAATGGAACGTTTTAATTAACGAAGATGAGAAAAGTAACTTTCAAAAATACTCTAGTCCATTAGAATACCCCTAAATTTTCCAGCTGACAATGTTGTTTAGACGGCGGCTTCGACGACAAAAATATCGATTAGACACACTCATAAAGTTGTATGCAAAACTTTTAAAGTTTGTAGGCCGTATGTTTTGTTGCAATTGCTATAAGCACTGTTTTCCGCCTTTTCAAGAGGCTTGCAGTAGTTGGTTCCTGTTGTATTTGGTTTTCAGCCAGCAACAATCATCACTCATATCAAGCCACAAGTGCAACCTTATAGGGCCCTATAACACCACGAAGTGACGAGAATTATTTAAGTGAAGTTAGCATGGGAGAGCAGCATTGGCGTATGCCTGCATGTATTGTTGCCTACTTGGGTTTATGCTTGCGTGTGTCTTTGTGCGTTTGTTTGGAGTATTAATTTCTACACTTACTAGGAACACCTGAGGTTACAAGGCCCTTTTATAAGACCTATGATTTAAAACAATGTAGAGGGACTCGGCAAGCCACTTCTGCAAAATTCTCAAAAGTATTGTAAATATATGTTTTGAAGTCGCTTTCTTTTTGTCGAAAGAACAAATTTCAAAGTTGTAAGAATTAATGATTGAATTTTTCAGGTACGTTTTTATCTATGGGCCTCAGCAAATTGTTAAAGTCATTATAAATGGCTGTCATTTTTCATACTTTCTGCTAGTCAGAGATTGATTGCCCAACTTAAAATCATTTCTGCCTGTGAATCACGCTATAAACTTCTTTCAGTTTGATACTGCCGAGGAAATGTATGCGATGCGGTTCTGATTTTGCAGGGCAGCACTTGATAACGTTTGAATAATTGCTATGAATGCATAAGTTTTCTAGTGAAAGTGCTTGTTAGGTGGGTGTTAATGAGCTTTTCAGTATGCTTTGAGCAGAAAGTGATGATAATAACAACAGATAGATGCTCGATGATAATGATGATAAGGTGATATGAAAAAGCTGCTTGAAACGAAAAAAAACTCCAAGTTATGCTGGAATGTCTGACATTGTTATTTAGTGTGTGGCTTTAGAGATAAAAGATTCCTCTTGCAGGAATAACGGAAACCTAGTAACTAAGCATTTATGGTATGCTTGAGACATTGTGACTAGATTAATCATGACCTATGTGTTGTTTTATAACATCGATCAGACAATTGGCTCCTACCGCAATCCTCACTGAGTCCTCGCAGTAACTGCTGCAGATCGAGGCGTACCTTCAAATCTCCTTTTTAGACGCCTTGGTGTGTCATAATTAGATGCATTTGCGGACGCGTCCTGTCTTTTCGAAGCTTGAATTCAACATAATTTTGTTCTTGTGAGCCTGTGTTTGTGTTTGTGTGTGTGTGTGTGTGTGTGTGTGTGTGTGTGTGTGTGTGTGTGTGTGTGTGTGTGTGTGTGTGTGTGTGTGTGTGTGTGTGTGTGTGTGTGTGTGTGTGTGTGTGTGTGTGTGTGTGTGTGTGTGTGTGTGTGTGTGTGTGTGTGTGTGTGTGTTTGTATAATGCATAAAACCAGTTGGCTTGTTTCTTCAACGGCCAGTATTGTTTTCTTGATAATTGACAATTTGTCTGATTCATTTAGTGTTTATAAGTACATGAGTTTGTTTGCCTTTATACTCTGATTATCTTTGTTTGTTTTCTTGTGCGTGTTTGTGTGTGTCATTGTACGTGTTGATGTACTGGTGTGAATAGTAGATCGGGTCAAACTGTTCTTAGTGATGTTCGTAAAGTAATATCATCTTATTGTTTATATTGCGCGTGTTTTTTGATGTCGTACGTGCTTTTCTTTGTTATCATATGTTAAATGCTTTGTTTCATCGCGAGTCATTTTATAGAAATGTATTTTCATAGCTACCATCCCTATGCGATGAAAAATGGGAGCTGTCAGGGTAACTTTGTATTTGGTTTAAATTTCAAAGTTAATTTTCAACTTTTGTTTTATTCTTTCAGTATGAAGTGCATTCATTCGACTCGTGCCTTTGTGTTTGAACCGAACTTCAGTTAGATAATAGCGAAATAAAAAGAGAGGATAATAATAATACTTTTTAATGATTTCTGTTATCTTAAGAACGCAATTCCTTCTTACGCTTTCTTCTCTGCACATCAATTGCTTCCCGATAATATCTCCACGACCCTGCCATAAGAGTTATTCAATTAGTTCACACAAAATTACTCAAATTTTAATTTTTAACAAACGCCTATTCAGAATCCATAGCGAACACATGCCCACATGCATCATTAGTTCCTCTCTTCAAAACGCTAACGCCCAAACCTTTCCTACTTTGATGGGCAGCCATAAAACGATTGAAAAGCTAACATTCACGTTCATCATGCCCTTTTTCCACCGAGCACTCCACAACAATGCCGAAGCTTTAATCATATCCATTCAACACCACTGACCCGATAAATCATCACACCAACTACAATTATAAGCTTCGCTTAAAGAGCCCTCACCACTCAGAAAGAATACTGATCGTTATTTCCTACATGAATAATCACTCTGTCTTTCCAAAGTATTTTATCTAAACTTTTTGAACATAGCCAAATTTTGGTATACCTTATAAAAACATCCGCTCCGTTTCATTCTCAAATCTTCTTTCTCGATTCGATGCAATTTTTTCTTTAGGAAGTGAAGACTTGAGAAGTTGTACTAAAAATTGTTTTATTTTCAAACGGAAAATTGTGGTTGACCACTTTAAAACGAACGACTTCGCCATCACAGCACTTGCTTCTTGACACGATAGCGATGTATCACACATTTCCCTAGGACATTCCACCAGTTGTCCAGTGGTCCGCCATGAATTGAAGTCTTTCTGAATCTTTCTTGTGAGTATTCCTCATACATCTTCACTTTCCGCGTCAACATTGTCACTTTCCCTTTCTTCGCTTTCCATGGAGATGCTTCTTTTGTGCCATTCCACTGGAATTATTCATCAATGGAATCTTGCCACTTTCATATTATTACCAACCTTCCGACACACAGGCGTCATGTAATGGGTGAATAGAGATCTAAAAATTTTCTCTAAAAACATGTAGCCTCACGATCCCATTAATATTTCATAAGTATTTTCTTTCTTGTTTGAGCGTTTAATGTGAAAGGGCTGATGCATGATTCCGATGATTATGAATATTTCACAAGAGCAGTTTTGAGAACGGCAATAAATCGGCTTGAAGAGTACACTTAGAGTGTGCCCTGTATCTGTGAAGTTGCCAATTAATATAACCTCCAGACCATACATGTGTATGCACTTTAATACGAGTATCTCACCCACAGCGAGGTAGAGTAAACAAAAAGCTTTTTGAAAAAGCCTATTCATTCTAATCCTCTTCAAATAAAACAAATGATTTTGCCCTGGTCTTTCTAAATTAGCTTTCTACCACACGCTCTCTTCGCAATATTGAATGAATATTTGAATGCGTCCGGGAAAATTCAATTCCGTGTTATCAATATGATTTGAAAGTTATTTCGAAAAAGGGTTGATTTATTATTATTAGTAATCAAACTAAAACATGAGACTTGAACGAGTTTGTTTAGAGTCGTACCACCGCCACTCATCATTCATAAATCTCCCACCACCGCTCAGCTTCAAAGTGCCTTTCAACGTCTTTATTACACTTTAAAACGTAATTGAAAGATATTTGATCAGCTTCCAAGCGATATGCATGCGCATTATATGCTAGAAACCACTGTGGTTATAAAGTCCTTGTACCTGAAAAAATGTTAACAATGAGAAGTTTTAAATTAAATACAGCCTCAACAACCTTGTCTCAAGCTCCTTCCACAAATATCGCTTAAGCCGTGTGATCCGAAGGCTGCCATTTAACTATGAACGAGTGGTTTTCTCTGATGCCCTTACTCATATATGTATGTATAAGATTATAAAACACAACCTTTTAGGCAGTATGAAAGGAGGAGTTACTCGGACATGCTTTCAAAGCTGTTAGACTTACTTCATCAAGTTACTCGAGAAATACTTTAAATCCATCAAGAATAACTTGTTAGATGAATTAGTGGGGACTTAGCATTCTTTTACACGGCCAGTCCTAGATTCAACGCTGGAGAAACTGTAGCTCAGCAAGAGCAGCTCACATTTCTTGCATACCCAGCAGAGAAATGCACGTCTCAGTTGTTTCAACAAGCCTCACCTCCATGCTTTCGTTTCAAAGATTATTTTTAAAGCAATAGTTTTTTTTGAACTTATTCTTTCATATACGGTCATCTTTCTACGTTTACTGTTCAGTTCTTATAAAACATCTCAAGGTGAATTCATTTGGATTTGAACATTTAAACATTTTCAGGTTACTGATCAAAAAAACTTGAATTCTTCAGGAAGTCATCAATTTGTTAACCAATCTACATCATCATTTCAACAATGAATGACCAAAACAACAACAACAACAACAACAACAACAACAACACCTACGATTACGACGACATGACCTCCACCACCAACAACAGCATCAACAACAACGAAAGCATCACTAAAAACACTGACACCACCAGTAGCAGCATTCGAAACAGTAACCATAGCAGCAGTTATATCAGCAACAACAAAAACAACAACAACAACAATTATACTGGTAGTAACAACAGCAACGCCAGTAATCAAAGCAACAACAAAACCGGTAACCAAAGCAGCAGCAACAATAACAAAAGTCACAGCAACTACAGTAGAAGAAACGCAGCTGTTCTGACGGATCCAGAGTGCTTGGGACCCTGTGACCCAGGATCATCCGTGGTTCTAGAAGGCATTGTGTGGAACGAGTCCAGGAATGGTGGGTCCTTTACCATTGCCATTATTCACTCTCTAAATAATTCATACTCATCACTCTTGCCTTCATAGTGCTTTCTGGTTTATGTACATAATTAACCCTTGATATGTTCGTTTTGTACATATTTAATAGATTAAAGATTCTGATTGCATAATTATTTGCCTTACTTAACTCGCGTGTTTTCTCACTTGCGTTTATCAGGTTGATGAGTGGTGGTGGTGGCGGTGGTGGTGGTGTCGGTAACGGTGATGACGGTGGTGGTGGTGGTGGTGGTGGTGGTGGTGGTGGTGGTGGTGGTGGTGGTGGTGGTGGTGGTGTCGGTGACAGTGGTGACGGTGGTGGTGGTGGTGGTGGCCATACTTCGTACAGCCTTTTCGAGGCATTCGGCATGAAGACGCGTATTGACATAATCCATCCTTTCTCGCTTCCAACCAATTGTCTTTTGTGCCTTTGAAAGGGTCGAAAATCAATATGGCAAATTGACTTAAGCGACTCTCATTGATGTTCTCTTTGTGCTGATCTGCTTGCAATGTTCAGATAAATTCAGCACGAACATGCTAATTTACAGGCAGCAAACAATGCCTCAATGGTCGTGCTCTTTTATGCCTTCATAATTCGGTCGTTAATTTTTATTTCTTTTTACTAGGTCGCACTAACTCAATTCATTTCGGTAAGTGAACGATACACAACCAATATGCCAACTTTAACTTCAACTTCCAATCTATACATTCACACGCTTTCCTTCCCACCGACACCCTCAAATAAACCTCCTCTTTTAGAACTCGCAATTTCAAGGACAATTGCTTAACATCTGAATGATTTATCCCTCAATGTTTCAGTAGAAATAAAACGCCATCAAGGCGGCCATTCTATACATTCATATTTCATCCCGCCACTACCGCATTTGCTTTAACTTGGTGAATCTTCTCATATTATGTCCTTCGCGTTCGCTTAAAATATTGTTTTTAATGCTTCTTTAATGAAACGAGAATTGCCCCTCAAGAATGACTTGCAGAGTGTTTTATGAGGGCTGCTTGATTAAGAAAGGCCACTTCAAATTGTTATTTTAATTTCGTTTCATCTCCTTTATTAGTCATTACTTCTATAGCGATCAGCTTTCCTTGCATCATAACTTCCTCATCGCCAACATCTTGTAGTAATCTTCTTTATGCCTCGACGCACATCTTGAGAGTTCTTTTGATTTCCACACAAAAGCACCAAGACCGACACAGCCATTATCGCCTTCTGCCACCAATCTGTCCTCCAAAACACACCACGACTACCACGCAAACTACCTTTGTTATGCAAACGACAAAAGGTGTGGTGGCGGTGACGTCATGATGATGGTGTCAGCCAATTAAAATCATTCACGTCACGTGATCTATATTCACCGAAGAAATTCTGCTTGTCTTGCCATTTGTAATCATCAATTTAGTCATTCATTCGCTTGTTCCTCGTGCATCCACTCTGCATTCATTCGCTCACTCCACCCGTCCATTACTGATCCTGAGTGGGAAAATATTTCTTCCAACATTTGTAACACCATTTGTCTTCTTTCAATAACAAGTGACGATTTCAGGCGCTTGTGAAATGGTTAGGAAGCACGGAAGTTGGAATGATTCGTAGGTTTTTCAGGGTGTTTTAGAAGCGGTAATTTCATTCCGAAAGCCCATACACGACAGCTCACTAGCACCTCAGACTGTAAGGTTTTGTCAAGAGAGCAAGGTCAACATATCGACTCAATCAGGCAGATGCGCTCACGGTGTGCTACGTGTGTTGTCAAAATATCATTCCGGGATCGTTAGTTGTCATTACTTCACGAGCACAACAATAATAGGACGCACCTGTTTGTCAGCTGATTAAATTAATAAGCGATCGATAATTAATCACAGTCGAAAGAAAAACGCATTATTATTGACTATCAACTTTGAAGCATGCTCCATCGGATAATGCATAATTTAACGAACGAAAAGAATGTGAAAAACATTTTTGGACTTTTGTGGAAAGGTTTTTTTTGAAACATTGTTAAAACCAAGTCAACATTCACAGCAATTACCCATCTCAATTATCTTGTTCAAACACATACACACACACATACACACACACACACACACACACACACACACACACACACACACACACACACACACACAAACACACACACACACTCACACTCACTCACTCATACTCAAACACACATAGACAAAACACACACAAAACATTCATTATCATTTTGTATTGACCTTAGAGTTGAAGGTGGCTTGGCATGTTGGACACACCGAGGCTTCAATTACAAGTCACATTTGTTCTTTTCATCATACTCCCCTCTATACGCCCAAGTCCATCAAATATAAACCAGAGGGCATCTACACTAAGTCTCCAGAGCATTCTTGATCATACTTAGGCACATACACACACACACAAACATAAACACTCAAACGCACACATAACCACAAACATACATAAACACAGTCACACAAATGCAACACACGCACGCACGCGCGCACACACACACACACACACACACACACACACACACACACACACACACACACACACACACACACACACACACACACACACACACACACACACACAGCTAATACTTACCGGTTATTGGTGTTTCGAAATTAAATTCTGGTTTATATCTTGCAAAGCACCAGCATACATTTTGGGAATGCTTGAGAAAAAAAGGACAGACAACCGGTTGCATGAAAAGCAGACGAGTGAAAAGGCAAAGAGTTGAATTATTTATAAATATAAACAGCACTAAACTGCAATCTGTACATCTGAAAATTCTCGCCAAATAAAACAAACTCCTCGCCTTGATGCATCAAGAGGCATTTCTATAATCACAAGCATCGATTCTTTCGCCAACTTTCAATTTTCACTTTTGAAGGAGAACTTGAAAAGTTTTGTAAAGTCAAAATATGGTCTTTAATTTTTTCCCGTATTCGCATTGTCGATTTATGAAATCTTTTCACACATGTACCTCATTCTTTTTCAGTTCTCTTTCGCCTCCTCTTTGACTTAATCAGTTCTTAACTATTTTTTTATATCAATACATCCCCCTTCATCCCACCTCATTAAATATCAAACGTTGTTACCTTTTCATTACATTTCTAATTTTTTCAATCTGTGCATTTGAAAAGTTCGGGCATCACTAGATTTGAAAAAGTAAATAATTAAAAATAATTTCGTATTATTTCCTTTTTCCGAATATTTCTCAACATATCACAGTATTAATCATCTAACTTCAAACCGTCTAACAATTTCCTTTTCGAATTTATTTATTTGTTTTAGTACCCTTTGTGTCTCACACAGCAGCCCACAATCTTTTATCAGTTCCATCCGCTAGCTTTTACTTTTCTCCTACCTATAACCTTGTGTTTCATCCTCCGTAGGGCCTTCCTCATAAATAGTCACACTTTCTTATTTGGAGGCTTTGATTACTTAGGCACAACTCGCAAAGGCACGAAAGAAGGACACAAATTAATTTAAATAAATTACGTCCTAGATATTTCTCTTCGCTTCCAAATGACTCCGTAGGCACTCTTAGATGTTCTAGACAACAACCACCCCTTCTGCTCCTTCTCTGGCATCATCGAAATGCCTTTATAAAATTGAGAATATTTTTTTCAAAAAAAAAAAACGAAAGAAAAAAGGCATTCAATCTTTCGCAGCGTCTTAGTGGGATAAGTTGTTGATGACTGCGATGCATTCATCTAAGCTGGAAGCCACTGCTGCGTGGTCGTGCGGCCTTTCTTTGATGAAGCCGTTTATTAAACACATATGACTTGGCGGCTGCATTATGTAAATAAAGCACGAATCGCTGAAAACATTTTAAAACTCACACTGCGCCCCTGCGAACATCGTAGTGTTATGCAGAGCAGTCTTTCTTATCGCCATCACAAAGACATCCGTCATTTCGCTGACACCTCTTCATGCTGATATGCCATTCCTGACCGCCCTTCTCTTAAAGCCAATTGAAAAGATCGAATTGTGTGACCAAATTTTTCGACAAATGGCTGAATTATTTTGAGGTGTTCCATAATATTTTTAATTCTTTTGCCAGTATTTTTATAGCAATATTCTTTAAGGTTGACACT
>OX387247.1:7570529-7760529 GCA_947562095.1 Branchellion lobata | reverse complement strand
TTATTATTATTATTATTATTGTTATTATTATTTATTATTATTATTATTATTATTATTATTATTATTATTATTATTATTATTATTATTATTATTATTTATTATTATTATTATTATTATTATTATTATTATTATTATTATTATTATTTTTATAATAATAATAATAATAATAATAATAATAATAATTATTATTATTATTATTATTATTGTTATTATTATTTATTATTATTATTATTATTATTATTATTATTATTATTATTATTATTATTATTATTATTATTATTATTATTATTATTATTATTATTATTATTATTATTATTATTATTATTATTATTATTATTATTATTATTATTATTATTATTATTATTATTATCATTATTATTCTTATTCTTATTCTTATTCTTATTATTATTATTATTATTATTATTATTATTATTATTTTTATTATTAGTAGTAGTAGTAGAAGTAGTAGTAGTAGTAGTAGTAGTAGTAGTAGTAGTAGTAGTAGTAGTAGTAGTAGTAGTAGTAGTAGTAGTAGTAGTAGTAGTAGTAGTAGTAGTAGTAGTAGTAGTAGTAGTAGTAGTAGTAGTAGTAGTAGTAGTAGTAGTAGTAGTAGTAGTAGTAGTAGTAGTAGTAGTAGTAGTAGTAGTAGTAGTAGTAGTAGTAGTAGTAGTAGTAGTAGTAGTAGTAGTAGTAGTAGTAGTAGTAGTAGTAGTAGTAGTAGTAGTAGTAGTAGTAGTAGTAGTAGTAGTAGTAGTAGTAGTAGTAGTAGTAGTAGTAGTAGTAGTAGTAGTAGTAGTAGTAGTAGTAGTAGTAGTAGTAGTAGTAGTAGTAGTAGTAGTAGTAGTAGTAGTAGTAGTAGTAGTAGTAGTAGTAGTAGTAGTAGTAGTAGTAGTAGTAGTAGTAGTAGTAGTAGTAGTAGTAGTAGTAGTAGTAGTAGTAGTAGTAGTAGTAGTAGTAGTAGTAGTAGTAGTAGTAGTAGTAGTAGTAGTAGTAGTAGTAGTAGTAGTAGTAGTAGTAGTAGTAGTAGTAGTAGTAGTAGTAGTAGTAGTAGTAGTAGTAGTAGTAGTAGTAGTAGTAGTAGTAGTAGTAGTAGTAGTAGTAGTAGTAGTAGTAGTAGTAGTAGTAGTAGTAGTAGTAGTAGTAGTAGTAGTAGTAGTAGTAGTAGTAGTAGTAGTAGTAGTAGTAGTAGCAGTAGCAGTAGTAGTAGTAGTAGTAGTAGTAGTAGTAGTAGTAGTAGTAGCAGTAGTAGTAGTAGTAGTAGTAGTAGTAGTAGTAGTAGTAGTAATATGGGTGCGATTAGAAGTGGTATACTCGGTGAAACTGCTGATAGAAGTGCTGAACAATAATTTTTTAATCCTACCAGCAGATTTCAAGTCAGCTCTGAGTGCAATGACTAGAAAAGACCAGAAACGTATAAACGACGCGTTTATGAGTTGCGTGGCGATATCTGTAATGAATGTGTTATTGTTTGAAGGCTGGGCTGTACGTGCAGGCTTCCAATTGACGGATCTGTCATAATCGTGACACTGGTTTGCGCACAAAATTGTGCACATCTTCTTCGTGAGCATCAACTTATTCAATAAAGCTTCTCGCCATTTGTTGTTTCAAGCTTCTAATCCTCCATCTAATTCTTCATTTCAGTCAATAGTTTCCTTTGCCTCTTTTGAAACAGTCCTCGGCACATTTACATACTCCTAGCATTCATTGTGGCATATTTTAGATGGCCATTTGTCTGCGTTTTCAGAAATGTCTGTTCGATTGATATTTCTCAAATTCCGTTTGAAATGGCAAGTAGAAAATTTTATAAAACATTTTGGTCATTTTGACTTCACTTTAAATCTTATATTTTTCGGTACAAAACTAAGATTTTAAGTTACAATGTTTCAAGTCACTTTTTTTGCGAGCGAAACTTTCTTAATAATTCATATAATTTTCCGTGTTTTTTTATTTTGATTCTTGAAAGCGTAGCGGGTAGTCGAAAGGAATTTTGTTTTCAGACTTCAGCACACACGCAAACACACAGACTCTTTAACCTTCCCTTGACTGAGCATTAGAAAAACAACCTTCACAGATTACAGTTTGTATTAAATCAAAGATATGTCGACAAACATCCATTTACCCTCTGAATAACACTCACTGCTCTTTTTCAGCACTTATGACTGCAGAATGTTTGCTACCTTCGAGCACGTCAGTGCTTCGAAAGAACAGAATTGCAAATATTAACTTGTGTCTGTTGCCGCACTCTCTGGCCATCCATCCGTCTATTCATTTATTCAAAGCATCTATTTCTTTCAACGTTTATTGGGTGAATTTATGAAATCATTAAACATTTACGTGCGTTCAACTCTTATCATTGCAGATTCAAGCAATGATCCTCGCTTGTTGGTTTAAACATGGGCAGCATCTTCCAGTGCTTAATCCCTTCTTGTTTAAACACGCTTTTATCAATTAAAAGTGGTTTTATTTCTTATTTCGAAACATATTTTTATTCGCTTTTCAAAACTCGTCCATTGCTAACCCTATCAAATTCGCCTTTATTACAAAACAAACCTGTTGCTTCTTTTCTATCACTTCCCCATTTGCTTCATCATCATCATCGTCATCATCATCATCATCATCGTCGTCATCATCGTAGTCATCATCATCATCATCGTCGTCATCATCGTAGTCATCATCGTAGTCATCATCATCATCATCGTCGTCATCATCATCATCATCATCATCATCATCATCATCATCATCGTAGTCATCATCTTCATCATCATCATCGTCATCATCATCATCATCATCATCATCATCATCATCATCATCATCATCAGCATCATCATCATCATCATCATCATCATCATCATCATCATCATCATCATCATCCCCATCATCGTCGTCGTCGTCGTCATCAACTGAAAGGAAAATATTTCAAAAGAAAAAAATGATTGTGGTAGATAAGTTTTGAAATAAGGTGGAGAGTGAGTAATTGGGAGAAAAGATGCTAATTCAAGCGGCGTTGTTTTTAGTTTTTGAAATGAACTTCGTTGCAGCTTTTTGTGTATTTGGATTTTTAGAAAAGTCTTATTTACAGCATCGCATTTCTAGATAGAATGCGAGACTTCTTGTATGAATTATCTTTGCTTTTATCAACAGTTTCTATCCGCCTTTTCCTACTCACAAGTGTATGCTTTATGACCGAGTATGCCGTGGTACTTTTCAAACGATAAATTAAGAGATGTTAAAATGTAAGGAGTTTAATTAAAAATATTTTTCAGCAACAATTTATATAGTGTATTTTTAAAAATAAAATAAAATCTTCATTTTATATTATGGCGCTGGGAGCTCGAAAAAGGGATTTGAGATGGATAAGTTCAAATTCTTCAAAAGAACGCTTATTCTTGCTTTTCTCGTCTAAGATTGCTTAATTTTCTCTTACGAGTTGCCTCGGAAAGACTGCATCAATTATTTGCCTGCACTTTATTCTCCTTCCAAAACAATCCACTCTTCCTCTCATTCGGATCGCGATATCTTTTTAAAGTAATCCGAAATTTATGCTCTACTGTGCATTTCTTTTGAATGGTAATTGAGATTCGCTCGTGATGCCGCCAAAAATTCAACTACACGACCCTCATGAAATCCAATAAATAACTCAATACGCTAGCAAAACAATGGAAGAGGATACACAAACAAACACTCACGAGCATGCACCAGAAGATCTGGCCGGATGACATTTGTATGTGTTATCTGCGCATGCGTTGTGAAGAGGCATTATTGTACAAGCATCACTCCAGTATGCGCTATATGAATGCACTCACACTTCCTGCATTTGTCTTGGCTTGATTGCGATAATTGTGACTGCAGTGTTAACTAGCTTGTTCTCACGCACCTTCTCTTTCAACAACTGTGTCGCATTTAAATATCAATGCCACATCACTTGCACCATCTCTATCACTTCTTCGTCACCATCCTCCACCACTGATTACATATCTTTTATTTCCTTTGTTTGGTCCTTCCGGGCCGCTTCCACAGCCTCCGCAGACATAATGATCCTAGTTACTCACATTCAAAGCCAATCAATGTTCTGTGCCAGGCTGGTGTGTCATAATCTTTGTTCGCTAGTGGCCGTTTGAGGTGAAAGTGTTAATTTTCAGAGGTTTAATGGAACCTTTAAAAACTCAAGAACCAATATGATCGATATAGATTCAAAAGATAAAATTTCAAAAATCGTTTAAAAATATTATTTTTTCGTAAATATGTTTGCCTAACAAACAAGGCTAGCTTTTTTTCGCCTCAAATGTAGGTTTGAACGATCAAAAAAGCACTCGAAGAGCTTCAAAAAGAAGCAAGCCTGCATGCACTACAAGTGTGCATCAGCATGAATAAATACCTCTGAACGCCTCACATCGCCTCAGAGGCTCACGACAATTGGGGCACTTGTGAGTGGCATAATTCAAGGGTGCCACGTATCGCCTCATGAATGTATCTAATTTATACAAATTTAAAAATAAAACTTTTTAAATAAAAAAAATACGTAAGCTCATTATACGAGGATAAAAATTATGACTTACTAAACATGGGGCGCTCTCTTAAGCAAACACCTGAAAAGCGCCTGAAAAGATATTTGAAACTCAAAATATTGTTTCTTTTCAACTCCCATGCACCTTGATAAATCATGAACGCATCTTTGCGAATAATTTATAGTCGATCACTGAACAAATATTGCATGAAATGGAAATTTCATAGAAACTGCCAACAAAATCACCTTGAAAATATTTTTTTTCAAATCACCAATCTTGTTTTTGAAGGCCAACAATTCCGAATTGTTTTTCCTGAAGATGCTAAAAATCACAAAGTTGATTGAGTCTCCAAAATGGAAGAAATTAATTTTTAATTTCCAATTATTTTCTAGGTTGAGATTTTTGGAATTTGACCGCATTTCGGTGATGTAACGAAGTTTGAAAAGATAGCTCCCGATTATGTACAAAGCCCTCTTACATTTGACGTCTTTTGCACTAACTAGTGATAGTGATTTCCATTCATCAGAGCGTGCCGTTACACTTTTTGGAAAAAAATACCAAAAGCCTCTGTTGAAAATGGCGATTGCTTCAATATGTACCGAGAAAACAGTGAAATTAACAATTTCTAGTGAATGGTCACGACTAAATCACATCCGTTCAAAGGCCCGCCAAAGGCATTTCCGTTAGGAATCGTTTTAAGGCCATTTCCTACATATGTGCTCGCTGCTGCCATCGATTTATTCTCCTTTAAATGCTCTCCTACCTTAACTCTTCATGCCCAATCCCGCATGGGCTGCTCGTTTGATCGGCAACATATTCATCTCCTTCGCATTCTGTTTCTTCCTCATCTTCTTCCTCATCTTCTTCCTCATCTTCTTTTCCTTTGTCTTTTTCTCTTTTTTTATCTTCTTCTTTTTCATCATCATCTTTTCACTTTTTACTTCATTTTTATCTTTCTTTTCTGTTTATTTTCGTTTTTTTTACTTCTTTTTATTTCCTTCACTTTCACCTCTTATTTCTTTTTTGACACTCGTCTCATTGTTACAATAACTTTTTCTGCACAATCTTCTACTTTTTTCATATTTTTGTCTTCTAATTTGTTTCCTTATCTTACCATCCACACCCACCATCATTATCATAATCATCATCAGCGGCAGCAACAGCATCATCATCATCATTAGCACCACCCCATCATCAATCATTATCTTTTGTATCATCATTGACATTAGCACAGGTACTTCTAATATTTTTCTAACTAATTTTCATCGTTATCGTTGTATTTATGTATATTATTAAATTTCCTGTAGTAGCTCAACCGAGTGAATTTGTTTAAAAACCTATCTCACAACACACTAACTTGCTCAATTTTCTCAATAACATCCTTATCACCACCTTCACTCCACACCACTTTCTACTTTCCAACACTATCTACATCACCGCCCTCTCACTTCCACCACTACCACCTTCATCACCAACATCTTAATCATAATTTCAACCATTATTGTTACCATTTCCATTATATATTCCGCCACCACCATCACAGCCACCATTGTCTCTTTCACCACTTATACCACTCCACCACCACCAAAACCCCTTCTTGACTGTGATCAGTCGTCACCGAGTGAAATGAAGTCTTTTTCGGTAATTTCATTTGCGCATTTATTATTTATAAACCAAATATTGATCCTATCATTATTTCTTCCACGCTTGCCAGCCGACATCTGCTTTGCATTTAAAATTATTGTTGTTGGTGTTTTCATAAATCTTCTCGCGCACCGAATGCTCTTCAAATCAGATAAAAATCACACACATCCCTGAAATTATTATCTTCCCAACACGCCAATAATCAACTTGAAAATCAAGTGTTGAAAGAAACTGGGAGCTTGGGCTTGCTTTTTGTTACAACTACTACTACTGCTACTGCAGCTGCTATACTACTGCTGCTACTACTACCACTACGAATGAATACTACTATGAATACTACGAATACTAGTAATACAAATATTAAAAATACTACGGCTACTAGTACTGTTATTTTTTAGATTGCTTGTAATGCTTCTACTACCACTATACTATTATTATTATTTTTGCTGCGCAGTCAATTTATAATGCTGGTTACCACTCACAAAAATTATTATTACTTGCTCTTTTGTTACTATCGCCTCAGTAACACCACACTTCAACTTGTTAAGCGGTTTTTTACATTATTTATTACTCACTAAAAATATATGACTACTTTTACAATCGCTGCTTCTAAAATCATAATAAAAATTATTATATTAGTAATGCCTCAAACAAATCAACTACTACTACTACAGCTAGTACTAGAAGTATCCAAAACTAAATTCCCATTCCTTAAAAACTGCCACAGCTACCACTCCCGTTTTATTACTCCTCCTAACACCCATACTCTCACTTTACACACACGCACACGAACCTCTCTATACGGCGTTTCGTAGCTTAGCAAATCAATTATGAACAGTTCGTGCAAACACTGTCTCCTATCTCTTCGTGTTCGTCCGCATGTATATCTAGATCTTTTTTTGACTGTCTGAATATTTTTCCACGACTCTACGGTGTTTCATGTTTTGTTTATAGGCGATTATGTGCATGTGTGTGTTTGTGTGTATGTGTGTTTGTTCGTATGTGTGTTTGTGTGTATGTGTGTTTGTGTGTATGTGTGTTTGTGTGTATGTGTGTTTGTGTGTATGTGTGGTTGTCGACAAAAACCACCACGTACGTAAACTTCCTTTGTGCGTGTTTTCAAGTGCCTTAATTATTTTAATGTTATTTATTTTTTGCTTTTTTGTGTGCGTAGCTCGGTTAGCATACACCTTTAGCCTTTTTTCGCTACTTCTATAAATACCTCTGCATGATTTATGACCCCGCCAGAACATGTCTTGGTCGTTGCACGCACACACACGAACACACCACCCTCCCCTTCACAACCCTGCAACCTTCTGCAAGTGTGATCTTTTTGTTCAGTTGTCTTCACAACATCGATCCGAACAGTCATTTATGAAAGGCTGGCATTTGTTCCGAGCATTCTTTTGAAGCTCATCAACTCAACGCCTCGTAACGCCGACTTGGCAAAAATTTGAAACGTAGCCTCTTATGCATCTTCGCAGCGTCTCTTGAGCATCTAATGTGCCCATTCAGCACTTGACCCACTAAACATCACCTCCAACATCAGGCAGCACTAATTTCGGTCTGATAACGCCAAACTTGTTTGAGAAAAAGAAGTTAAAAAAGAAGAAGAAGAAGAAGAAGAAGAAGAAGAAGAAGAAGAAGAAGAAGAAGAAGAAGAAGAAGAAGAAGAAGAAGAAGAAGAAGAAGAAGAAGAAGAAGAAGAAGAAGAAGAAGAAGAAGAAGAAGAAGAAGAAGAAGAAGAAGAAGAAGAAGAAGAAGAAGAAGAAGAAGAAGAAGAAGAAGAAGAAGAAGAAGAAGAAGAAGAAGAAGAAGAAGAAGAAGAAGAAGAAGAAGAAGAAGAAGAAGAAGAAGAAGAAGAAGAAGAAGAAGAAGAAGAAGAAGAAGAAGAAGAGGAAGAAGAGGAAGAAGAGGAAGAAGAGGAAGAAGAGGAAGAAGAGGAAGAAGAGGAAGAAGAAGAAGAAGAAGAAGAAGAAGAAGAAGAAGAAGAAGAAGAAGAAGAAGAAGAAGAAGAAGAAGAAGAAGAAGAAGAAGAAGAAGAAGAAGAAGAAGAAGAAGAAGAAGAAGAAGAAGAAGAAGAAGAAGAAGAAGAAGAAGAAGAAGAAGAAGAAGAAGAAGAAGAAGAAGAAGAAGAAGAAGAAGAAGAAGAAGAAGAAGAAGAAGAAGAAGAAGAAGAAGAAGAAGAAGAAGAAGAGGAAGAAGAAGAAAAAAAGAAGAAGAAGAAGAAGAAAAGAAGAAGAAGAAGAAGAAGAAGAAGAAGAAGAAGAAGAAGAAGAAGAAGAAGAGATCAAGTCGAGGAATAAAAATGAGCTTTGATGATTGCTTCGCTACAAACACGTTTTGAATTAACAACACATTGTACATAATTTATTGCTCAAAACGATGTTAAATAATGCACATTGCAATGCAACCGTTGAGTTAGTGTAACTCCGTGATCTCCCTCCAGAACTTTCTAGTTAGAGGTTGTTTGTTTAGTCTTTAGAGAGCCTTTAAAGTTTGAAACTCATTAATTTGGGCATGAAATGGTATGACGGCAATGCCAAAGTTTTGAAACGAAAGCTCAAATCCGATTTAGCTAATCTCTTCAACAATGGAGTCTGGCTTGGGAGGTGGAATTTACACGTTAACCTGAGATTTTGAAGGATTTGTTTATTGAAAAAGCTGTGATTTGAGAACTGAAGAGTGCACGAACAAAGGCGGGAACTGTCAAACAATCTTCGGAATGATGCTTTTAAATGTAATAAAGTCGTTTATTAGGTCTAAAATATAAGTTTTTATTGCCCTCCTAAAACGAGAGATGTTTTGTTAGACGCAGTTGAAAGTTTACTTTTATTTATATTGCGTAGTGGAGTTGTATTGAAAAAGGCGAAACAAATCCCGTGCTTAACTAGGTTTCGAAGTTAAAAAGATTTCAAAACAATCCGTCGACTTTTATCGGCGCAGTAAGCCTGTTTAATTTCATTCAGATGTAGATTCAAAACGCTTTGTTAAAAGCTCTTGAGATAATGAATCGATAGGTTCAAACCAGTTGATGGCTCACAAGCAGGAAAGGATATGAAGACTGGCTCTATCGGTGCACGCCACTAAATCATTACTTCAGCCAACTTAAAAAAATCTTCCATTGCACTTTGACACTCAAAACAACTTCATACAACCCGACTCAAATGTTGGTGTAGTAACTTCTTTGAAACGCAAGCCAACAAGACTACTGTTTCCTTAACCCTCTATTACGCATGAACTCCACCAGTGCATAAACATTCGAACGAAAAAATAATTTTATTTCTGACTAATGAAAGTATACAGTATATTTCGAACAAAGCAGTCCTAGAAACAGTAAAATCTATAAATGTTTATGCTACCTACTCAAAAGAAATTTTCTAATAGTGCTCATAAATTGTGATGTCTTACACAGAGTCTTTCAGGTCTAATTACATGACAGATCAGCAGAGGTCTGCTTTTCATTCGGCTATGACATAATTTGCAAAAGCTTTTTCAACGTTTCCTTTCCATTCGATTCGTCGATTCGAACCCTTTGACCTCTCGAGGATGATTCAAAATTTTTAAACTTGCACAATGCGAGTTGAGAGCGCGGACGCATTTTGCAGTAACTCAGCCGATGTATTGAACGTTTTTGCAGACACTGTCTATTCATACGGCTTGCGCTTCTACAAATCTTTCACGAATCTACCGTCATTTTGATTTTCGTCGATTTCAACGACTACACAAGCGTGCAAATGCCGATCCTTTCAGAATTGCTCTCCTCGCCACCTGCCTTCTTTTTTGCCACTTTCCATTATTTCAGCGAATCCCAACCAAGAGTTATGTTTCCAAACCATCCATAGCTCCTTCCAATTAACTACACTGCAACATCATCACCAAAGTGTGGAAGTAAGAAGACTTGACTTTTATGCAGTATCTTTATCGCTACTTGCTATTTGACGATACCTATCCCTTTCAAATTGGTGACGCATTACCTTATTGATTTTAGCTTTTTGAAAGAATTGAAAAATTAATCTTGTTTCGGCGATTATTGTTTACGCAACGGTAGCACTGACGCACCACTTGCTGTTGGAAAGAAATGGAAACGTGTGGTAGGAAGTCACACAGACGTACGCGTAATTGACACTTGTACAACACACATGCACACAAGCAGTGGTTCGAGCCACAGTAATGAAATGGTCTGTTCAAGTGAGTGTGTAGTGCTTTGTTTAGAAACACCCAGACAACCGGATAGATCTTCTACAAATGAATATAAAACAATCTTTAATGATTGCTTTATATTCATACAAAACAAAGGATCATGAAAAGGCATCATGGTTCGAAGCTACATGCACACAACAGCCACACGCGCACCACGCACAAAGCCACCATATCTTGACTTGAGAGATTTTGTGTGGAGAAAACTTGATTGGATTTGAAAAGGTGATGATGATGATGAAGATGATGATGATGACGGTGATGACGACGATGATGATGACGATGATGATGACGATGATGATGACGATGATGATGATGATGATGATGATGATGATGATGATGATGATGATGATGATGATGATGATGATGATGATGATGATGATGATGATGATGATGATGATGATGAGGATGAGGATGAGGATGATGATGATGATGATGAGGATGATGATGATGTTGATGGCGATGATGTTGAAGATGACGATGGTGCTGATGGTTATGATGATGATGAAGAAGAGAAAGAAAAGTAAAAGAAGGGGCCGAGGTTAGTGTAACCTCCACTTGGAAAAATTAAAAAGCGGGATGCAGCATGGTGATAGTGTTGTATTGAGTTCATTGCTGTCTGTTTCACGAGCTTTTGAGTGTTGTGTTTTGGGACCACCCGTACCTTATCTTCTCTTATTCCTTCCAACCGCAACGCCCGACGGCCTTTGTGAAAATATGATTTGTAAAGAACACTTGGCGCTAAATAATCTATAAAATTCATTTCTCTTATATACTTCATGCGATATTTCGAGCGGCAAGGAGCGAAGCGTGTGATTAATCATCCCCCTTCCTTCCAAGCACCACCACGAGTCACAAGAGATGTCGGGACAAATTCCACTCTTTAAATTCTTTCACCACAAGAGTATACTTTTGGATACTGTGCGGAGATCGGTCATTTGTGCCTTCCATCCAATCTTTCTAACTTAACAACTTGCTTTTTCCTTTCTTCGTTCTCACTTTTCCATTTCCTTTTTTTTCAATATTTCTTTTCGCTTTTTTTGTTTTTTTACTTTTTCCCCGTTTCCTTCCTTCCTTCTTGCGATTACACATATTTTTCCTCTTCCTCCATACACCCTCTTTCTTATCCTTCCTCTCTTCTTATCCTTCTTCATCTCTACCTTCCATTCCCTCTATCTTCCTCTTTCATATTGGACTTGATGAATTATTCATGAATCTCCCTTCATAAACACCCTGTGTGTTGTTTTAATGGAACTTTGTTGTCTTTAATGCAAACATCCATTTGAACACCTCTCAATGAAATCTCGAAACACTCCATTTGTCATTCATAATACCTCGCTACATTATTCATCCTTCGCTGGGATGTTTGTAATCTAGCATATCCAGTTGAAAATATGAGTGCTATAAAACTCCGAGAACTATTTATCTTTCAATAGCTACGAGAAAGCATCTAGAAAGGTGTCAGAATAAGTCAAAAGGCATACAGGAATGGACTCCGAGCTCCCATTGGAGCCTCTTATTAGGACATGATCGAGAATGTAATAAAATCTTTAAAATTCGAGCTAAGCTGCAGTCTTAATGTGCGAATGCTGTTCGCTGCCACCATAACATGTGCTCAAATGGTCTTCATAATTGCTATCTGCATCCGAGCTTCGCTCGTGTTATGTTGATTTTAGTGAAAGATAATTAAAATTTATTTCTTCACCTCTTCATCGAGATCCATTCATTAATTCATTCGTTCATTTCTTCTCTTATTTCTTTCTTCCTTTTTTTATTTTCTCCATTCGTTTGCTTCTACATAAATCCATCCATTCGTTTCTATCTTCATTCACTCATTCGTACATTGATCTATTATGTATTATCTTCTTTTACTCTTTTACGTATTTATTCATTCATTCGTTTATTCATTCATCCATGCTTCATAAAGTTACTTCATACATGCTTCAATTAATTAATTCATTTATCCATGCATTCATTCAACCATCCACCACAGGCCTCCTGGTGGTGAATGTGACATGGAGGGGCAAGACATACGTGGGAACTCTCATGGACTCCTCCAACCACAACTGGGGATCTCCTTGGTGGGTAGCTTTTTTTATTTATTTAAATTATAAATTAAAACTTGAATAATTAAAAATGAATTGATGATTTATACAACTTAATGAACGAATGGATGAAAAATGGTCTGCCAAGTTGAAAAATCCTTTCTGGGTTAAAGATAAGTCTAAAATTTGTGGCTCATTTTGAGAACTGGCAGCAAATAAGGTTTTTGAAAGAGCCATTATTCACATTCAAACGTCTGTTTTAATTATTCCAAATCCTCCTTCTGCAAAGCTTCATTGTTTGTGAATACCACATGCCACCTTATGCATGGGACTAGCAACGTCACAACTAGTGACGTCACAACTAGCGACGTCACAACCACCATAACGATGATTTAAGTTGCTATCATTCACTTGCTAAAAATGTACTTTGAAGAAAGTGTGCAACTTAAGTATGCTTACGTCACAATTTTTTATTTAAAAAAATATTTTTTAGACACGGTTTTGGAATAATTTTTTCATTTTTTTAATTATATTTTTTTCATTTATTTTAATTATAATTTTTTCATTTTTTTAATTATTATTTTTCATAGCAACTTTGCCCTCTACGTTATTTTCCTCTCCGACAACTTGAGTTTGTCTATTTCAAACTCCAGCAAGCTAGAAGGCTCATAAAGCGAAGAAAGTCAGCAGACAACACGGGCAGTATTGATTGCATGTCATCAATCGAACGAGATGATCATTTATAAGCACTCCACTCTGTCATCCATTCATCATCCATTCTTTTCATCATCTATTCGCTTTTCATCCATTCACCATTCATTTATCAGCCATTTATCACCATTTTATCACCCATCCATAATTAATCCATTGAACATTCACCCATTCATTTATCCATTTTATTAATCTTTCATTCACCCATCCATTCATCATGCATGTTCTTCATCACCCATTCTTCTCCTCATCCATCCAGTTCCACTCTGATTGTACCAATAATTTTTGTTTTTTTCTCATCCAAACTTTTTTAATTAACTTTTCCATTCATCAATTAATCCATCAAGCTTTATTGTTTTTCTCGCATGAATATTTCCCCTATCAACGCTTCCTTCCACTCCGATGAGATTTACTCAAAGTAACATTCGTGGCATCTTTCGAACTTCACCAGTGGAACACACTCATATCGCGCTCGTCTTATTTCGCTATCATAACACGAACTCGACTCGACCTATGGATTTGCGAGAGAATAAAAGGACTGGTTTATGACACCAAAGCTGTTAACAAACACAAAGCAGCAAATACATGTGTTCACATTCAGTCCACCCTTAAGAGTTCTTTATTTCTGGCGTGGATGTAAAATGTTTGATGGCCGCTTCAATTTCTTTCTTATTATCAATCCCCACTTGATTTATTCGCGCTCAAGCCGATGATCAACATCGTCTGCTTACTCTCACGTCGCCTTATCTCCCATCTTTATGTTTCTATTTGAAAATGCCAAGCTTGAACTTATTCATACTTTGATAATTATCAACGTTGCTTTCTTCGTCTTTTAGAATTTCACAAATTCATCTGTAAATTTATATTCTATCAGCACCGACTTCACTGTGACCGTTTAACGGCCATATTCCGTGTTATAAACTTCAATTGTAGCCTTCAAATAATTGTTTCAGCCGAGAAACAAGTATCTTCTATAGGAAGAATTTTTCGGTGCTTAATTATCTTATAAAGCTTGCATCCGTACAACCACGTTGCAAAAAGATTTAGTAGAAAATTGTTTTTTTTGCTAGAAAGCTACAAGAAGTATTTTTTTCACATTTCTGTTTTTGAGTATAAATATTCGCTATTTTTAACCTAAGTCCCATATAGATTTCAAGTCGCATTCAAACTCAACCGCTATAGACTTTATCTGTGGTAGCTCGGCATTTTTGAAGCTTATGACCGCCTATGAAGCTTGTCTGTCGAAACATTTCAGTTCCGTAGGCACATCGCTGGAGACCTTCCACATACTTCATTATCACAGAAGTAATCTAAGGCGTGTTTATGCTGCGGCCGCTAGGATTCTTTGTTATAACTAATCGTCTAATTTTTTGTTCCTTCAAACGCCAACATCAATGCAACAGTGTCTTCGCTCCCATCAGCAAGAGTGCTTCAACTGCAAAACAGAGAGCTGGAGTTGAAGTAGCTTGACACTCCACCTTCTGAGACCTCAAGATGTTCTAAGCTCAAGACCCCATTAATTAAATCTGAACTGATACGACTCGGCAGACATTGACTTTCGATGATTCACTTTCTAGCGGCATCTGTATTCCTTCCTCGAAGCACTAAAAAGCATTCACGCTTGTGCCCTGGAATTTAAAACTGCTGAAAATAAGCTTACGTAGCAATTAAAACGTTCTTTAGCAGTGGCGTGTGTCTGGTGTAGAGGTTGCCCTGTGGTTGGGTTACTTTAGCCTCATTCATTTCTTACTTGGATATACTTTGTTACTGCATGAAAGCCGGAACGCTCAAACTAAATTAAATGTTTTTCAACAGTATGCCTTAGCGCTATACAATTAAAAAAATTGGATTACATTTTAGTTGTTTTCAAGTATCATATTCGTTTATAGAAAAGGTATTAAATGTTTTTTTTAATATACCTATCGTCCTCACCATGCCATCAACAACCATATAAAATACTTCGCCACCTTCCACAAAGCAATATTCATATTCGATTGTTCAACCGGTGGTTTCTAAGACGGACGTGAAATAAAACTTCCATCATGGACATTTCAAAGGTCTTTCAATGGCAGACTACGAGTTTAGTCGCTTGAAATTTGTTTGCTGAACACTCGACCTAACTGGTGTGCTACAGGGACCACGCATTTTTGTTTGAATTTGGAGGCATATTGTTTTGAGCGTTGATTTGTCTGTAGAGGCATTGTGTTTTCACTTTGTTTTATTACACCATTGACAGTTTCAAAATAGACTCTTGGGCCAGCGAGACGAAGGAGGAAGGAGAAGAGCCGATTAACGTGGTGGAAGGTAGACGGCTGAGAAGAAGCAGAGGGGCAACACTTAGATCCTACAATAACAACAACAATAATAACAATAATAATAACACTAATGGCAACAACAACAATAATAACAACAGCAACAACGGTGGTGGTAATAATAACAACGTCAGCAATGGTAGTAACAACGGTCGCAGCAGCAACAACAGCAACAAAATTACCCGGTCTGCCAACGCCACCCCCATCAACCACCCAAACAGTTCTCTTCCCCTCGAAACAGCCCTATCACACGACGACTTCCTTAAACCATTCTCTTCCTCTTCATCGTCTTCCTCCTCCTCTTCATCCACCTCGTCTGGCTCCTTCAACAAGGAGTATGAATGTTCGAACCCATGTTGCACCAAGAAATTCAAATCTCTTTCAGGCCTCAAATCTCACAAGTGTTCTAACAACAACCAAGCTAATAACGACAACAAAACTGGCCATTTCGTCAACAACAACAACAACAACAACAACAACAACTTCAACAACGATCAAAACATTTCGAAAGTTGACGAAACAAACAAAACAACGCCAACCAAAGAATTTTCAAAAAATATAGAAAAACCACCAAAGGTTAAATCTATGAACGCTTCCAAAAATAACAAGCCGAGTGTCAAGAGGAAGGCCCAGGCAAACACAGACACGCAAGTAGAAACCGATAACGATGAACCGTCCAGGAATAAAATCAAGTTCCAAGAAGATATGAGTCAGAAGTCTAACGAGGTTTTCCAGTTCAACATACGCGCCAATGCCACTAAGGGAACAAGTTGCAAGGTGAAAAAAACTAAGTGCTCCAACGGAATGTTACCTGAAAAGACGACCAGCAACAAAAAGAAGGCCAAACCACGGGCGTCTCTTGAGACACGAACGAACTCTCCCAAGTCCGATAACACCATCTCAATCAACGCCAGTCTGCGGCAGTCTTCTTCGCCCTCAACAGCCTCCACGTCGTCGTCAACGCCACCATCCACCAGCGATTTCGGATTCAATTTTTTAAACGATTCGAAAAGTTTAGAGCAAGAAAAGGCCTATTCGCAAAATCCAAAAAGCACGGAATTTGACAAAGCAGTGAATAAAAAAGACAATTCAAATGAGGCAAATGATATTTTCAAAATCAAACCAAAGGTTTCCGTTAAAAAGGCCAACAAAAGCGCCAAATCGGTGGGTTCGAAGGGCGTCGTGGGAAACAAGAGCATCAGCCAGACAAGCACCACAAACAACCCGAGTGACAGATTGAACGCCACTTTGAACGGAGTCAACGTGAAGGACAAGAACAACAACAATTTAGTTAACAAGGAAGATAAAGCGGCCATCAACGACAAAAGCAACTTCGTCAAAAAGGGTCATGACTCAACATTTGCTGAGACCGCCGACGGCAAACTATTGATGAACAGCGTTTTCAACAGTGCCGATTCTAGCCCCGCAAAAGAGAATCCTCTTTGCATCAGATATCCCAAGTTGGATCCTCCCACTCCAACCACCCTCTTCCAACCTTTCAACACCCCCAAGACAACCAGCAGCAGTGTTTTCAAGCCAGCCAGCACTACACTCCCCCTCAAGCACTCCGGCGTGCTCGCCTCCAAGCCACACCTCTTCGCCGAGAACCCACTGGAGGCGTGCACAGTAGCGGACCTCTTCAAGCAGTCTCCCATCAGACTTTTCAAGCAGGTGCTTGCGCCTTCGAACCTCAAGGAGAACAACTCCTTCCTTTTGTCATTCAGCAAAAAGTCGCCAGCCGCCAACCCATCTTCCGTCACCACCACCACCTCGGCCTCCAACAGTGCAGAAGAAATGTGCTTGGTATAGTAGCAAATGATTCTTTTAAAAAGTAAAAGGTGTCGAGTGTTATTGCTGAGGAGACTATTGAAGGAGTATAAAGGGTTTTCAATTTTAGGGCTGAGCTATTTGACAATTGTATATAAACTTTGTACATGATTTTATCACTCATACGTTTGCCATAGATTGCACCTTAGAAACTGTTTCGGACTACTATTACTTTGTTTGATATGTTGTCTCGGATTAATTGAAATACGCCAGATGACATTTTATCTTGTTTTGTGCAGTTTTGCTTTGTACATCGACCATTTGTGTTTTATTATGCATGTATCGAGGAAGATGTGATTTTTTTGTTGGCGTCTTTGTCTTTTTGTATATGTGTGGATGTCTTTTGTACTCTGTAAATAATTTGTGGGTGCATTCGAATTTATGTCTGTCACGGAGGTTTGCATTGAAAGCAGGTTTGAGCATATTACTGTGTGTGTCTATTCGTGAATTGTTTTACTTTTGTGTTTGTTTTGTGTATGCAAGTGTGTTGCTTACTTAATTACTCCATTTAGAGAAAATGAGGATTGAGGTGCTGAGTGTGCAGCAGGCAGCGTCTTGGAAGTTGAGTGTGTTTTAACTACTTTAACTACTTGTCTAGAGCACTGCGGTTTTATATTTCCTTCAGCAACCTTCCACTATCGCTTCAGTGGCGTCACTTATTGCAACTTTTACCATCAGTCGATCGAAATAAAGCATTTCATCTGTTCAGTTTTTGTCAAAAAATTTTATATATAACTTTTATTACCCAGTGTACAACAGACGATATGATACGTGCACGGCTTCAGCACACCGGCCAATCTGCCGTTGATACCAGAAGCTATTTCATTCGAACCAGAGTGATTTCTGATGTTGAATGTCTTAAATTTGATTTACGATGAAGAGTCATAAAAGCGGCAAGTGAAAATTCTTCAAGACCGCTCTAGTGACCACGATAGTAGACTTAAATTACCGCCAGTAACTCCGTCTGTTTTCCTCTTTAATTAATAATGCGATGACAAAGAGCGCAATCAGGGTGTAGGGAGGCACTATTAATTAGTCTCGAGTATGGAGCAGTCGACGCATTCACACGCACATGGCAGCAAAGGTCACGGGTCAATGCTATTAAATAATCTTTCCTTCAGCCTTCCTTTTTCATATGTACACTTGTTCTGGGGCGCTGTATGCGGTAGTGTGCTCACATGCATGGAGACGTTATTTGCCAATAAAAGCTGACAACTTTTAATACATCAAGGCACCATTCAGGACTAGTTGATGCTTATGCAGTCGAGTATCTTTTAGGAAACAAAAATAAAAATTAAAAACTTCAGTTTTTTTTTCATTTTCGATCATTTGAAGACGAACGCTGAATGAAGAAATGTGTGCAATGTCAATTAACACATTTAATCGGTGTTAACGACACCCTCACTCAAATAAAAAGCTAAAACGAAAAAATGTTAGCAAGATATTAATTATTTCAAATTAGAGAAATTACTTTGGCCCAACGTAACTCTCTCCGCCTAATTGTCAGACCGCTCAAATTTATCGTCTCAATGCGCCCTTTAAACAATCGGAGACTCTTTGTGGAGTTGAAAACGTCCACAAAGACAAGGCACTCTGCGAGACGCTTGCAGCTCGTGGAGGACTGATTGTTTGGAATGTATTGATTCGACGCCCCTTGACGATTTGTCTTTTAAATCTGTCGTGCGCTGTTGTGCCTTTCTAGCGCATTGGTCTTCTTCCGCTGCCACTCTCCATTTTAATTATTAAGTCCAAAATTTTGAGCCGCGTCTCCTTTATTTTCTTTCATTTTTGGCCTCCAATGTCGGCCTAATCCCTTTTCAACGGTCGCTAGTTCCCCTTCTGATACAGGCATCCTAATCGACAAAGCCAGTTTCTTTTATATGTCTATTCAAGCTCATATCTGTGCTTTAAAAACGTATAAAAAAACTTTAAATTTTAAATGCTTCTGAAGAATCTTCAATTTGAAAGCCAAAACTATTAAAGTCATGATTTTATTTAGACATTTAATGCGGCGTTTTAGCAAACAATTTTTCGAACCACTAATCTTCAACTTGGTGCTGGCAATTTTATTGTCATTAAATGCAAATAAACAAAAGTAAATCTAGAAAAGAATAAAAAAAGAATAACTTTCAGGTTATAAAAATGAATTGAGTTTTCGCAAACAGAGTGCACAAAAAGTCCACACACGCCAGTGGATGTTATTGAATCGGAAGCGAGAGGAATCGTGAATTAACAACTATTAGGAGGAGAGGCTATCCGAACGGCATGATGGCTGTTCTGATATTTACGAGCCCACTGGGAAGGAGTATAAAGCATACTAAAGCATACTAAAGCTGACTTGCTGCTTATATGACTCGTTTACAAGTGATGTTTTGTTGGTATGCAAGAATTAATGATTGTGGTTCTTTTTAGAGACCGTGATGCCCTTGGTAGTTTGAATTTATTTTTGGAATTTTAAGAAACAATCGGTGAGTGGAAAGTTTTGGTGCTAACAATTGCATCAGTGGCGAAAAAATAGAGAATGAAATAAAAATTCGTTCGAGTGGAATAAATAAAAATAAATTTTTAAATTTATTTCAAAAACATCTCAAACGTAGTTTCACTTCTAGTAAACAAAATCACTATGAAATTCATGAAGGATTTCGAAAAACTTCAAACTGCGTTTTGTCAAAGACGATAGACCATAGACAATAAGCATAACTCGTCACATTTCGTGTTTCTATGCACGAAAGGCACCTTTGATGTTTGTAATTGTCTACAAACAATAACAACAAAAACAACAAAACAACGACACAGCTGTCGTAGGCTGTTACAAGTTGGCGAACATTCACCAAAGATGAATGTTCTCAAGGTTTTGAGATGAAAAAAAGTTCGAATGAGGAAGTTGTGTTCCCTCGAGCGTCTCTCCATTCTATGTTGATTCTACACGCATGATGGTTAATTAAAATATCATCAAAACCAAAAAAAGATTGACCTTTTGCACGCTTGGGGTTGTGTTTTTTTCTCGTAAACTTTCTGATTATAACACCCTCACCATGATCCGATGCCGTATCCCTTACTATCGCATCGTACCGCACAAAATAAGTACTACAGTACCACGAGTCATCTGATCTCTTGCACGTCTTTGACGTGAAAACACGATACAATGCATTACGCCACTACACCGCGCCTCAACCCCAAAGCACTGAGTTTCACCATTATTTAAGAATGCTACACCACATTATCACACCACAACGCTGCACCGCACTATTACAGCACAACACTATACCACTACATCACACCATTACACCATATCGGTGCACCATACCACTACACCATTCCGCTAAACTTTATCACTACAACACTACAATACACCGCACCCTACACTTCAGCCCTACACTTCACCACTAAACTAAAACCACCACATCCCTATACCACACTTCCAAATCATATGATTACACTTTACCACTACACCACCTCATTACACTACACCACCACACCCCACCGTTGCCTTACAGAAGCATACCCCACTATACAACAAAACCACCTTTTTACATTATTACACTTTCTTACACCATACCACAAAACATCATTCCACCAGGTTGAGCTAATCTTATCAAAGTATTCATAAAGCGAATTTCGGCATATCGGTTAGAGGCGCTACGCCACTAGACAAGACCAAACCGAACTATCACATCACACCCTACCGCCACGCCACATCATCACGTCACTTTTGCCATACCAGCCACAATAGCTCCACCGGAACAATCGCCATCATACTAGTCACAATAATGAATGACCGCTGCTGTTTAGAAAAAGAAAATTTTCATAGCTTTGTCACCATGCGTGCATTAATATATATTTATTCGCATTTTTTAATTTTATTCTTTTTGAAGTCGTATTTGTCAATATTCTCAGCAACTTTTAGTTTTGGTAGACAATACGCTTATTTGTTTACAACTATACAATTAAAATATGCTTTTTCTTATAAAAGAAAACAAGAAATTGTAATGCCTTTAAATTATTCACTATAATCAAAGTAATTAAGTAGACAAAAACAAAAACAAAGACCCAAAAACTTAAATCCGGGTATCGGCTTAAATTAATATATACAGTAAGAAAACACTAATTCACAATGTTAAATATAGTTTTGGATCACTTTATGGGGGATCTTTCAAAAATACATTGTGAAATTACTAAATATCGGCATTTTTTGGATTAATTGCGCTAAGAGAGTAATTCAAAGAAGTTTTTGGGCACTTTTATGAGAAATTGTTAACATGGTCTCAATAAGCAGACATCGAATTTTTGAAAAAATGTTGTTTCTAAGCTAGGGATATTTTTTTATATGGATAACCGTGTGGAAGAAAAATCAAAGCAAACTAAACTTGTGCGTTTTATAGTTCCCAGCAATCTAAACTCAAAAAAGGTCCACTAAAGCAATCGACGGCAGACAAAAAAGGAATAAGTCACAAAATAGATTAAAAATCCGAAATGGAAATATTCAAAAGTTACATTCAGATATTTCAATTCATTGAAAACTTTAGAGGTGTTTTTAATATAGTGGCTGCGGCTGAAAAGGCCAAAAGTGAAAGTAAGATATGTCTTGCGTGGACATTCCAATTAAGGCGTGTGATTCAAAGATTCCAGTGTCAGCAGCCCTCTGCAAAATGGTCCATCATTGTTTGCGACTTTGTGGCTACGAATTTGGAATATTAATCACTCCATTCTTCAATTATGAATCGCTTTTTTGAAAAATTCAAACATACTTCTATAAAGTCATAATTTCAACTATCTTTTCTTTGAAAGTGAATTTATTTATCTGTATTTTCGGTATTTCATTTGTTATTCCTCTATCTTATCTTTCTTCTTCCTTCCTTCCTTCCTTTCTTCCTTCCTTCCTTCCTTCCTTTCTTCATTCCTTTCTTCCTTCCTTCCTTCCTTCCTTCCTTCTTTCCTTCCTTCCTTCCTTCCTTCCTTCCTTCCTTCCTTCCTTCCTTCCTTCCTTCCTTCCTTCCTTCCTTCCTTCCTTCCTTCCTTCCTTCCTTCCTTCCTTCCTTCCTTCCTTCCTTCCTTCCTTCCTTCCTTCCTTCCTTCCTTCCTTCCTTCCTTCCTTCCTTCCTTCCTTCCTTCCTTCCTTCCTTCCTTCCTTCCTTCCTTCCTTCCTTCCTTCCTTCCTTCCTTCTTTCCTTCCTTCCTTCCTTCCTTCCTTCCTTCCTTCCTTCCTTCCTTCCTTCCTTCCTTCCTTCCTTCCTTCCTTCCTTCCTTCCTTCCTTCCTTCCTTCCTTCCTTCCTTCCTTCCTTCCTTCCTTCCTTCCTTCCTTCCTTCCTTCCTTCCTTCCTTCCTTCCTTCCTTCCTTCCTTCCTTCCTTCCTTCCTTCCTTCCTTCCTTCCTTCCTTCCTTCCTTCCTTCCTTCCTTCCTTCCTTCCTTCCTTCCTTCCTTCCTTCCTTCCTTCCTTCCTTCCTTCCTTCCTTCCTTCCTTCCTTCCTTCCTTCCTTCCTTCCTTCCTTCCTTCCTTCCTTCCTTCCTTCCTTCCTTCCTTCCTTCCTTCCTTCCTTCCTTCCTTCCTTCCTTCCTTCCTTCCTTCCTTCCTTCCTTCCTTCTTTCCTTCCTTCCTTCCTTCCTTCCTTCCTTCCTTCCTTCCTTCCTTCCTTCCTTCCTTCCTTCCTTCCTTCCTTCCTTCCTTCCTTCCTTCCTTCCTTCCTTCCTTCCTTCCTTCCTTCCTTCCTTCCTTCCTTCCTTCCTTCCTTCCTTCCTTCCTTCCTTCCTTCCTTCCTTCCTTCCTTCCTTCCTTCCTTCCTTCCTTCCTTCCTTCCTTCCTTCCTTCCTTCCTTCCTTCCTTCCTTCCTTCCTTCCTTCCTTCCTTCCTTCCTTCCTTCCTTCCTTCCTTCCTTCCTTCCTTCCTTCCTTCCTTCCTTCCTTCCTTCCTTCCTTCCTTCCTTCCTTCCTTCCTTCCTTCCTTCCTTCCTTCCTTCCTTCCTTCCTTCCTTCCTCCTTTCTTTCAAATGTGCAAAAAATAGTGGTGGGATTCAAACAATTCCTGCCACTCTATTTGTCTTGTGGCCACAGCAAATTCTAAATTTTTAAGGTTGGCTTTATGGTTTTGATAAAAATTTATCGTTTTTCTGTGGAAGAGTATAACTCTAAGATATGGACTTCTAGTTCGAAAAGTTTGAATTTTCTAAATTAATTTTTAGCGTTTTTGAAGAAATGTTTCATTTTTAAAAATCGCAACTGGAAAAAGCGTTTTGCAAATCTAAAGGCATTTGCAAACATACACAACTAGCAGAATCAAAGACAAACACGTCGTCTCAAAACAAACAATTATAGACAAGGAATGAGACGCGAGACACAGAGAAGCATGACTAGACAGACAACGTTATATAAACGCATATTAACAAAAATAAAGCCTCCAGTTACTAGCACAAAGGCGCAGATATTAAAAACCAAAAGAGGAGGAAACATTTTCGAAAAGCAAAAAATTCACAATGGTTTAGGCTCTCCACGTCTGTAAAGACGAACACACAGTGACGGATAAAAAAGACAACTAAACACACACATATAACTACCCACGCAAACAAACACACACAAAAAGACACACGCACACACACAAGCACACACAAAAGCACACACACAAGCACACACACACACAAACACGCATACAAACACACAGCAAGGCGCACACAAAGACGCGCAGGATGATGGAGTTTAGAGTGCTTATTAAATTTGCAAACTCTCCAGCGCTCTTCTGTCGCCCAAGTGTTCCTTCTCCATGTCCCTGACCACCGTGTCATATCAATGTCTCGACACGGCAAGTAATGGCTCCTTCACACCTCTTGCACTCCTCTAATTGCGCCCTTTTCAATTTCCCACACTAGACTTTTAATCATAAATTGTTAATTAGTTGAAAACTTCAAATTTATCGCTTGTTTTTGTGACTTGTCCGTTACGGGTTTATGTGGGTTTTTTATTATTGTGACTTGCTTGTTGTTGTGGCTTGCTTGTTGTTGTGGCTTGCTTGTTGTTGTGGCTTGCTTGTTGTTGTGGCTTGCTTGTTGTTGTGGCTTGCTTGTTGTTGTGGCTTGCTTGTTGTTGTGGCTTGCTTGTTGTTGTGGCTTGTTTGTTGTTGTGGCTTGCTTGTTGTTGTGGCTTGCTTGTTGTTGTGGCTTGCTTGTTGTTGTGGCTTGTTTGTTGTTGTGGCTTGCTTGTTGTTGTGGCTTGCTTGTTGTTGTGGCTTGTTTGTTGTTGTGGCTTGCTTGTTGTTGTGGCTTGTTTGTTGTTGTGGCTTGCTTGTTGTTGTGGCTTGCTTGTTGTTGTGGCTTGTTTGTTGTTGTGGCTTGCTTGTTGTTGTGGCTTGTTTTTTTTTGTGGCTTGTTTGTTGTTGTGGCTTGCTTGTTGTTGTGGCCTGCTTGTTGTTGTGGCTTGTTTGTTGTTGTGGCTTGCTTGTTGTTGTGGCTTGCTTGTTGTTGTGGCTTGCTTGTTGTTGTGGCTTGCTTGTTGTTGTGGCTTGTTTTTTTTTCATAGGCTTTGTTCAAGCGAATCTAGACAGACGCTGGGCATTTAAAAATTGAAGATACTACTTAAATCGTCATAACAACAAAACAGTAATAAATGAGAGTCATTAAGAAAGTTAAATCAAGAGGTTAAACAATATAACATTGTCCGTAAAAGTGATGGTAGGACTTTTCATAAATTTTTGTGGCTCACTTGTTATGGCAAAAATATAATTTCAAATTTTTGAGAATTCCTACAGAGGTTGTCTCGTGCTTTGAAATAAAAGGCAAGTTTTCTTTGAAATTATGGAAAGGTGCGAGGTACATCATAAACGTTTGATGACGTCTAAAATGAATGCTGTTATGAAAAGGGCCCGAAAGATAAAAAGAAAAGCAGAAAAATAATTAATTAGAAAAATAGAAAAGGAAAGTTGAGCAAATGAAAGTTTTGTCAAAGTACCAATTGAGAATAAACATTGGGGAAAAAATCTTTTGCTTTTCGAAAGGATTTATTCATCTCAGGCGTGTATTGCGGTTGTCCAATTAAAAAGTTTGTTTACATCTTTTTCCGTTCATCTTTCATTCTCTAAATTCCTCTCAGATGTTTGGATGCTTTCGAAAGCTCTTTCCGTCTCCTTGAGTGCAGGAACACATCGTTCGCTTGTGCTGCTCGCAATGAGGACGCCGTCGTCCAGCCTGGGGAAGAGTTCAAACAAAATCAACTTTTCAAGATTGAAAAATCTTTTTTAGGCTTTTGAGCTTCTCGAGATTGGTCTAATAAATCGAATCGCAAAGATTTAAATTTAGAAATTAAATTATTACGAAAGGCTTTGATACATTTTGGCCGTTTCGAGGCGGTCAACGCTTTTTTTAAATAGTCGAAAAATAACTTGTTTTTATGAACTAACCATTAGTAACCAGCGTGAACATAATATCATTGTCAGATTTATATTGTTCCACAACATCTTACACGGATGCATGGAGATTGGAAAGTCAACTTCCATAAATCTCAAAGTTAAACCGATCAAAATTAAAGCCTCAATAAAGGAAGAGGCGGCAGGACTAGCATACAGATGAAAGGAAAGGCAACTATTCAAGCATTTGCTGGAGTGTGTCAGTATTAAAAATCAATTTATAAGAAGTAATGAAGCTTTAGAGGGTCGTTGAAGAAGGCATCAGCTATCGAGGGGTGGCAAGGTGTGGTACAAAGAGGTTTGAAATAAGGCCAGAAAGCTTTTTAAAGAGAGTAAAAGCGAAAAAAATTAGAAAAAAATTAGAAAAAAATATAAGAAAAAAACAAAAAAGATAAAGGAAATTTTTTTTTTAAATAAGCAAAAGAAGAATGAAAGAATAAAAAATTTATAAAAAAAATAAATACATCAGTGTTGCTACGATGGTTTAAATAGTGGCTGAAATACAAAGGTGGGTGAAGCAAGCCACAAAGTGACAGTTAAATTACCAAAACTCCAAACCCGATCGAAGATGCCACGAGAAGTAAAAGATTACTAAATTGGCGAATAAATCAAAAGGCATTAGGCGATGCGATGCGGTGCGAAAGCAGTGAAATTTAAAGAAAAATTTAAACATCTTGCTTAAGTGGACTTTAAAGGCGTTGGAAAGAAAGGCGTGATATATGAGCTGATTATTCAAATTTGGTCGTTTCAGATTCTTTAAAACAAAAGATGTCTAATGCGGTACATTAATAATTAAGCAGCTGTCATCGATAAATTGATTTAATTTTCACCAGTTCTAAAAATTAATTCTTGCTTTCAATAATTGAATGTGCTCATAAAGATTTATTTGAAAGGCTTTTTATTGCCAAGTGAGGCTTTGCGTTTCGTTGCAGCGATAGCACAATTTAATTGGCAACTAGAAACCTCATCGGCTCTATTGCTCCGTCTTCGAGTTCTTCCTTGTGTATGAGTCGTTCACTGAGAGCAAAGTGTCCAAGGAAACTTAAATCTTAATTTATGCAGCGCCATCAAATCACGAAACACTGAAATGTTTTTATTTTGGCGAGAGCTTGTATTTAGATAAAGTTGGAATTAAATGCTAAGTCGCATGCTTTCCATTCATTGAAATAAAATATTTAATGCTAAAAACTATTCACCGGCCATCAGAGTTTGTTGACCATGATTCACAAAATTCTGCTCCGAAATAACTTTCAAAACACGGAAGAATCTTTTGAATGCAGAAATTGTGTTTATGAATGATTGCCTCGAGCTTTCGGAGCGCTCGCAAAGTCAAAAAGAGATTCAAAAAGAGATTCAACGGAAACTTTTTCTATCGAATGTTCGAAACATTCACAATATATGAAGACTTTAGTTTTTTCACACTTTCTGTAAACGGATATTTATGAGACCACTCCAAAATATTGCTTTCTCTTACCATCAACACCAACACCTCTACCCCCCTTCCATCACACACGCGGAAGCTGCATGCTTCAAGCTGTGTCGGCTTCTTCTCTTCAAGACGGCCTCAGTGAAATGGAACTCTGCATCAAATGGATTTTTTGAATTTTCAAACAACAACTTCGATACCCCTAAATTCCTTAAATGTCTCTTTAAACCTTTCAAAAAATTTCCATCGAGTTCAGTTGATCAAAGTTTTCGTTTTCGTTGGAATATAAACTTTTGAACATTCTTCCTTACTTTCCAACATTTTTTATTCGATTATATTTTTAAATTATATTATTTTCATTGACTTTTAAGCTTTTTTCATTTACTTATCCATCCTTCATCCATTCATCTATCCACCCACCCTTTTATCTATTAATTTCTTCTGATTTAGGATTCACCAAACACATTAAAAAAACCTTATTAAAGTTTGGCTTTTTTTGTTGAAAACTTTCCACAAATTTCAACTAAACAAACAAAAACCTGTAAGACGACTTCTAGCTTAAACAATCTTCTTCAACACAAACATCTTTCTTTTCTGATTCAATAAGGCGTCTTTTATTTATTAAACATATTTGAGTTGATAAAAGTATTTGGGGATAACATCTTTTACAAAATTTTCCAAATGTCACCCTTATTCTTCCCCAATCTTCAATAGGTTCAGATGTGGACTTGTGATGTAAATAATTTAGAAAACTATGTCGGATAAGCTTTTCAATTTTTTCACATTTAAATTGGAATTTTAATTTTAATAATTTCAATCTAAATTTCTCTATTGATTTCTTCCATTTTAGCAGCGTCTTCAACTCAGTCGAATGTATTTAAATGGACATTTGAGTACTAGTATCACTAAAGCCACAAATTGAAATATACTTGTAAATAGTTGAAGTTCACTAATGCTTGAGTATGTAGTTTACAATGAAAGATAAAATCTTTCTATAGAAACGATTCCTACGCTCAAAAGCATAGATAACATTCAACTTGGAACTGCAAAAATAGATTTAAAATTGTTTACAATGTAAATTTTTCAACTCTTTAGAAAGCTCTTTTTTTTACGTATAAAAAAAAATGTAAAGATGGAAGGATATATGAGAATGCTTTAAAATCAAAGAAGGCGAGTGTCTGAACGGAAATTAAAAATATCAAATAAGAACTAAAAATTGTAAGCCGGTAAATAGGAACGTAGTGGAAATCAAGAGCGAGCCAAAAATGATTTTTTTCAAATAATCGAAAACTTTCGGTAAAAACTATGGAAAACATTCATGGATAGACATAACATAATGAAAATCAGTAAATCCCAGTGAATGGGTGGTTTGAGGAAGTTGCAAACGCGAGGTTGATAGATGGCAGCTGCATTGTGGCTTATTAGGGCAGTGTGTTCATAATTCGAAAGACTGCGTGCAAGATTGCTGAGTGATGAGAGGCGCGACGTGAACGGATGGAATTGACGAAAAAAAATTGAAAAGCAAATGAGCAAGAATTTGTATGGAAACTAATTTGAAACGAGATCTTTGAAATCTTGGATGCTGACAAAGGGCAAACGGTTTCGTCTGGTGTTGGTGATTTATAGAGCTGCTTTCGACCACAATGCTACAGCTTTCAACACACATAAAGATGACTTAGAGCTGCTTCTATGCAGATTTTAGGCTATTACTAGCTTCATCTGTGGATTAATTTAATTGCGTCCCAAAGAAAAGTTGAATATTTCGCGAAAAATGTGAATGCAGATTTTTTTACATCGCCACAAATGCGCTCCTAATAGACTAGATTCATCATTTTGTTGTACACATTTTAAAAGTAAATTTATTAACGGTCATGATTACGGTATTTCCTTCCAGCAACAACGTTAAATCTTCTCGAAAGCTCTAAATCGCATTCATCACTAATGCTTCGCACATGAATAAACAAACCTTTTCACAAAGCAAAACAAGAATACACGCAATAGATTTACAAAATGCCCAAAACACTGCACTTCTAAACTCTAGAACGCCGAACAAAGCAGAAGAGTTCATGCACCGAAGCCATTTCGCAGTTTTGATCAGCATATAAACCATCTCATGGGTGTATAACAGCATGGAAGAATTAAAAAACGCCAAAACAACTGAAAGTTGTTTATTCTGTATAATTATCTTATCTGGACAATAAAGAACCACCAAGCTAAGTCCATCAGGCGAAACTTCAAACCACGAAAACGTGTAACACAGAAGGAAATAGGTCCCAACACCTCAAAGCTTATTTACTCATATTTCTTTCTCCTCCTTCTACTCTTTCTCTTCCTTCTTCTTCTACTCTTGCTCTTATTTCTACTCTTCTTCTTCTTTCTTCTACTTCTCTTCTTCTTTCTACTCTTCCTTCTTCTTCTTCTCTTCCTCCACCTTCTACTCCTTTTTTCTTCCTCCCTCTTCTCTATTTTCCCCTTTCAACTGCTTTTTCTTATTTTTCTTCTTCTACCTTTCCTTTTCAACAAACCTTTTTCTCATATGACTCAAATCTACGAAGACCATTGATACAAACAGTGCTAAAAAGATATTAACATACTGTGAATAGATTTTCTATGCCAATTGACAAAATTGCCGCAATGGCTCCAAGCCTGAAAGTTTGGAAACTGTAATGCTTAAATGACACTTTATTTTACAAAAAAAATGTTCAGATATGAAAAATTTATTTTTATAAATAAATATTTGGACTCCCAACAAATGTTTTCACGAAATAAAAGGAGCAAATCAATATTAATGGAAAAAATTATGACAAAAAAAGCGATGTGAATTGGAAGTAAAAGATATGATCATGTGAAACATATATTGTTTTATTTATTTTCAAATTTTAATAATTCAAAATAAGACCCATCCTAAAATGGTTGAAGCGGATGTGTTAATGTTATTAGCCTCAGGAGATGGGCGTTTTCTGTAAAGATTTAAAGTGAAAAAGATGTTGAATATCAAACGTGTAGCTTGAAAATCATATTAGCTGAGTAATTTTGAAGTTGACATTTTTGCTCTTGATTTACAATACTTCTTGAAAATTCGATTTTCGCAAAAAAAAATTCAAAGTTCGTTTGAGTTTGGAATTTTAGGCTTTTATAAGCTTATTGCTTTAAAAAAAACATATCGTGAGTTTTGGAAAGTTATAAGCGAATCTGAAAAAAGTTTCCATTAAAACTTTTCGTATTAAAAACTATAAAAAATTGTTCAAGAAAAATTCATTAATTCAATTTATTTCAAAGTTCGCTTCTCTGTTTAGTTTTTGTTATTCATATTTTAGGGCATTTGGTAGAGATATATTATTTTAAAAATTGTCATAGCAAAATTAGAATTAAAGTTGGCAAAGTATTTGTAAGCTGGTTGTCATGGAATGACACACAAAAATGTGCAATTTTCTCGAAAAAATGATTTTAGTTTTTCGTTTTTAAACGGTTTAAAAGTGTTACTTAACCCAGAAAGTTGTTGCTTATTTATTATTGAACTCGGAATTCTTTCGCTTGATGAATTAAAGGCTGCTGAAAAAAGCAGAACGTCAGATTTCCCTGTACATGCTTGTTGCCACGATCAATGCAGAAAAGCATGCGTATAGATGTTTGCTTCATAAACACTCTTAACCTAATCACTGTGCGCTATACGAATGAACATTTGCTAATAAAGTTTATTTTATAATTTTGTTAATAGTTACAGCATCGAATAAAAAGCAATTGTATGCGATTTCTGCGTTTTGGATCATTTGCCCTTGCTGCCGTTAAAAGCGAAAACGAATGCGGAAAATAAAAAGTGTTGACAATGCATTGAGGTTTCAAAGTTTTGACTTTTCGTGTAGCGCCTACTTTAAAAGACTCACAATTTGCACGGGCTTCTCTTTTCTAATTTCCGGGACGCATCGATTTTTCACTCTGAAGGCTTTTTGCCAGTTTTATCGGGTTTTTAAGCTAAATTATATAATTTTCCTTCTAATGCATACGAATTTTGTATTCGAAAAATGAAAAGTTTCAAAGTTGAAGTTGGCGACAATGATAACTTAGCTAATGATTCAATTTACTCACAAAATTTACTCATGAAGCTTCTGAATCAAGATTTATTGGTTTTGAACAAAACTGCTCGCTTCTAAACTAAATTGTATTAAATCTGAAACACTATTGAAAAACTGACAATGAAAATGTAAAAATTCCCAAAAATATTTTATTTCAATGGAGCGCTTACTATTTTGAATGAAAATTTATGAAAAAAAATTATTTAAAAAAAAGACGATGTGAACTGAAAAAATAAGTAGATAGAACTGTTTTAAAATATTTACGTGTGTCTTTTTTGAATTCAATCATTCAAAAGTAATTTCCAGTAACAAAGATCCTTCAGTGTGCCATAAAAGCAAGCTAATTATCTCGTTTGATTCTAGACGTATCGCTTTTAATTTCACCTTTCAGTAATTTCAGAATGTCCGATACTTCAAATCTTGCAATGGCAAACTTCAACAACTTCGAATGCCGGCATTCATCTCGAGTGCATAAAACGTCAAAGCTTTTTCTTTCTTTCTGAAGAATGCCTTGAAAATGGACTTTCAAAAAGCAACAAAACTCAAAAACGAAAAGTTTTTAAAAAATCATTCTTTTGAAATAAAAAAACAATTGAAACTTAAATCGCAAATATCTAGCGAGCACCTACAATAAATGCAGAAGCAAGTATGCAGTCAGGTTGCGCAGACGAGAGCATGCGTGGTCATTTGAGAGTATCTCTGGAGAGACGACAAACGCGATGACTCATGCACTGACAGACAGCTTCTTTATCATGCAGATGTCCCGCCATAATGCCTCGTGCAATATCAACGTGATTAAGCAGGCTTTAATGCATTCGGCGCTATACCAATCAACATCGTCTGTATCATCATCTGCCTCAACCACATCTTCGTCCTTCCCGTCAGTGAATTGACGTTTTTTTGTATTCATCAGTGATGTATCTAGCGTCTAAGACTTTTTTATGAATAAATATCTCATTCACCCGCCCCATCATTTCCACCATCTCAAGAATCCAGCGTGTGAAGGATGAAAATCGCTTCCAAAATGCCACAACATCGAGTCTTTGCCGTTTGGGCGTTCTGAACAAATGCGCTCTTAGGAGCATTAAGACAGGGTATTATGGATGAGCGTGGTGCATAAAATCTCCTACTGACCAACGGTCGGGTGCTAGCAAGACTACTGATTCGACAACCTTTCTAGCTTATGTCGAAATCGTTTCAAGAAGTCTTCTGAAGCTATTCCAAAATTAATTTCACGAAAACTACTTTCGAAAATTCTTTTCGTTCTGCTTTGCGCTATGTATATATTTTTTATTTTTTTCGCCTCAACTCGCCAAGTAAAGCTTCTTGTGACGGACGTTTGAGAAGCGCGCAAATGGCAATGCATCAAATTCATTGAAAACGTTTAAGGTCATTAAAACCACTCGAACTTTGACTAGTGCCTCTTGCTCCTTGCGCATCTAGGCTGCAAGACGTACCACTTGCTACTTGTGCACCATTTTTTCACTAAACTTTGAGTAGTAGAAGAGGTTTTATTAACTGGTTTTATTTTTAAAATTCATTTCATTATTAGGTGTTCTTTCTTCACCAGTCTACAAAAAAGTAAAATCTCTCACTCAATTTTCAGGTTTGGTCGGCTTGAGAGGGCCTGCAAAGGAGGCGGATGCGCGGAATGACTGGTTGAGTGCAAGAGGATGCCTCTTTTAATTTAAATAAACAATCATTGAAGGTCGTGCAAGACAGGCGAGAGGCGCAAGTGCCTGTAATTGCGAGTATGAATAAATAGAAATTGAAGACGAGAACTTTTATGGCGCAAAAATGTGCCGGGAGTTTGCAAAAGGTTGTTCAAGCCTATTTATTTATCGAACATTCCTAAAAGTCTTCTTCTTTCCTCCTCCTTGCTCCTTCTCGCTCCATCCAGCGCCTCTTTCAAGCGTCTTCGCACCGTCGTGTTGTCTGCTCCTGCGTCCATAAGCCGTCTCAGGTCATTCACTGCACAGGCGAAATTCTTCATTCTTATGTTTGCCTTCGGTTATCAAGTGACAGTGAGGTGAAAGTTACACGGGAATGAAGATTTGTTTCAACTCCACTCGCCCTTGTTCGAACGTTTGGAAAATAAGATTGAAGTCGAAAAATTTTTGATTAAAATAAATATTCTTTTAATTAGCAATTTCATTCATTTTATAAAACGATGTCAAAAGTTTCTTAAATTTATTTTTAAAATAACAAATGACCTGCAGGTTGCGAAAAGCAATATCCTTTTATCAATCTATGTCATTCATGCATCCATCCATTCATTATTTAAACCATCTTTCCATCATATTTCCCACCAATCATTTCATTCAGACCTTCATTCACATACCCATCCTTCAATCACATTATTTATCCATCCATGCATCTATTTATCCCCCCCAGCCACCCACCTATACATTCATCCGTCTATCCATCTTTCCACTCATTCATCCATCCATTCATCTTTCCATCCACCCACCTACCTATCCCTCCTCTATCCATTAACATTCCCAAACCACCTACAAGCATCAACACACTAGCGCTCTAAAGCTTGCAAAACGACGTCGTTTGGAAGATATTATTCACTTGTTGTTTTTATCGCTATTTTAATTATAATTATAGAAATTAGAAATTTATAATTTCCCAAAATTATTCAAACTAAGTTAATTTGTATAGTTTCTATGTAAATACCTCTTTAATAACTAAAACCGTACTGTATAAGTAACTATATTCGTCCTTATATCATTCTCACGGAAATTAAAACCTGTATTTTATCACTTTTTCCGTCATTCCACCCATCGTCATCGTCATCATCATCATTATTATTATTTATTTGTTGATTATTATTATTTCCATCACACCCTCATCATTACTATCACTACCATCATCACCACCATCATCACCGCTACCATCATTATCACCACCATCATCACCACAATCATCACCACCACCATCATCATCACCACCATCGCCATCCCACCACCAGCATCTTCATCCGACTTTCACCACCAGTATCATCATCACCATGCCCACCATATACATCATCTCCACCATAAGGATCCTTCAAACCATCATAACCATCATCATCAGCAATGGCACCACCGCGACAATACCACTACCACCACCAGCCTCTCACCTGGGCTCTATTGTACAGGCCCTTCAGCAGTCCAGGTTCGACGTCCAGAGCTCTGGAGCAAGACTTATCGGCTCCAAAGGGATCATCCATTTTAAGTTGGCAAATTGCCAAGTCCACCAACGACGAAGTAAGCAGGTATTTTTTTAGCGCTTCATCGTCTCCTTCGTGGCTGATGAACTGGAGGTACTCCACCACTCTGGAAAAGAACTTGCACGCCTGCTTCAGGTGGCCTGTCTGTGTGCAGGTGCTGCATGAACCACATGACACGGAGGGTGGTGAAGGTCAATTCAGTGCTCAGCGCTTGAAGTATTAATACTCTTCACTCTGGAAGACTATATAATCGAAACTGAATTACTAAAGGCTCCTTCTAAAGTACTAAAACACTTCACGTTTACATACCGACTATTAATAACTGCTTAACACTGGAGTACTAACTGGCCCACCTTAAAGTACTGACCACCGCACTTTCAAGTATTAACAGATCATCCCACCTTGAAGTATTCCATACCCTTGAGCTTGTCCTTCTGTGCCTGTTGTACCTTCTCTTGGATGCTCATATCCCAGAAATCCTTCATCTGCGGTGGTGAAGGACTTGATGTGACGTTTGGCTGGGAGTTGAATGATGACTTAAAAATTTTATTTATCAATAGTTTGTAACCCACAACATTTATTTTATCATTTTGAGAAGATTTCTTTACTACCATGGTTATCATTACAGCCAATACGACAGTAGTCAGTATCACAGACACTACCACCATTCCGAATACCACCACCACATTAACTGAGACCCTAAATACCACTATTACAACTACAACAACAACTAAAACAAGCACCACCCCCACCACCACCACCCTTCGACAGTCCTTCAGATGAACGTCGTATTCGAGGTCGCAGTGAGGAGAGATACGATGCACGAGACAACCAAATTCCCCGTAAGCCAGACAACTTTTCACTTTCAATCGGGCCTTTTCGTTCCTTGAAAATGTTCCCAGTGCCATTTCAACCCCCTCCACAACACCCTCCTTCCCACCCTCTCCGTACTCGAAAGACACTTCTCGGCGTTCAAACTCACGTCCCTGACACCTTCCCACTATTTCGACTTTGGAAGCGATCAATTTCCATCGGATTAATGGACTCTCAAGACATTGAATCATTCATTTTCAATTACAGAGCTAACGCACACGTCTACAAAAATCGCTGTGTTGTTATATCCACACGACCGTCCAGAAATACGCGCACAAACACCCACACAGACACTCGAACGCACTAACCAGTACACAAAGCTCCTTCATTTGGACCTCCATACAACTCTCCCTTCTGTAACATACTCTTGTACAACGAGCCATCAGCGGCGTCAGAAATGTCGGTGCCTTGGTCGTTGAGGCATGAGACACAGTGGTGCAAACGGCAACTTAAGCGACTCCACACATTGCATATATATTTTTTTATTTGTATATTTATTTATAACATTCTTGACATGAACCTTAGACCGCCGAATCAATCAATTTTAAAATAACTTTTTCTCCGCAACCCACCATGCCAGCTTATGAGTTGCAGGTGGAAGATGAGGGAGGAGTTTGGGGGGATGTGAGGGGACAGACCTTGTGACCCGTGTGCAAAATGCTCGGCACACACCACTACAGCCACTTCTCCCTCCGTCATGCTGGCCACCGTGAACTCCCACGCCAGTATCACTTCGGCTGGCAATGTTTCATATTTCATTAAACATTCCATTAATTTTTAAACAAAGTTTCGTTTACTCATAGCCACGAGCTTCAAATGTCATTTTGAAATATTCAGCTTCATAAGCAACCTTTCCCAACGACGAATGAATATTCTCCATGCTGATCTTGCAACTGTCGTCCATCCTCCTTCCAGCCATGGTACCTCACATAGGCTGTGTCTCCTAGCAGTGGTTTGCTGTCTCCGGTGCCCTCTCGCAACACAGCTTTCAGCAGTCCAGCGTCTTTTTTGGGCGAAATATCTTTGCCAAACGTCTTGATGGACTCAATTTGACGGGCTGGCAGATCGGCATAAAGATTTTTTACTTCAAAATTTGAAAAAAAATCCCGATTTTGGTCCTTTTGATCAAAGAATTTTCCACTTATATCTCGCTCGCTTTGACAAGAATAATTGGAGTTTTTATTTTCAAGACAATTTTCTTGTAACAAACTTCCAGACATTGCGACGACGAAAAAGTGAAAATACTCTAAAGAAGGAATTAAATAATGGCGTCAAGCAAAGAAAATAAACTAAAGCGCAAATGAGTGATTAGTGATTGGGTTGTCGAAAGGATTTGGAAAGAAATGGATGGTCAATTATTAATGTATAAGGAGGATTCGGATGTGAATATTTGAACAGCGAAGGCATCAGTTAGAAATGAGTTGCTTTGAAATTGAGCTTTGAAGTATGAAATGTGCTCGTAAAAATGTCTTGAGTGGGTGCTTACGCACTAGAAGTATAATTTTGCACAGCAGTTCAGAAGACTTCTGTGACGTAAGGGAGAAGTTTTGAGATTGCAGACCTGCATATCAGCATCCAAATGCCCGCACCAACCACTCCTGTTTATTGGCGAGAAATTAATTATGAAATAATTATATTATAGAGAATATATTTGAATGTGAAAAAAAAAAAATTATATTATTAATTAAAGTTGAAAAAATGTAAAGTAGAATTTTTTTAAATTAAAAAAATAAAATTAGCATTTTTAACAAAGAAATTATAAAAAATAATTTCCTAAAAATAAAAATTTTACTATAAATAATAAAAAAAACATTTTAAATTAAAAAAAAATTGATTGTATGGAAGAAAAACCTGTGAATGGAGTGTTGATGGAAAGGATAGAGTGTATTGGTGATGTCCAAATGGTGTTGATGTTGATCACCTTCTCATGCCGATGATAATACATCACCCAGAAGAAGAAGAATGCCTAATAGTGGAAATATGACCACATGACTCATGGAATTTCAGAGATATGAAAAATTGTATGGAAATTTTTATCTGATATTCATTTTTGTATGAATTTTGGAAAGAAAATTAAGATCCAAACCTGAATTATATAAAAGATGGAAGTTAAAATGAACTTCCCATAAAACTTTTGTTGATTTCTTCGTTTACCTGGAATTGTTGATTGTGAAAATAAGCATAAGTTTCTTAATAGAAAAGAAAAGTGTAAGTTATTGTGTCTAAAGGTTTCTATGTGAAATTAATTTATCATCAGTAATTTTTCCAAAACCCGTTAACTTGAAAAAAAAGAGTAAAAACCAAACATAGCTTGCTGATAGATGCTGTGAGTTTTGCTATTTTCCTCTCAAGTCGTGCATATCTAGGAAATTCATCTATCATAGGAACCACCTTTAATTCTTCATTCAAACGATTCAATTCATGCTTTTGTACAACCTCCTCTGGACTTTTTCTGAATATAAATCCTAAACTCTGTTGGACATATTTCAAATAAAATAATTTTTAAATTATTTAAAAATCAATAAAATGAAATTTTAAGTTTCAATACTTCGTTGAAGCTCAATGACAAATTGTGACACGGAATGAAAACGTACTAACAGATTTTATAATGAATGGAGAAAATGCCAAAAGTAACGATATGGCAAAAGTAGAAACAGCTATAACAAGAAGCAGAGACATGGCGCTAGAACGTCGTTTTAATGCGTCTATACGGGAAAAGTTAAGATTGATAACAACCCTAAGATTAACATTTAGACAATTCTGTTTGAAAAAAATTACATAATTTATTTTATAAACTAACTGAAATAAAAATTGAAGTTTATTTCAGAAATTTGCGTTAAACTTAACAACTTTTTGGCATATCCCTAAATGCATTTGTAAATAATATTTCAAAATTTCTCACCAAGATGAATAACACATATCCAACGATTTCCATTAGTATCTTGAGTGATCTATGCACGTAAGATTTTTATAATTATTCAGTTTATTCTATTTTTTTTCTAAATTCAAAAATTCAACTCCACAGCCGATTCGTGATGAATGTACCTGATGTTGAAAGTCAGGATGTTATTAGAATTTTTTTCCAAGTTGAGCTAGCTCATTGGTTCTATCTTGATTTCTATTGTCAAGATGATGCTCAAGCTAAGCCGTGTACTCTCAAGGAATTCTGCTACATCAATATCCTTTATATATACCAATTTAAAAATACTCAGATGTGTTCTATATATTTTTGAACTTAAATATTTGAATGGTTTCTTTAACAGTTTTTTCCACTAGTCAACTTCTGTCCTACTTTGTCTAAGTTTCGAGAAAACTTTGAGGAATTTTATGAGAGTTGGAAGAATTACAAACAAGCAGTTCCCACTTATGGAGCTATTCTGCTCGATCCCACGCTCAAATATGTGAATAATTTAAAAAAATTTTCATTTAATATTCAAATCTACCTGATTAATTTTTCAGTTCTTACCTATCCGAGTTTATTTGTGGGTAAAAATTAGTTCCAAAAATGTTCAGCTTTTAAGTCATTTTCATTGAAAATTTTTTCAAAGTGTTTCAATTTTAATTTTGATTTTGTAATTTCCACTAAAATATATCTCCGATAATTGACAGTGCCTTATGGTACAGGGCTACTGGCTCAAGTCAAGTTGGGGTTTTGCCAAGGGGAAAGTAAACCAGGATGAGTCACCTATTGACTGCGCCATCAGAGAGGTGTGCTCAGCATTACTCTTGACATTTAACTTTTCTATTTGTGTTTTTTATATCTTTAAAAAATATTTTTCTATTGATATAAGTATAATCATGTTTTTTAAATTAAATTTTTATTTTAAGTAATATTTCCATATTTTAGAAATATTCAATAAATTATATAATAAAAAAGTTTTTTATTCACTTACCATCCTCGTGGAAGGTGCTTGAGGAGACAAGTTACAACATAGGAGACAAGATTGATCCAAGCAACTTCATTGAAAAAAAACTCAATGAACAAGTACTCATTCAATCTTCATTTCAGTTCAATAATAATAATAATAATAATAATAATAATAATAATAATAATAAGCCAATTCAAAACATTAAACAATCTTAAACATTAAAAATAATCAATAATCAAATTTCTAATTCCCAATCACAATCTTTGTCACTACCATTCTATCATTATCACTATCATTCTTTTGTTATCACTATCATTCTGTCATTATCACTATCAATCACAATCATTATCACTACCAATCACAATCATTATCACTACCAATCACTATCATTATCACTTACACTCTATCATTATCACTATCACTCCATCATTGACACTATCAATCTAACCTAATTAATATCCTTCAATCATTTGAACCTTGCCACTATCATTCAATCACAATATTAATTTTCTGACGTTGTATTCCTTTAAAACTTCGTTTCACCACCATTTCATCACCATCATTTCTTCACCACCAACAAAACACAAGCATCAACTGCACCATTAAGAGCACTAACTAGCAACACTAGCACCAACAACACAACCATCAACACCACCAAAGCGTCCCCTAAGAACGTCAATAAAACCACCAACCACACCAATAAAGCCTCCACCAACAACACAACTACCACTAACAACACAATCACTACTAACAACACAATCACTACTAATAACACAACCACCACTAACAACACAACCAACAATACTGACATCACTACCACCAACAACACCACAACTAATTTTTCCAACAACACCACAGCAACTCTAGCAACAACAACACCACCACAGACATGTCGGCTGTATGTTGTACATGGAATTCCCTTAGACACTAAGTTTGAAGCTCAAACCAGATCAGAGATCAAGGTGTCCTCTATTTTTCACATTAAGTTTTTTATATTGGTTTTTGTCAAAACCTTTTTTTTACCACTATACATAATAGAAGCGACACAAACAGAAGTAATTATAACAATATTAACCTTAATATTACGACTTTTACAACTGCTACTACTATTAAGTATATAATAATAATAATAACAATAATAATAATAATAATAATAATAATAATAATAATAATAATAATAATAATAATAATAATAATAATAATAAATAATAATAATAATAATAATAATAATCATCATCATCATCATAATTGTATCAATAATAAATCAATTATAAGAATATTAATACTAATAATAAATAAATAATAAAAATACTTACACTAATAATAAAATGAATAATAATGATGATACTAATAACGATAATAATAATTATTGTATATGCATTGTGAAGAACTACCTCCACTCAGACTATCTGTTGGTTCGAGGTGGATCTGTTGCCGAGTCACAAGAAGGACAATGTGTGCAAGAGTGTCTACCAACTCACTCCCAATCAGTTCTTCACCGCCATACCCTTCATCAAGTTGTTGCTTGTTGTGGTGCTTGTACTCATTGTTTCAGTCGTGATCGCTATTGTCGTTGTTTCAATGGCTGCTCTAGTGGTTTTTATGGTTGTAATCGTTGTTGTGCTAGTTGTTATTTTTGTTGTAGTTGTTGTAGTTGTGGTTGTGGTGTGGTCGTGATTGGCTGGTTTTAGCACAACTGTCGTTTATAAAGTGTCATTCATCTTGCTTGAAGATTAATAACCATCCAAGTTTTGTTACTTTATGTGTGCATGTTGTTACTTTATGTGATTTGTGGCGTGTGCCTTACATCATGAATTCCTCCATGAAGGGATTTGAGGATCAGAATACAGCTGATGAAGTCTCAAAACTTCAAAAAGCAGTGCGTTCCAGCACACTCTTCCCCTCCTTTCACCACCACCCACTCCTGCTCCAATCTTGCTAAAAAAACCAACAAACCCATCTTGAAGTCCAAAACGCAGGCTGAATTCTTTGAAAGTCTTCTCAAGAATTCCACGCGTGAGTCTGCCTTCTTTAGGGCTCACAATGGCCTTGTTTGAAACACTTTTATTCCCACGCTGCTCTTTGTCTCAATTGCCACATTTGAAGTACCTTTACAATTCACAGCTTCCATGCACCACTTGCGACTTATTCCCATAGCTGTTTTTTTGTTCCACCTCAGGGAAAGGCAACAACAACAACAAGGGAGTTTTGCAACAAGCTGCTTCTAACCACAATCCACAGAACCCTTCCAAGCATCCCTCTTGCACTCCTCCAGCCACTCCTTCCACATTTTCCACCCCTCAATCATCACAACCACCTCCTGTGGTCTTCTACTCACAGCCCATACCGGCCCAAAACAACACCATCAGCTCACAAAATAACAATATTATTTCCAACCTCTTCTCTTCCGCCAAGGTCTCGAAACCCCTCAATCCCAAGCTGTCTTCTCATAGCATTAAATCATTGGTGAGGCGTTCAACTTTTTTATTACTTACTTAAAATATTAATTTGAAAAAAAAAATTAAATTAATTTTAAATTAAATTAATTAAATTTAATAATTAAAATAATTGTAATTTAAATTCAAAAAATAATAAATAGTAAAAGTGTATAGCTCACTCAAGAGTCTGAAACACTTTATTTAAATGAGAATATTGAACGCAAGACTTCATTTCCAGCAAAAAGGTGGCCAACCAAGTGGTAATGTTTTCGAAAAAGCCGAAGATAAAAACGGTAATGTTATTTTTATTCAACTTCATCAAAAATCAAAATAGATGTGTACATAAAATAAAAAAAAATTATAATTCGAAATATGCTTATAAATAGATAATTTGTGTAATTGAAATTTCTTGGTTATTTGAGGTGATAATCTCGTTCGTTTGCTTGTACAGAAGATCAGCCGCCATCACGTGAAGATGACACCATCACCACCTTCTCCTTTGAAGCTCCAGCCTGGAACACCTTCAGCATCAACGTTGAAAGCGTCATGGCAGCCATTTTTGAACCTTAATTTTTTTGAAAACCTAGTTTTGTTTCATACAACCAGCATTTCAAGGCATGAAGAAAATTTCGCATCTTTAAAGAAAAGACAAGCAAAATCATTTTTAGAAATATCTCCTGTTAACTTTATAGCTCTATAAAACGTTTCCATTATTTCATCGGATAGTAATAATTACTATAAAGCTCTTTCTTGCTTCTTGGAGTCACTGGTTCTGAACATCACTAGCGCATCGGAACGCTATGACTACAGCTTATAGAGGCGTCGTAAATTGTCAAAACAGTTATTTCGGAGAAGTTCAGAGGCGAAGAGATGCAATAGTCAAAGTATGAAAAAAAAAGGAAGGAAATAAGATAAGGTGAAGATACGCAGTATCGGAGGAAATCGAATATAGAATACTTTAGAGATTTTACTGGCGAGTGAAGGTTTTTTACTTTGCATTTTTATTAAGTCAAAAAAAGAAAATCTTTCATAGTTTCAGTTTTATCTTTCAATTGACTATTCTATTTTTTACAGTCTTCATTAAATCGGATCCAGTCAATTTTACAGAGCAGAGAAAATAATCAAAATGAAAAAGCGAAAAAAGTAAAAATAAAAAAAACAGTCATGGTATGAGAAGTCGAGGTGGAAAGTAAGAGCATGAAAGAAAAAAAATTATTATAACCAGGTAAAAAAGAAGTTTTAATAACAGTCAAAATCTAATAGTAAAGAGAACAAAAGTACTCAAAATTGAATTTCATTAGAAGAAATTAAAAAAAACTAATGAAACAGATACCGTGCAAGAGTGGTTTAGTCACCTGTAGCCCTCAGCGAGTAAACCCGTTTCCTTTGGAGCGGCTTTGAACAAAGTGTTAAAAGCGCTTCAAAAATACTTTGATTAGAAAGGATTAGATAGAACAGTTGGTTGCTTATGAAAAATTGAAAAAAAACGAAAAAGTAACGTTTTGTCTTGACCAAAGAAGCAAATATTTTTATTGGGTTGAATGTTCGTAAATGAAGACTTGGTTGGTGGGAGGATTTAAAAGATTACATGGTGAAGATTGCTGGTAGTTTTTAAAACAAAAGTTTATCAAAGAATGAAAATTTTAATTCCTTTCTTGGGATGGCTATGAAAAAGAAAGTTAAACCTTGATAGTTTACTAAACAAAGATTGAAGCTGTTTGGAATATTATTGATTGGCGAATCTACGCCATGGAGACTGTGCATATTTTCTGAGGCCATTTGTATGAAATTCTGTTAAGTTGTGTTATTTGGGACCAAAGAGTCTAGAAGCATTGAAGCATTAATTGCGTTCTAAAAAGAGCAACTCAATTAAAGTACAGGTGTCGTTCTAGAGTGTCATAGTTTTCTAGTAGCCCACGGAGAGTAAAACCGTTTCCATGGGAGCGCTTTTGAAAAGTGCTAAATGGCGCGCTAAAAATTTCTGATTAGATTAGATTAATTTAAAAAAAACTGATGCCGACTTAAAGGGGGCCAAGAGCTAGTAGAACCGTTTTTCTGGTAGAGCATTCAAACAACATAACTAAAAGGTGTTTCAAAAATGCTTTGAATTGATTAGATTAGGTCTGTAAATTATTTTGGTTATTACTTTTATTTTATTTTTTGCGAATAAAAAATTTCAAAAAATTGAATTATATGAATAAGTTAAATATTGAAAAAATTGTTGAGTTTTCAAAAAAAAAAGGATTTTAATGAAAAGACATATTAAATTCATACAACTTTTACCATCACTGTGACCTATATATACTGTGCATATGCATGTACCATACCGGTCGAAATTGTATCCTAAGTTATTATGATGACTGCAGGAAGTGATCTTCGAGATATTCTCGATTTAAATATACCAGAAGAAAATGATGTTGTTACTAGGGAAACACTTTTTGGAGAAAACAAAAAGGTTTGAAATTTGTACAATGTTTTCAATGAAGGTAGCTGATGCTCGTTGTTGCAGTTTTGAATCTTAAATTATACTTGCCAGAAAAAACCTAAAAAGAATGAGTCTAATGTTAAGCGACCGGAGGGAATGCATAGAGAGGTGTGGGGGCTACTATGGACAGATAACAGGTGTTTAATTTTATTGCATATTTAACAGATATTAATCTTATTAAATTAATTTATCTAATTTCACGTTTAATAAACTATTCAAATTATAAAAATTCAAATTTCCAACTGAGCTGAATTAATTATTTTTTTCCCAGGGATGCCCCTCCAATCTTTCCAACAGACAACAGCCTGGGCTACAAGCAAATGAAAGCAAGGATTGGACAGAGCAAGGTGCGACCATGGAGATGGACTCCTTTTACTAACCCTGCCCGAAAGGTTTGATAACTTTAGAATCTTTTTTTTACTTCAAAGGTTTTAAAATTTTGAGCTAAAAATAATTTAACCTCACAAATTGATGTATTTTATTTTGCTATGCTTTTCAGGGAAATAATTGTTTGATGTAAGTTTTAGTTTTAATAATAACTACTAAGATTTACTCACAGTAAAATATTTCAGGACGGGGCAATCTTTTATCACTGGAGAAGAGTTGCAGACGAGGGAGTTGAGTACCCCTTTGTGCGCTTCAATAAGGTGCTCTTGACCATCACTACACTTTTTCATTCAGCTAATTATAAGAATGCTTAATAGGTTTGTTCAAATTTCTTTGAACAAATTTACAAAAATAAGATAAATTATTATTTTTTGAAAGGTTGTGGATGTTCCAACGTTTTCTGATTTGGAATACAACCAACACCTGGTTTCTGAATTGTGGACTAGAGCTGACACAGACTACCTTTTTTCACTCGCAAAAAAATTTGACCTCAGGTTTAAAATTCATTTCTGTGTATATACCAAATATTAAAAACCTTTTTACACTTTTTATACCCATAAAAATTAATTAATTAAGGTATGTTTATAGTTCAATGGTGGTTCAACGTTTCATAGCCCTTATGATAACCATTCCAACATTGGCCAGGTTTGTCATAATGCATGACCGCTGGGACCTTGTCAAGCACCCTACCAAGAGGTCCATTGAAGACCTTAAGGAACGCTTCTATGGCATCTGCAATGTTCTTCAGAAGGTTCATTCATTCATTTCTCTGATTCGATCAAGCCTCAGCTGCTCGCTTAGCGCTTCACAAATGTATTTCTTCAAGCTCTTCGGGGTTGAATACCATTATAATGATCTTCGTAGTTGTTTTTTTTCGTTTAGTATTCGATAGTGATGCTTCATTCAAGGTCATCTAATCCAATCAAAGCATTTGTAAAGCGCCTTTCAGCGTATTGTTGGACTTTTAGTTGTTAAGGTGGATTGAGGCCAACGTGGTTGAATTTTAATGAAGAAAATTTTATTTACAACAGCTTCGAAACGGTCCGTCGGATCAAAAAGTACGTTGCTATGACGCCAGTCACGAACGTCGACGCAAGGAACAGCTAGAAAAACTCATCAACCGCACTGAAGAGCAGGTCTAACACTTGCTCTGTGTTATTCCTTCCAGTGGTTTTCATTTATATCTTGCTTTTTGATCAATTCATTTGCTTGCTGAATACATACAGGTACAAGAATGTGCGCGTGCACACACATACACACACACACACACACACACACACACACACACACACACACACACACACACACACACACACACACACACACACACACACACACACGCACACACACACACACACACACACACACACACACACACACACACACACAGATAGAGGAGGAAGAGCGTTTGGTGCAGGAGTTGAAGAAGATAGACCAGCGCAAGCGAGAGCGAGAGAAGAAGGCCATTGATCTACAGAAACTCATCATTGCAGCCGACAACAACAGCGAGGGAAGGAAGTCGGAGAGGAAAATGTCCAAAAAAAACCCTGCCTACAAGGCTAGAGAGTCAACTGATGTGGGTGTTATTTCTCATCTTCCCAAAACACACGTCCCTCTATCTATCCATTCACTCATCCGTTCATTCACTCAATCTTATCTCAATCCATTCATTCATCTTTTCATCCACTCCTCCCTTTATCAACTCACCACTTCATTTCAACTTTTGACACATTACTTTCTAACCTATTGAAACTCTGATTTATAATTCCCGTTAAACACTTCAACGAATTATTGCAAGCAGGTTATACCAGAAAACACAAGCATCAAGTTCCCTGACTTCAAGCAGTCTGGCGTCTACCTCAGGAGTCAAAAGGTTATTTGGCAATTTCATAGCCAATCTTCCGAAGTTAACTTTTTGTTCAACTTTTCATTATCTAATAATTGTCTTTTTTATTATATTAAATTTCGACTTTACAAATTTTAAAGCGTCTTCCGTATGCAGATGAAGTTGCCGATTTCACTTGGTCAGAAGAAGACGAAGGCCATTGAACAGATGCTGGAAGAGTTCAACCTGGGTGGGTGATACAACAAAATATTTTACGAATCTTTGTGAAATGGGCTAACAAACGAACGTTTCAAGGCTGCAATACAAGCTCATCCGTTTTTGTGTATCCAGTTTGGTTTATATAGTGGTATCAGAGTTCCTATGTGCTACTTTGATAACATTCATCTTTGTATTGCATCGTGAATGTATACTCCAAAACTTACAATTCTACAACCGACAACCAATCCACAACGACAACAACTCTAAAATGAAAACAACACTTTATTTCTCAGATTCGAATCCTCTGCCCACTCTCGAAAATGTTTCCAAGTTCAACGAGTTGAGACAGGACATTGTGCTATTGTATGAATTGAAAATCGCCCTCGCCAATTCCGAATACGAACTACAGACACTCAGACACCGCTTCGAGGCCATCGCTCCTGGCAAGGTCTGGCTGCCCACCTACGCTTCTCTTTCATTTTTTCCACTAGTGTTTTTGTCCCTCATACAGTCATTTTTTACTTTTACGACGCCGTCTTAATTGATTGCAACGATGTGTTTAAGTTTCATTAAGTTTTACATATAAAAAAATTTCTCCAGTTAATGGACGTGGATACGAAACCCATGAAAGCGGAGTTCATTGTCGGAGATCCAATGGATACCACTTGAATGATGGTGGTTGTTGGCATATGTTGGTTGTTGAGATAATTTTTGTTAAAATGTATTTCAAGTTGAAAGTATACGATATTTTCACTATTTTTTAATGTAAAATATTTTATGTGGCTAGAGTAAACTATTTCTTTTTTTCATTTCACCAATAAAGCTGGGACGATTTCTCTATTGAAAAAATATTTATAAATGGTAACTTAGTGAAGTAGACCGCCTCAGAAGTAATGCTTACTGTTGCAAAGCTTGTAGAACTAGCAATGAACTGCGTTGTGTATGCAACTTTTATAACGTAAATTTGAATGTCAAGGATTTTGAATTTCTAATCCTAGATTCTAGGTTAAATTAAATTTCATAACGTAAAAATGGCCCATTTCATTACTAACTAATTTTCTAATATAAATATAAAATGCATTTTTTCTAACTTACTTAGTGTGATTCTTCGAATTCTCAATCATATTCAAAACAGGTTTGCATAAAATATTTATGTAAAGATAGGGCATATCAATATTTTTTTTAGTATTGATTTGATTAAAAATATACTTATTTCATTTCCAGAATGGCTATTTTCGGTACACAATTAGTATTCAGCGTGATCGTGGCATTTCTCATCTCACGTTTTAGTGGAACTTTATCATTTGGAAGATGGATTCTCTGCAGAAAGCTTGCTAGATTTTTGCATCCAACAGATGAAGAACTCAAAAAACTTGCTGGTCAGCCAATCAATCAAACAACACACAAAAGCAACAAAAAGCATGATACATCAAAAAAGAATAAAGATGAACCATTCACCGTTCCACGCTCAATTGACATCCAGTTGGAGGCTGCACAGATAAAATCCATTGACCTCATTCCTCTGCAGTTCTACACAGAATACTTGTGGCTTGTGGATGTTGCAGTATGTGGAGTAATAGTATATGTTTTAACTGACACCTACTATTTTTTTCTTTCACCAACTAAAGAAATGAATTTGAGCATTTTGTGGTGTTTGGTGATCATTGCTTTCAGCCTCAAAAACTTGCTTTCTCTAACAGGAATCTATTTCAAAAGTGAAACTGGAGGAGAAATGATATTATGCATTCTTTTTGGCTTTTTCTTTTTGGTGTTTGCTATGGGTGTATTAATTGTAGATGAAAATACATTAGAATTTGGCCTAACTGCATCTTATGATAACTTTTCCACAGCTACAAAATCGTTTCTTCTATCTCAGGGTTTAGAGCCAGTTTGTCCCATAAGCTTGAATACTATCAAAATATTCATGGCAGTTATTTGTGCCATCATTGGCGCATTTTTCACTTTTCCGGGTCTCAGACTAGCAAAAATGCATGTAGATGCTTTGAGATATGCAAAGGACAATATATCATTACAATTTTTCCTCTATACTAATTTCATTTCTGCTCTTGTTGTATCTTTATTGTGGGTCAAGCCCTTATTCAGAGATTACTTGGTGCACAAGAGGTGGAGAAACAGTGAGCCATTGATGAATGACAATCAATTTGAAGCACTTAGGTTATTCATCTTGCTTCTATTTGTGGCATTCAGATTTTGCATGATATGGACCCACCTGCAAGCGCACTTGAACCTTGCTGTTGATAAAGTGGCAGAATTGAAGAAGGAAGTGGGAAGAATAAGTTCTTTGGAGCTCAAAAAGATGGTCATCAGAGTATACTACTACCTTTGCATTGTAGCCCTCCAATACATCACGCCCCTCATTATAATTCTCTTTTCCACCCTTCTTCTCAAAACTCTTGCCAACGTTTCCATACCACATCTTTTATTTAAATACGATCTTCCTCCTACCTTCAATTACTCCATCCCTCTGCAAAAGTCACCTACGAGCATTAACAACATGGATTCGATGGCTCTTCTCATCACCACCACCGCTCAACGCTTTTCGGAGGTCATGCTTGGAATTAAGTGTCTTCTTAGCCCCTCTACCTTCTTCCATTTGGCCTCTTTCTTCACTTGGTGGACGGTTACCGCATGGTTTGCAACCCATGCTTTCGGAGTGCTGTATCATGTATATTTCAATGAGTAACATCAATTAGATACTTCGAGAATCAGTAAATAAAATGATGAAAGAGGAAACGGTTTTATTTTTCGAGTTTTTTTCGTGCCATTTCAAGTTTTTATCAAATCCTTTCAACCTTGTCCCTGATTTTTGAATTTCTAAAAAATAAAATTAAACATGGAAATGACTCTATTTCAATAAAAATACATTGAAAAACCAAAACAATAATCTGAAGTTTACGTCAGAGAAAGCACGTTTAATCGATGATTTCTGGGCACACACTTGTTCTATTTGTGAGAGTGGATCGATAAGATTGTGGTGAAGAGCACTTCGTAAGGCAAAACAGATTATATTGTTTTACGTTTAGGATTACACACAGACGGACTAACGGTGCTTATTAACTCGTTGTCTTCTGTTGCATTACCCCTATGTACCTTGGTTATCAAAACCCCGGTCAAACTGTTACCATATATGCACCCAGTGTCGATTCCTAGAGCGTTATCATAGAGTTGCAGGCCTCTGATAGAGTCATGCCCAAACACCACCAGTTCCGATCTGTTCCAAGAAGCAGCCCAGCCAGCTGTGATACTATGTTGTGTAATGTTTTTATAGTGAGTCACGTTGTGTTCTTGGTCGTTTTCTTTGTCGGCTACATGAATACTTCTGTGTTTAATACTCATTAAAAGCTCCTTTTTCTGTTCTGCCAAGGGCAACAAAGGATCCAACGAAGCGTGTACCACTATAACGTTGTAAATAGGAACACTTATTGTGTAGGGAAGATCTTCAATGAACTTTAAATGACTTGTTTCCAAACCATCCGCCCAAGCCAGCTCTTCCTGTTGCCTTGGTTGAGAGAAGTCTGCGGAACTGGTATTTTTCTTGCCCCACTTTTTATATTCTAGAAGCTTGAAATAATTAAAAATATAACTGAAAGATTAGTCATTCTGCAATCTGTGCTATAAGCTACATCGTTACACGTGAGAGATTACACAAAGGATATATACTTTTGAAGAAATGATAGCCTAGTAGAACTCACTAGAGTTACATGGTGTTGAATTAAAAATGATACTTGTTTTAATTGAATTTAGATGTTTTTCATTGAAAAGTTATGATCTTACTGTCTTCAAACGTTTCAGTTTGGAATCTAATCTAATTTCTGCGAATGTTTTTGAACAAAATGCTTAAAAACGCTCTGATTAATTCAAATTAGTTTATAGTTCAAAATTAGTTTTAGACATTAACCTAAATTAGACGTTGTTGAGTGCCGTTTTTGAAAGTGGCTCGATCGATTAGGAACTATTTGTTGCTAGGAAATGGGCACATGATTTCAATAAAGTGGTTGATTGTCATACTCGCTTGTTAATGCACTTGTCTAATCAATTGATTTATAATACTAGAATTCATTTAAGTTTAAATGTTTGATTGGGTTGAAAAACTTATAGAAAACCGTTTATAATGAAATATTGAAAAATGAATAATTTTTAAGTTCAATGAAAAACATATGTTTAACCTTGTATTCGTGATTGCCCATAACAGTTAGAACACAAGTTCGGTGTGCGCTAAGAAACTGTATCATTCTTTTACTCCTAGATTAACAACGGAATTATTGAAAAAATAAAAATGAAGATTTGACTTGAACCGAATCTTAAAAATATTTCAATTATAAATCCAAAACATACCCTGGTCCCTTATTCGAAAAGTCTCCAGTCAAAATCACTAAGTGAGTGTCGCAGGTGACGTTTGCTTTTTTAAGAATATTTTTGAATGCTTTGAAACAGCCGTGGACATCACCAATTATAAATAATTTATTTTTCACACATTCTTCTCTAATTTTCAGATGTCTTTTGTCCTTATCTATGAAACTGATGTTTGTATGATTAAGTAAAAATTGAATGAGTAAATTATGAAAGATTAGTTTTAATACTGTAAGTTTCAAAAACGTGAAATATTTTTTTCCACCTGGTAAAACATTTGTGGGAACGATGTGTAGATAAAATAGTATAGGGTTGTACAGTTTCGTATTTATCCCAAACCATCACAAAATACCTGGATTATAGGATTAATGTAAATATTTGTTTGTTTATCGAAATGACTTGAAACAAACACGAAATGAAGGTTTGTATTTTAATAATTTTTACTTGAAGGAAGCGAGTGTGACCATGAACGCAATGAAAATACCTCCACAGACTTTAGGAATGGTAATTTTGTTGATTGAAGAAAAAATATTCATGTTTCCCGACGCCATCGCTTACCTTTAGCACCAATAGTGAACAAATATCATATCTTTTTCAACATACCTAAGCCATTATCATGTGTAAATAGGTTTTTAATTTGGTATTGTTATGTTTGTTGTAAATATTTTGCAGCTTTCAAAACAGTAATTTCATCATAATGGGCAAAAACAATGAGCACGCTCTAATCAATTTTAAGCGGCACGAATGACAAAACTCGACTACTTATATAGTACACCTCAGGTAAATAAAAGTGAGGCTTCTCTTTATATATATTGTTAACATTTTGGTTGCATGATTATGTTTTGATGTTACTATGAGGGTATGTTTACAATTGAGCTATTTGTAAGGAACCAGTATGATTGACCTTACTTTATTAATTAATAAATAATCGAAAATTTTACGTAATTTATTCGTTTAAAAGAATTCATATAGCATTGAAATATAGATGAATGCAATAATTCTAAAAGTATATTCATTGAAGTGTTTTCATGAACTCTTGTGCCTTGGTCATCAGTTCTTCCTTTTTCTCCTTCACCTTGCATTTTACTCCTTTTTCTTTCAGCCACATCAACAACACATCTTTGCTCACGGAACCACTTCCCACAATCAACGTCTCTATATTACTCGGAATCACCACCTCTTTTTTCTTCTTTTCTTTTGGTCCTTTTTCTACCTTTTCTCCTTCTCTCTTCACCGCTACAGGCTTGCTTGTCTTGCTGGTCACAGCTGTCTTTGTAGAAAGGTCTTTTCCAATAAAATCAATCCTTTCTATTTCAGCAGGCAAAGCAACTTGGAAGACAGTTTTTGGCGTAGGTTTGGTATTTTTACTTTCACACTTTTTTTCGTGTTTTTTTATGAAATTTTTACTATAAAAGTTTGGCTTGGCCTTTTGAGTTAATCCCATCGTAGTATGCGGTGAAAGTCCATTTTGAGTATTTGAAAATTGATTAAACTGCTCATTTTTAATCTCAAAAGTTTTTTTACAGTTGTCTTTCTCTGGATTTTTAACATTGTTTATAACTCTAGGTCTTATTTTGTTGAATTTTGGAATAATTTTACCAGTATGAGTCACAGGCATTTTATTTTCAGTCGTTTGAAGTTTTTTAATGTTATTTTCTTGAATGGCCTTTAATGTATTAGTCATGGTATTTGTTGAATCAATACATTTTATTGGTCCAACTTCAAGGTGCGGGTTAATATTCAGCGGTTGAGAAGGGTGTTTTGGGAGATTCTTTTTGACATCGTTGTTTAGTTGTTTCACATTTGACACAGTTAATATAGCTTTTGAAACAGTTATCTTTTTATTGACTTCACTATCTTTTTGTTGCTCAGAAGAATTAGCTAATTTTGCAATAAATGTACTCTGGGAGAGTTTGTGGGATACAGAAAATCCACAAATAGAAGGAAAACTTTCACGTAGAAGATTGTAAAGATTTTCAATTATATGGAGGTTTTGTCTTTTCAGAATGATAGGTTCACTGTATCTGATACAACAACTGGGGTACAGAAAAAAGCTTTTGCTGAATCCAAAAGAAATGTTAATAAAGAAAATAGCTTTTTCATTTTCTGGCAATTTGTAACCATAAACATTTTTCCAGAATAACTTTAAGCTGTGATAGTTTGGAAAACAATCATTTGGTGGAAATCTCTTGTGAATAGAAACAATATTTCCCTTTTTCAGACTGGGTAATACAAGGCACCGTTTGTTGCCAATGAACTCTTGAGGGATAAAATCCACCATTGGATTGTTCTGATATGGTATCAAATGTCCACTTGGTACATTTAATTGATCAATTCTGAGCACTGGGAGGGAAATGCTATAAGTCTTTAGATGAATATCCACTCGGTTTGGGACAATGTAGAAATCGGCCGTGAATGCTGATAATCTGGATTCAAACCACAAAAAATTTTCACCATCCACATAATATTCTGCAACCGCATTGAATTGGGGTGATAGTTTTGTGAAAATAGAAAAATTCATACAATTTAAAAAGCTTTCTGGTGACGCTTGTTCGACTTTTTCGATCGTCAAAGTGTTTTTTGCTAATCTGTTTTGTATTTTTTTTGTATTAAAATACTTTTTTGATAAACAAATTAAGAAACTTTTAATCTGTCCTTTCAATGGAAAACCGAGTAATCCAGGCTCCGAGTAGAGCAAGTGTTTGCATAAAACAACCTGAAACTGCGGTCTGATTTCATCTTTAGGAAGATTGACAGTTATACATAAAATCTGCTCCAAATCCGCATTTGAAATTGAAATTATATTGTTCAAGGATTTATCATCTATCATTGTCCCAAATATTAATAAATATCACAACTCGACTCGACGCAAATCGTCTGCTCTATTTACTTTTTTGAGCGTTTGTTTAAATAAAGGATGGGTGGCTTTTATTTGAAAGAATTCATCATGAAAATTATAAAACTTAGATGTCTAGATTTTTGAACCGAAACTTTAAATAACATCATAGTAGCTTCGAATTACTTTACATAACAGTGTGTTTCTTATAGCTGGAGAAATCAGATGGCTGTAAAACAATGTTTTGAGTGATTATTGATATTTTATAAATTAAAAAACTTGATTACAAAATCTTATATAAAATAATGAAAAACTTACCAATACAGTTCCGCTATGGTAACGTCGTTATACATTTTCATCCACTCATTTAAAACCATTTGTGCTGGATTCTGAACCTAGGTAAAATGTGGAATATTTTACAATAAAAAGTTTTATGTCAAAAGTTGCAAAAAATCGTAACCTGCATATCGACCCATAAAAGAACTTTTTCACAATCAATGCCAACTAGTTTAGCCAACATTCGCCAGTCTGCAACTGGAAATTTTGATTTATGAAAACGTGTTTTCTATCAAAAACAAAAATTAAGATTTTTACATGAAACTCGTTCTTGGTTCAACTCTTTTGCAACCAGTAGCATTAGGTCATTATCCACGTTTTCTAACTTAGTCTCGGCTGGCATTCGTTCTGCAGGCTGCAACATAGTGGCATTTTAAAATTTGCATTCGCTGAAAATAAAACTTGAATTAATCCACCAAACGGTATCAACTAGGTTTTAATCTTTTCTTCTTTGGACATCCAGGTTTATCGTTTTTAAACAATTTCAACCACAGCTACCGGTAAAATTTGGAGCTTTCTCATGTTTTCAAAGATGCGGGCAGCATGGTCATCTTCTCTATTAGTTACGCCTTCTACTTTGAAGTCATCTTTGCGACTGCACAGGTCATCGTGGAACTGTATGCAGTGGCAATGCTCACCTTCGTGTAGGAAACAAAGTCATTTATCAATATTTGAACATTTTTTTGAAATAGAAAATTCTCAAAAATATTCATAAAAAGAAAGTTTATAAAAAATACATTCTTTTTAAAATTTCAGTCTAACGCAATACCCACCAGCGATCACTCTCAAAGTAGCCACTTTATCCTTGATGTAGATCAGATCTTCGCTCTGAACGATGTCTTTGAGGCCTCCTTCGTAAGCAGAACACTTGAGACTCAACTTTTGAAGAGCACACGTCAAGCAACTGATCCTCTCCTCTGCTCTTTCTAGGCGCACTTCAAACGGCTCCACATTCTCTTTTTTATATGACACTAAGCTTCATGATTTATTTTGTGATTACGTTATTGTTCTATGGAAAAATTAGTCAAATATTGTTTTATAATTGGATCGAACTTTTCACAAAAGTTATTTTTAAGTCATCGGAGCTAATAGTGTTTTTTTATTTAAAAAACATCCAATTATATACAAATCATTTTCGTGTTATCTTTAGACAACCTTTTAGCGGCATCCATTAAAAATCCGTTAGGAAATTCAGCGGCGTCGAAGCAGTCTCCAATTCCATGCTGCAGCCTCCATCTCTGTGGCATGTGCTGCACGAGCACTGTGCCAACATTCCTCAGCTTAAGCATGTAATTATCCCGCTCTACCTTCACTTTCATCAGCTCCAAATTACCAACGGATGACGGCTTTTCGCTCGCCGATGTTTTAGTTTTTTTCGTTTTAGATTTTGGTTTTGGCATGTTGAATGGAAGAATGGAGACTTAGATGGTGCTCGTGTTTATTGTTGATGGCTTGTGCGTGTTGTTTGTTGTGATGACGAATGCTAATTGAAAAAAATTTTCGACGTTAACTAAGTTATATTCTTTAGCTTTTTCTAATCTGGAATATTCTATTATAAATCCAGAATATTTAAAATGAAAAATATTTCAAAAGTTTAATAAGAATTCTTCCATTAAGTAAGTTAACAAACTGATGTATTTTAGATTTTGAAGAAAATATCAAATGGATTGAAAATCAAATTTTAATGAAGTTTGAAAAATAATGGTCTTACAAATGACAATGACTCAAAAAAAAAATTATTATTTAAAAAAACATATTGATGAATTTGTTCACGTGAAATTATGAAAAACAGCAAGTTGGGCATAAAAAATCTAAGTAAAAGCCGCATAAAGTTAGCATATCTTTAATGAAATTTACATTGAAAAATAATTTTTTATGACTATAGTTTTTTGGTCAGGGCTTCCATCTCGGGGGAATTGAGCATTTGAAACTCTTGGTAGCGTTGGGAGACGCGCTGTGACATCTTGAGCATCTTTGTGGCACAGTTAAGGGTGCAGGTTGTCTGCATTGGAAATATTGAAGTGCTTGAAAAAAATCAACAATTTAAAATTTCTGCTTATTCATGTGAAAGTTGATACTAAACTTCATGAAAAAAATACCTCAGCGTCTGTGAGCTTTCTAGTGGTTAAGTCATGTGCACAGTCAATAAAACATGACTCAGAAAGCTTGTTATAGTTAGTTAGATATGCCTTCAACTGAAAATGTTTTAATTACAAAACGTTAAAATAAAGTTGGAAAATGAAAAAAAATTAGTTTTAATTTTACCTTATCTAGACGTTAATTACAAAAAAGATATTCATATAATATGTGGACTAAATTCATTCATATAACCTACTTGGTTTAATAATGTTTCCGTTTCAGCATCCACTTTTGGTTTGAGAGACATTTTTAATAGTTAACAACAATAATAACCTTAAAACATTAAACGCACACAACTTTAAAAGAAATCGACAATTTGAAGGTAACTGAACGATATTTTAGTAAACATAAACAAGGTATCATTCAATGGAAAGAATTAAAATTTTAATAATAATTTTTTTTGTTGAACAAATAAATTTACTAATGCGTCAGTGAATCAGTACTAATTTTAATAAATCATACAAAACTGACAATTGATGAAATACAAACCTAACCCCCTCTTCTACACGTTTATATAATCTAAATAAGTTCCTATTTCAAGGCACAATACAAAACAGCTGACGACTTATAAAAATGAATTGATCGACTATATCAGTATTCTGAAAGAAAAAAAGTTTATACTAAAAAACACTGTACCATGAAACTAAAAAAAAGATTTAAAAGGTTTTCTAAAAAAGTCTTAGTTCAAACGCATTAAAGATAATTGGCAAAAACGGAAACTAATAAAACACTTGAGAGTAGTTTGTCCTGATGAAACATTTTTACAAAATTTTGGAAATTATTCAAAATTTCAATCATTTTTTGGATTAAAATTAAAGGCTTATTATTTCTATGGCGCTTCAAAAATTAGATTTATTAATATATTTTAACAATTATTTTTTAGTTTAACTACTTTACCCAGCTATAGTTTCGAGCAATGAAAAAAATTCGCACCAAAATTTCACGATTTTTTGGTTTTCGAAAAAACTTGCTTCAAAATAGTTTTTAAAAAGTGGTTCATTATTTCATAATTACCATTAAATCGTCCATACCAAAGAACATTAAGAAGTGAAAAGTTCAAAAAAGTTCAAAAAAATTATTGAGACTGTTATTTACGAGAGGCGTTGATAAATTGATGTCTGAGCCGCTCGTGAAGTTGCTCTTTATTGAACGCTTTGCACAATAATAAATCAGTTTTAAAAGTAAACTTTGATGATTAATTGTGATGAGTGTCGAATGATGCCTAGGTTGATCAAGGCGCAGTTAGAAATAATCTCGAAAAAAATTAATACTTCTATTCATACCTCTTGAAAACCCTTATTAATTTAAATCCAGGGCTCTCTTCAAAAGAATTTATAACTTATTTATTTATGGATTTCATTATTTTTTATTTCATATTGAAAAGTCAATGCTCATCATTGAATAGACTCTTCATATAGGATTTTGATAAGAGCGTGGGTCATTCTTGACAATCATTCGCTATCAACAAAGTCGTGTTTCCAGGACAGCCGTAATAAATAACTGGAAAGAAGTAGAAAAAATAGCGCACAGTAACATTTGAAAAAATCTTTGATGTTTAAGAAATGTTGTTTCATTAATACATCATTACTCTCCGCAAAGACGCATCTGCAACGTATTGTCTACGCATCAATGACGGCTGTGATATATGTGGCAAGGTTCGAAGTCTGAAGAAGTGAGTAAAACGCAATGAAGAACAAATGCTGAGCTTTTCCACAATCGCCCCAAAAGCACTGGACTGAAATGATAAATTAAAAAGTGGTTTCTTAAGATAGTATATAAATGCTTTTGTAGATTTTTGTGCAATGCAGAATATCAAATGTCAAATATCTAGGTTTGATGGTATGAAACAAAAGGCAAGCAGCGCAACCGTCATGTTTGCCAATAAATGGTATTATCGTCAGCAACTCACAACATCATAAATCACCTTTTGATAGTACGCCTTTTTCATGTTTGATGCAACGTATTTAGGGATGTGGTTTTGTGTGTGTGTGTGTGTGTGTGGGTGTGGGTGTGTGTGTGTGTGTGTGTGTGTGTGTGTGTGTGTGTGTGTGTGTGTGTGTGTGTGTGTGTGTGTGTGTGTGTGTGTGTGTGTGTGTGTGTGTGTGTGTGTGTGTGTGTGCGTATGTGTATGTGTATGTGTGTGCGTGTGTATGTGTATGTGCGTGCATGCGTGTGTATGTGTACAAAAAACTTATAAATCAACTTTTATGTTTTTTTATATTTTTATGTGGGTTTTGAGTGCATTTGATATCTACTTGATTGACTGAAATCATGCTTGTGTAGGCTCGTGTCAGTTCACACTTCCAGACGAATGAAATGCCACTGAATGAGGCTGTTCATTAATTTGCAACCGAAATTGAGGAAAACGAAAAACATTTCTGACTTGATCAATCAAGTAGAAAAAAAACAATAGAATGAAGGAATTAGAAAATTATTTTCGACGTTTTTGTTTGCCCTGAGGATACTATTTTTAAAAGATTCGGCGTCTTTTTCAAATTACTTCTTATTTGTTTTTGATTAGACTGACAACAAAGTCATGGAGGTAATTCATTGCAGAAAGAAAGAAAATTCACCACTCCGAAATATTCCGAACATTTCCACGGTGGATAGAGTGCACCCTTCTGATCGCATCGAAACATTTCCTGCAAAAATACTTGTTTCTACTCCCACCTTGCTTTCATTTTATTTTTACCTTTGCTGCCAACATACTCCAACAAAGTATTTCAAAAAAACCTAGAACTTTCAAACGAATTTGGAATCACAACACCATGAATCCAGCAAAAATTCCTTCTTCAAGAGTGTGTGTCGATACCATCATTTTCACATATGTATTTTTTATATATATGTACCCGTAACAAGGGAAAAGGGATAAAAGACGTGCCAACGTTCACAACTACTTAAAGCTCTCAAACATTTTCTGTTGTCTCAAGCGTTTACTCTTCACTATGTTACTTTATGTGGGATTGATGGCTGTGCTTGTTGGAGCGGATTATACGGAAGATTCTCGTGAGTTAAGAAAAAAACAATTATTAAGCACAATTCCAAATTTTTTCTTTAATTAATTATTTCTTTGAGTGTATTCAGAGAGTTTTTCAAAAATACAAATTTGGTTTGTACTCTCGAAATCTCGAAATATACAACACTCGTTTCCTATTATTTTTAAATAAACTTACTTTTATTTTATTTAAAAAAACTTTTTTTTATTTTATTTTAAATAAACTAAATTTCCTGTCTTTTTAAATAAACCAACTTATATTCAATTTCAACAATGTTCCAAGACACGGTCAACGAGTACGAGTCCAAGCTGCTCGACAGTCTCTTCCTCAAGCAGGGCTACAACCCCCTCATCAGGCCTGTGCACAACCTCAATGAGAGCCTCATCGTCGCCTTCAACGTCGCTCTGATCCAGATCATCAATATTGTACGGATGCATCTTGTATGTATTATGTTATTGTATAACTGTACATTTTTGTATTTATTATTTTATTGTATAACTGTACAGTTTTGTATATATTATTTTATTGTACAACTGTACAATTTTGTATATATGATGTTATTTTACAGTTTTGTTTGTATTAAAATTTTGTATAATAGTAATGGCATTAAAGTTTTTTTGATATTATACAACAAAAAAACAATTAAATTTTCAAAATATTTTTATTTTTTTCGTTCCAATGCAGGACGAGAAAAATCAAGTACTCTTGAGTAATGTGTGGTTGAGAATGGTAAGTTGAAAAAAAAATTCAAACTGTTCCAAAAAAATTACTTGAGATATTTAAACTCTTTATTACTTAATTTTCAAAAATAAGTTGAAAGTTCGAAGCTCACTCAGTCGTGGAAGGACTATCAGTTGCGCTGGGACCCTTACAAATACGGGGGCATCAGCGTCTTCAGGATCGCCTCCAGTCAGGTCTGGAAGCCTGACATTGTGCTCTTCAACAAGTAGGTAGATCATTTTTGAACAGCGTGTAATCAGCACTGTAGAAATATTTTGATTAGATTATATCAAAACACTTGCCAAATCAATCTAATCTAATTTAATAAAATCATTTATATAGCGCTGATTAAAGCTGTTTAAGTTAACTTTTTTCACATTTATTTTCATTAGCGAGTATATAAGATATCGTGATGCATACTAATTATAAATTTTAATAAAGTGATAATCAAGAAATACATAGTATATACCTTGATCATTCGAACCCCTACTTAGAATTATTGGGTAGGTCTTTATAGCTCCTACCTTCACGTGTTTTTATCAAATCCAAAGACATCGCTAAAAAGAAAAAAAATAGAAAAAAAATTAAGTTTTTATCAAATTTACCGCAAAAATTATCAAGCAAAAAGAACAACATGAAACAATAAAAAAAAAACTTAAGTTCCTTGAGTTGATTTCAGTCAATTATAATGTAAACTTTCAATTACTTGTAAAACTACAATTGTATAAATTTATTTATACTTTGTTTATTTATTTCGACTCTTCGTCATGCATTGTAACATTTCCAGCGCATGTGTGGATTTGATTAAAGAAAGTCCTTAGAAATCAATAAGAAGCAAAAATGAAAATATCAAACTGATATTCAACCTGTAAGTTCAGAGGCCTTTCATTCACTCACCAAACAACCACGCCACCACACCGCCAATACTACCACACCGCCAGAACTACCACACTACCATACCACCAACACCATCACACCGCCAAGACTACCACATCACCAACACCACCACACCATCAACACCACCACGCCACCAGCAACACCAACACAATCATACCATCAACACCACCACATCATCAACACCACCACACCACCAGCAACACCAACACAATCACATCATCACCCCCCTAAAGTCCAACCCCCCTAAAGTCCAACCCCCCTCACTGTGGTAGAAGAAGTGGCAACGAGTAATGTCAGAGCTAAGCCATCGGGAACTCATGTTGCTGGTGGGAGCACCTAAGAGGGGCAGGTCAAATACTCAGTGGCAAAAGAAGCTCTGCTGAAAAGTCAAAGGGCGTTTTTAATATCGAAAAGAATCAGCTGTCTTTGGCAGTTTTAGCTACTGCGTCTGTGGAAATTTTGCGGCAAGCAATAATGGATGAAGCCACCCACTGCAGATGGATTGAGGTTAACAACGTTGCTTCTACGCACGTGCAGCCACCATTCCTCAGCGTGGTTTACGAGAGCTGGACAAGTGTTAGGACCTTTTTAAGGTTTCCAGCAATATGCCGTCTTCGTATGACATTTGATTATTCCCAACCAACCCATCCTAACTGCACTCTGAAAAACCGAAATGCCCCAATTGGAGCTGTTCATCCCACCCTACATCAGAGATTTTTTTAATCAAGTGTGAATGATGTCAAAGTGAATTTCGGACTCTCTGTTCAAGTCTGCACTGAGGTCAGTCGACGTCAAAGCAAACCAATTCACCGTCTGTTCCGTTTACGGCCCTTCTTTCCACAATAGATGCGTTGGTCTCATTCAAGCACAAAGAGTAGGCAAAGCTTTGCCGCAGACCCTGTATTATAAACCTGGTGTTGCGCCTTTCGCAATCAGCAACAGTGCAGCTGAAGACTATTCTCAGGTGCCAAAGAAAACACACAACAACATATCAACAACCATACCGTCAACTCCGCCATCACATCCACCACAACACCACCACAACACCAAAACACCACCACCACACCACCATACCACCACACCACCACATAAAACCACCACCACACCACCACAGTGCAGATGGTCGCTATGAGGTGTCCTACAAGTCCAATGTGGTGCTTTCCCACACCGGTGAGGTGTTGTGGGTGACTCCTGCAATCTACAAGAGCTCGTGCATCATCAACGTCGAGTACTTCCCGTTCGACGAACAGGAGTGCAGACTCAAGTTTGGCTCTTGGACCTTCAACGGAAACCAAGTGGATAAAACGATTTTGGAATTTTAAATCGGATTATTACAAATTTGACCAGAATTTTTTTATGTTTTTTTAATGTTTTTACATATTATATCTCGATATATCTATATATATGCATAAACTATATTTATTTATGTATTTTTACTAAATTTGTATGTTATTGATAAAAAAACTATCCAAATTGAAACTATGAGGTGTTGTATTACGAAGGTGCGCTTGGACTGGTACGACAAAAAGCGGCTGATAGACTTGACGGACTACGTGCAGAGTGCCACGTGGGACATAATGGCGTGTCCAGGTCATTTGCTCATGGAGTTCGACCGGGCTGACCGGCAGAACAGGTCCTATGTGGTGTACACTCTCAAGATCCGACGCAAGCCTCTTTACTACACCACCAACCTCATCGTGCCTTGCATCCTCATCTCACTTCTTAGTGTCTGTGTCTTTTTTTTGCCACCTGACGCTCTAGAGAAAATGACTCTATGCGTTTCTATTCTCCTCGCCATGACGTTTTTTCTCCTTTTGATCACAAAAATTCTTCCTCCCACTTCCTTGACAGTCTCTTTGATCGCTAAGTACCTCTTGTTCACCTTCATGATGAACCTGATCGCCATATGCTGCACCGTCACCATCATCAACTGGAACTTCAGAATGTCCAGAAGTTACCCGATGTCTCCCATGATGAAGACACTCATGTTAAATTTTCTGCCACGAATCATCTTCATGGAAAGACCAAACCACGGCTACAGAGTTGGTGCTAGACACAGCCAAGGCTTGTTTGGTAATGGGAAAAACTACACCGATAAACTTGTCCGTGTGGATGCAACTGATGTTGGCGCATGTGGAAATGAGAAAGTTGAGATGGAAGAACTGAAAGAGTCTAATGATAAGCATTCTACCGGTGAAATTCCAAGAATGAAAACTAGTTGTACGGAGAAAAAGAAAGGAATAAAAATTATAAGAAAAGTTGAGAAAAAAAAGATAAATTTCAAGTTTTTGAATGAAAACGACGACAATTTTCCTCTGAAATATAATTTATCCGAAAACAAGAATTTTAAGTCCACCAAAAAAAATATTTCTAAACATACACAAAGACACTCAAAACACCCACAATCGGCACCAGACCGCATATTGCACAAGTCTACCAAGCCACCCATAATGGAAGCCACAAAAAGTTCAAACAACAGCTCAAAAGCTCCCCGCAAGAAACGCCGTAACAGTTCCAATGGCTCCACCAATGAAGTCCCCCTCCTTCAGAACACATTGAGAGCCGTCAATGCCATCAAGTTCGTGGCTAACCACCTCAAGCGGGAACAAGAACTCACAGAAGTTTGCAAGGGTGTTTGCTGTTGAATGATATATTTTTCACACATTCAGTTATTGTTGATTTCAATTTTTTTCTTCTTTTTTGATTGTTCATCTTGTTTTGTGCCATTTACAGCGTTTGTCTATTTGCTTCAATAAAGACTATAAAAAAAATTACACAGTTTTTAGTAACAAAAGTTCACACAAATATTTTACGATTTTTCATGATATAAAGAATAAACAAAGAACTATCATTCTTCGTTTATAACCCACTCAAACAACTCCGATCACAGACACACAACTATCACTGGCAGATAATGAGCGACTGGCGATACATGGCGTTGGTGATCGATCGTCTGCTCTTGTACATCTTCTTCGCGGTCATCGTCTTTGGTGCCATATCCATCCTCATCAACGCCCCCTACATCTTCGAACACGTCGATCAGGATGCCATCATCAAGCGCATCCTCAACGACCAGCACGGCATCGGTCATCTCGAGGCCTTCAAGGACAAGCGTTAATGCCCCTTTAAGACTGTGATGGGGATCTGGATGCGTTTACCTTTAAAAGACGTCTGTTTTCTTTGATTTATACGTTCGCATGGTGTTGTTTGTCTTACACATTAAAACGAGGTTCTTTCTTCAAATCGTGATTTGCGAGACAATCTTATCTAGACGGAGCTATTGTATAGTGGCAACCAGGGATTGTTCGAGAGCTTTTATCGGGGAGTTAAAACATTTGCTGCGTTTCAGTAGACTTTAAACAACGATGGTATATTCACATTCACGACGAATCCATTACTGAAATAGATATTTTTGTCTATTACCATTCTTTGAGATCAAAGGACGAAAATATTGGCTTTGAAATTTATCTCAGCTAATGCTCGTGCCTTTGAAGTCGTTAGAGTGAAGGCTATACCACATAGTGAATCCCACTATATACTTAATCTTGTTTGTTTTATGTGTTCTTATAGATCTTTTATTTTACTTTACTATTTTGCTTAAACATAATTTTCTTAAAAGCCACACAAAATCACACCGTAGGTAACCCGACCAGGATAGTGTAATGTTTGTTTGGCATCGCTTAGCGCACCGAAGCACGCATCAAAACAAAGCAAGTATCGCTATAGTTTTTATAATAAAAATAGTTATTTTTATCATTATTATAATTAAAATTCAAAAGATGAAAAAATATTTTTAATTATTTTCAAATTCTCTTTATTTTTTAAAGTGTGAAGACTGAAGAGATATAAAATGAAGAAATTTCAAAGTTGACTTTAATGCTTTATTTATTCGAAAATTGATTCGATGACAAGCACATGATGTTTTCATTATTTATAACTACAAGATATAAGGTATACTTATAGGAACAAGTCTTTAAGATAACTTTTTATTAATTATGATCTTTTTAAATATACACTTCTTAAGCATTAAACTACAAAATCATTTATTCAATTTTGTATGTACTCTGTTTATTTTCAGTACATTAGACAGTACCGTACCGAACAAACAAAACAAAAATACACAACATGTGAAAATACGCTATTACATTCGTCTTGATAAAAAAAACTATACAAAACCACATTCATTAGCATCAGCACCCCCTCAAATGGAATGGAATTTCCTTGTAAACGACTTTCTGGAGTAGTAATCAGGGATGTGGTTGAGTGCATCGCTGGCGTCCCTCATCACCACACTCAGTCTCGAGCCCTCGTAGCTCGAATGCGACACCGCTATCTGCAAATAATGTTGAAAATTTGGAATTTTATAGAATTTATACGACAGAAAATATAAACGTGCATTTAACTCAAAAATGATTAAAAATATTAAATTTTGATTTATGTTGATTACTGATGCTGCGAACTTTCGTTCCAGGTGCCTTCAACCCACCTGCACCAGCTTCAACCAGCCTTCCCACGGCACGTCGACCATGCGGTCGGTCATCCTGAAGCGACCCTTCTGTATCAGATCCAAGCCTATACCTTTGCATTCCGAACTGGAAGGTGTAATGGCGTGAGAGGTGGTTGGAAAAGGCTGCATAGGCACACTTGTGGAAAGTGAATGGCACAGGTGTGAAGTAATGATTTTTTCATTTAAAGGAGCAGAAATGCTAACTCGAAGTGAGGTACGACCCTATTTCTGCACTTCCTCTCCAGATCCTTCAGCAGCATCAACACTCGCAGACGCTCTAGTGCCGCAGGGTCATTCACCACGTTGCTCCTCTTGAACTCATCCATAATCACCGCTTCGTCCATCACTCCGTCCACTATTTCAATGTCTTCATCCTCCACCATCCCATCAAAGTCTTCCATCTTTTCAATCCCTCCTTCTAATTCATTTATTGACTCATCATCATCTTGAAGCTCTATCGATTCAGTCACTAACAATTCATTTTCCAGACCTTTTGGTTCTCTGTTTCTCATTGCTTCACCCACCTCTGAACCACTTTGATCAACCAGGCCTGCACCATTTTCCCAAACATCCCAAACCAATTTCTTATCACCTTTCTCTCCGAGACCATACATCACCCTATCTAGCAAGGCACCATCTTCATCTTTTTCTTTACCATCCACTCCAGCCTGCTTCGCACCCTTCCCTCCCCCTAAACCAAAACCAAACTTTCTCCAGTTCACTTTGAATCGCACCAGACTCAACTCATTTCCCAAGAAGTCTTTCTTCTGCAGTGGAAATCACTTATTAATTCATTTATTCAATTAAATCGCTTATTAATTCATTTATTCAATTAAATCGCTTATTAATTCATTTATTCAATAAAATCGTTTATTCAATAATGGTGCCGCTTCGACACTTCTAAAATTATATTTATAAAAATAATAATAATAATAATAATAATAATATTATTATTATTCTTATTTTTTTAATATTATTATTATTTAGTTCATTGATCAGCCAGAAGAGCATTTATGTAAAGCAGAAGATCGTTGGTAGTTTCTGGTACCTGAAAAATGGTTTGGTGAGTGAAGAGAGGATGTAGAACAAACTTTGACAAAGACTCATTTGCCGGGGAAACATCGTATGGATTCGTAAGTGCCTAAAAGTGAAATTGAATTTTGATTTTATCCTACACTATGTTCCCTGCAGTGGAGAAAATAAGTCCATTTTCATTTTATTGCAAGCTTATTTGAAAAATATCCACCAGAATGAAATATATACTAATATTATTAATTATTCAATATTTTAAAAATCGAAATACTGCACCGTGTATTCAGTTTGATTGAGCAAGAGGTACATATGCAACCAGTCTAATGAAGGACTGTCGAGGTTTGAGGGTTCTGAAGAGTTGTCATGGAGCCGCATTGTGGAGTGGTTGTGCAAGAGGGCTCTCAAACAAATGTGCCAAAAAGCTCCCAACTCCATTCTCAAGGAAAACATTATGACTCTTTCAGGGACTGCAGAACAGAGAATAATTAGAATTGAAGCATGGAATTGATAAATATTTTAGTTAAAAGTATTATATTTGAAACCACAGTAGTTTTGATAGTGAATGCAACAAACCAATGGATAAAGGCATGAATGCTTTGAGGTTGGCTAAAGCCCGCTTACTTGACTCATGCTCTATTAATTTGAAATGTCTTGATGCCAATAAATCTTTGTTTTTCTGTTTGTGTTGTTCTAATGATTCAGCGCCACGAGACATTAATATAAAGTTTGAAAGTCAAAACAAGATAAATGAATATTAAGTTGTAACCTCAATGGACTTTTTCACAATGCTAGTTGGGCACTGCATAACACATAGAGGAGAGTTTGACTCCGACATAATCTGGTTTATCATTTTTATATTGCCTAGAATGAAAAAATATATAGTTTACAAAATAAGCTAATAAAAGATTAATGGTAATAATACTATTGAAAATACTGAAATTTATGAGTACAAACCAGGATTCCACAAACAAAAAACGTCATTGGGAGTAACTTTACTATTTTCAGTAATTAACTCATGTATCTTTTTTGTCCATGAGAATTGAGCACCTTTGGCGAAACCTCTTTTTAGAGTCATAAAAACCCCAAAATGCATTTTGAAATGCACGATTTGGTACTTGTGGATGTGAACTTTAACTTTTTACTTTTATATCTGTTTTAATATAAACGTCAAGGTTTAAATTTTTCTACTTTATAGTTCACTTTTAACTAAGTACTTTTGATTCCTTTAAAATGTAAATGTCAATTAATTGATTTATATTTACATTTTATGTTTATTTTTATTAATTGTGTTCAAAAATTATATTTTTTGATTGTTTCCAAATAAATTAAAAGTATAACCGAAAGTAAATAACAATCATTTCTTAAAAATTAATTTAAACTATGAATTATAGTTCAAATAATTTTATATGTATAACGTTTTTGTAGTTTGGTTTTCTATTAAAAATTTTTTTTAAAGTGATAAATGGTTTTTGAATTAATATCGTTTTTGAAGTAATTTGAAAATGTCTAATAAAGACTTTAAAAATATAAATGGCGAAATAGTAAAACTCGAAATAAATGAAAAAAAAAATTATTACAAAGAAATAACGTTATACTCTTCTCAGTTCAATATTAAAAGATGGTTTTTATGGAGTTTATTTTTTTACCTGATAGGCTCATATTTTCAACTACATTATCAAGTAGGTGTTAAATGAATTTGTCTTTCAATGAAAACCTTGTTTATTCGATTTTGATGAATAATTTGATATAATGTTTGATAATGTTCCTATAACCATGGGAAGGTAGTATTTAAAACAATAATAATATTTATTACTTCAGGATATCAAACTGATGGTACTAGTTATCTCAATCCTGCTTTTAATTTTGTTAATCAAAATCAACTCTAAAATTAAACAAGGTCAGAATTGAATTTTTTTCACTTCACTCAGAACCATGTTATTTGGAATAGTTTCTACTCAATAACTTTGTTTCTTTAGGTTTTTGTTTTATTTCCACAGAATCATTATTGGTGGTGGCATCAGTGGGGGTACAACTAACAACCACTTTCATGTCAGGCCGAACTCTTTCCATGTTCTACAACATAGCTGAGATCAAAGACATAGTTATAAATGAAGCTATCACAATGGTTAGAAAGAAGGGGGGTGGGAAGAGGTAAAAATGAGAGTGACATGTTTGTTATATTCTCTAGTGTATATGCACAAAAAAACTTAAAAAATATTCCACTTTTTTTAAAAAGTTCATTTTAATTATCAACGCTCAAGTTGCATAACCCTACAGCACAGAGTGCTCTGTTACTTGTGTCTTTTGAGACAAGGCTGCGCTTCAATGCAAATCTCTGACATCATTCCTCTCTTCACTGTAAGTGGTTTTGAAGGTGGTTCCATGAATGTTTTTTCCAATGAAAAACACAATACTTCCTTTTCGATTCATTCCTTACAGTTCACCTGGCCTTCGTTGACCTGCCTAAAAGTTATCAGAAAAGAACTTCGACCACATCTGACACGAAAAGATGGCAATAGTATTACGTCAAAATCATAACATTGCCACATCAATCTTAACTTGATCACATAAAGATTGTAACTTAATCACATGAAGATCGTAACTTAATCACATAAAGATCGTAACTTAATCTCACGAAGATCGTAACTTAATCACAAAAATGCTTATGTATTTAGAAATCAATCAATCATCCAGCGTGATTTGATTCTAAAGATTTTTCATGTTTAGAAAGCTGTAACGTTGCTGACCAAGGTGTTCTTCACTTGAGATGCTGAGTCTCACTATCGAATTTCGTGGTTGTTCATCTGTACCATAGCGGCCACAAAGAAGCACCAGTGGATAGTCAATCATCAATAGGAAATTATTTTTCCATTTTTACTGAAGTTTATTTTAAAACTTTCACAATACTTTTTTTTATAATATCTCGCTACTGAAAGGACAAATGAAACGTTCATTTTTCCTATAGTTACATTAATTACTAGCATTCTTTTATACTGCTCACCTTGATAGTTTCACAACCGTATCTCTTTGTTCGAGTAATTATATTTTTGTTCAAAATTCATGATATTTTATACGTTTTCAGTTTATTGAAGTCTGTAACAATCATTATCAGATCGAACTCATTCAAACCATGTAACAAAATGGCGCCAAAAAACTCAGAAAACCTTGCAAAAATGGATAAACGATAAATTCTACCAAAGTGTTGAGGCGTTACATCGTATATTACAAATACTTGTTTTTTTGGTAAGTCAGTATTGTCACAATAAAAAACAATGATGTGTTATGCTTCAACGGCAACACGGTCAAGAGGCATTTCCTACAATGTGTATCATCACCACCATTGAGTGTCGTAATTATAAATCGGCGTCTTCGTCGTTGAGACGACGGTAGCGATGTTTCTTTTTAAAGATTTTCTTGAAGTCGAGTTGAGTGACGAACTTGACGGTCATGAAGATGATACACAAGATGACGGAGACAGTGACAACTATTAGAACGGATATTAAAGAGACGGAAAAGTGTCTGGAGTGGTAGCAGTTGAAGAGGGAGGTGCAAGTTGTGTCGCTTTGTGGTAAGACCTTATCTATTACCGGTGGAAGGGGTGGTGGCGATGGCGATGAAGAGGATGATGATGGGGACTCAAGGGGAGATGAAGAAGACGACGAGGGAGGAAGAGCTTGGTCGTACGTGAGCTGGCCTGGTGGTGAGGATTGAACGTCTTGTGCTTCGAGTAGAAGTGGCGGCTGTGATGTTTGCTGGAGATTTGTACTCGAGTTATTTTCAAATTGAAAATCGTAGCTGCTCTCCATCTTGACAGTAGAACTCTTGTCAGAAGGTCTCTCAAAGTATTCGTAGTTGTAATACTTCACATCAGTTCCTGTTTCGTTGCTGTTGTTGTTATTGGAATCACTGGCGCTAGTGGATTCGTTGTTGGTGGTGTCGTCTTCTTCATTGTTTTTGGTGTTAAAACCATCATAGTCGGAGTAGTTGTGAGAGTTGTCGTTGTTAGTAATGTTATCAGTGTTGTTTGGGACGTTTGTGCTTTCGTAACTCAAAGTAGTCAGGTCATAGTTATTGCCACTGTTGCTGATAGTAGTGCCGCTAGCGTTGTCTCCATTATTGAAATAGTTTTTGTTAATTTCATACATTCCATCGTCCGTATCATTTGAGTAATCAAAATCAAGTAAGCTTTTTAAAATCTCGTAAATACTTTTCTTTGTCGAGTACGTATTGTTGTTGTAAGCATTTTCTGTAGTATTAGAATCACTATAGTTAAATCCATAAGCGTTGGAGTCTAAATCTGTTGCCGTTTCATTGTAATCGTCATAAAAATACGTTTTGTTTGAAGGGTAGTCTACGTTGGTGAAGTTAGAAAGAGAAGTTGAAGAAAAACTTGTCAAATTACTGCTGCTTGTGTTATCATTGCCGAAGTAGTAATCGATCCATTCACTAGGGTCAGTAGTGTTGTTATAACTACTCGTGTCATTTTCATTATTGTAATCTACATTGGAACTTTGATTAAATGAAGCCGAGTCATTTGATGACAATGACGACGATAATGCCACAAATGAACTCGACTTGAATGACGGTGAAGCTGACGACGTTGGTGGTGCTGGACGTGCTGTTGGTCGCTGGGCTGGGGTGCGGGTGCGTGGGCGAAATGCGCTAAAGAAAAAGCATGAAGATGGATCTAGGAGAAGGGACGTGAGGAGGATTGTGGCGATTATGCCTTGCATTCGTTTGATGCTGGAAAGAGATGTTGGCGCTGTGGCTGGAGACATGTTCTTGATCTCCAAAAAAGCAATTTTTTATTCAAGTCTTCGAAGTAGTTCCAATCGTCCAAAACATTTGAGTTCTTTCACGTTTGATTGCCCATTAAAATCACAATCGTTATCTAATCAAAACATTCACGTTTGACCAATGAAAATTTATCCTCTGATGGACAAACCAAAAGTTTAAGGATTGACAAAATGTAAAGCTAATTAATTTAATTTTTTCACAAAAAATTAATTTACAGCTAAACAGTAGAAAAGAAGACACACGAACTGTAACATTAACCAATAACGACGAGTGCAACCTTATGTAGGCAACACGTCCCCAAGTCAATATTAATTACATCGAAGGAGTTGATATAGAAGCCTTTGCATTCTGTTGCATGCATTTGATATCAATATCGTTTCGAACATGTATGATTTTACAGTGTTTTGCGTGTTCACATTTTGTTTCAAGACCATGATGAAAATTAATTAAAGTTGCTATTTCATTATCCTCAAATCGTCATTTTACTGTTTTAATTTTATGTTTTATTATATTTGTTATTTCATGATGCCTCACATCGTTCGTTCTCACAAGCTGCTTTCATTGATTTTCTTCACCAGTAGTGCAGCAATACTTAATCCTTCATCACGAGATTTTGATATAATGACTAATGTTACTAGTGATGTTGCATATTTTATTTAAAAAATATTTTTCCTGTCATCTAGAGTTATTTTAAACATAAATCCTGAAGGTCGTAACACCTCACTGAACATTTAAGGATCTTCTACCTAGTACCCTGCTTGTCCATCAAATGTAATTAAATATCATCTTTTTTTGTCGTTTTCACCAAACCACCCAGCCTTTCAAAGCAACCATTATTTTTTCCATGTGTTTTTATCTTCCCAGTCGTTACCATACCTCACGACGAATCGAACCTGCTTATGGCCACTAGAATCATGAGCCTCACATGTGAATACATGACTGTGGTTCGGAAAGGAAGAAGGGTGTGGGTTGTGGAGGGTGAGGGTGCTTTCGTGAATGCCGCCATCAGCCACGTTAACAAACGTTTCAAGACCCACGCATTTGAACGGTGTTTTGGTGCGTCGGTTGTTGTCATGGTGTTTGTTGACGTTGTCGTTGTGGTTTGCATCGTTGTGGTCATTACAAAACTCTAGGAGATCTACCTTATGTCCACCACTCCGTCTTTTGAACTTGGTTTTTCTACTCGTTCTTCCCTGGTATGAGACACTGTACCCGCCAAGTCCTCTTCCCGCATTGAAGTCCATGTACTTTCTGAGTTTCTTTTGTGTCTTTTTCTTGTAACGGGCTTTGTTGCTTCTCTTCTTTTGCGTGCTTTTCGTTAACAACTTTTTCAGGTCCACTCCATCCCTCGCAAACTTAACTTTCAGGTCGGCACGTCCACCCTTGCCTCTGCACCTGATGCAAGTCGACTGACCCATCGTCACCATCCACACGCCGTTCATCATCCTGCCTCTCTCACAGGACACCACCTCCACTTGAATCGGCTTATCCACCGATTCCTTTAACCCTTCTATAACCGCGTTACTCTTTTTTCTGATTTTTCGATTATACTTGTTTCTTTTGGTGGAATACTTGAAAACCTTCCCGAAAGGCCCACTTTTGCCACCTGCATATTGATCAAACCTAAACCTTTCTAACTCATCTATCTTTCTCGCCTTTCCCTTCCACCCAACACTCCTCTGCATGGAGGCGTCTCCAGCTCTGCTTACGTGCACTTTACTCAGCACCTGCAGACGATCGTCTTTGCGGTCGAAGCGACATTGGTACTTGCCCGAGTGTTTCTCACTCACGTTATAGGCAGTCAAACCCACTTGGTACACTTCGTCTTTCGAGTCATTGAACAGCTTGAGGCTTTTGCCCGCTAAGAGGTTGCTTCCGTGCTTTTCCACCGCCCCTTTGGCGTCTTTGTGGGCGCTAAAGATGTCCAGCGTGGTTACCTAAAAGGTTGGAAGATCAAATTTTGTAAAAACGTTGAAAAACGGAAAACAAATAAAATTTATGCAGTTTTCGTTGCAATAAAGTTTGGATGCGTAATTTTTGAAGCGTCAACAAATACTAAGCAGTCAATGCCTTAAGTTTGTAGATCTGATCGGAGGGATGCAGGTATGAGTTGCCTGTCTCAGTGACGTTGAGAGTTGAGTAGGCTTGCCTCACGGACTCTTGTGACAAGATCAACTCGTCTGTGAAACCACTCTTTCCTGTTGACAATGGTTTTACAATCCGAAATTAATAATTCACTAATTCCTCCATTTATTTCGATCAAGGAAACTATATCCTATTTAAACTTAAGCACAACCTGCTAGTACTTCTGGAGCTACATTTGAAACTTCATAGAACTTGCGTCATTAATGACCTTTGAAAGCCAGGGCTGCACACGACAAAAACAGTTTGCCTCCCTCCCTGACGTGGATGTGAGCTGGAGGAACCAAGAGCCAGTCAGGAGCTTCAATTTCTTGTCTCTGAATTCTGTCAATCGACCATGCTTCCACTTTGGTTCCGATCCTGTACTGCAGGCTTCCATCGGTGGAAGATATCACCGTTTCAAAGTCCCTACTTTTCGACACCCCCACCACGTGCAACTTCGTCGCCCACAAACTACCAGAACGCATCACTTTCTTCGAGAAGTTCGGATCGCCTTTTGAATTTCGTAAGTGCTGTTTTTAAAATAGTAAATAAATAATAAAAGAATTAATTAATACGTATAGTTCGAAAAGTACCATTTTGTTATATAATATTTCCGATTCTATGGAGAATATATGGTCTATATTTGAATAATTATTTTTCCGGTATATCAATCAATTGAACAAAAAAAGTTAAGCATAGACAAGGATTAAAAAGCAGGACACGAAGCTAACAGCCATCGTCTGATTGTTGTTAATTTTCAATGCATGATGGGAGTCGCTTAGGTTACAAGAACAAAACATTTTTAAGGTTGTACCAAACCGGGAATGGTTAGAAGCTTTTTGCTTGAAGTAAACGTTCATTTAAATGATATATGAGTTTGTAGCACTTTCCACCAAATCTTTCCACTCTTGTTCCTTTTTGTCTCATTTTCATCAGAATTTTTCATCAATTAAAAAAAACTCTAACGCAATACAATGGACACTATGTAAATGATGTTGGTATGGCTAATATGACCATACAAGCCTCAAACTCAAAAATGATATTTTAAACAGTTCAAAAATCTCATATGGATATTTCTCATTGACACTATAAAATGTTCGATCTAATTTTATCTAATATAACCAGTGTTCTTATAGCGCTTATTATACTTATCAAGAAAGCTCTGAAACGAACTGTTTAACCAAAAAGTTTCAAAAGCTTTAAAAAAATAAAAATCTTTAAAAACTCAAGTTACGCTACAAAAATCAAACGACCAAAAGTTTTTTAATCGCGCACCTTCCACAGGCAACTTGAACGCTACTTCAGAGTTGCTGAGATTTTCATTGGATATTTTACAGAACCATCTGGTCATTTTGGTGGAAAAGCGTATGAAACTGATGTTTTAATAACATTATATTTGAAGATCAATGTAGATAACCTTTTAGCAACTGATTTATTTTATTTTTTAACAACCTGACGTGGAAGGGCTTAGTGGCTTGAAATATTAGGGTTATTGTGTTCAGATGACCTGTGCATTTGCAAAACGAAAAACTGATAAAACTGAAGTGAAAATTATTTTTTTGATGGATTAGAAGGGGAGAATACATGGTGAGTACCTGAATGAGTGTAACTGACTCGTCTGCTCTTCATTTTGAAGACTGGTGCATGGAAAAAAATGCGATCTTGCCAGTAAGTCTTGGAAATTTTTTACGAAATAATATATTTTTAATAAGTTTATTTCAATAAAACGACATTAAAATTTATCAAAGTTTTATCTAATGCATACCAACTGATTTAATTTTAATTATTCATTTCACGTTTTTTGATAAGCACATATGAACAATATGAAAACCTGGTTGTATTTTTTTTGCGTCAAGTCAAGCAGTTTTTCAGACATGCTTAATACGCCACAGTTCACTAACATAACCATTGATGTAATTGATAATAAGAACTTCATAGTTCTATCAAAGTTTTAACTCAAAATTTTAAAAAGAAGATGAACCCAAAACATTTTATATGTACACAGCTTATGCGCATTATGTGTTTTTCCATCATTATGTCTTGAAGACACTTATCTCAATTATTTATTTGATTGTTGGGACTGAAAACTCATAATCGAAAAAAACTAAACAAGTACAAAGTTTTTTCACAGTTTTTATTTAATGTGATATTATCATAAAAAATAACAAATTCAAGGAAACAGACTGAAAACACTTTTGGACTCCCATTTCTTAAATTTTAGTTAACTTTGCTCATAAATCTTTTCAATAATCGAATTCAAAAGTAATTTTGTGTGCCGAAATTTTTAACTTATTCTTCAACACTATTTAAAACATGTCGAAATTTTACTTCAGATTCATTTAGTTTAAACTATTTCTTCTCTATGCTCCACCAAAACTATATTTAAAGGCGCGTAATTTAAAGTTATTTGAAAGATGGCTTTTTCGAGGTCCAAAGTAAAGAGGTTCAATGAAATTGAATGTAAGTTTAATTTTTATTTAAAAATGAAGTTTGCAATAATTATCACCACATCCAAAAAAATGTCAAAATTTAGCTGCTTTACAATACAATACAAATACTTATATGATTACAGTGGCATTAACCCGTAGAGTTTCGCTGCTTTAAAGGAAACCTATAATTTTTACTAGTTTTGAATGTGTTTATAAAGTTTAATGAATTTATGATGTTGCATATAGAGCTTTTTTTTCATTTCATGTGTTAATTATGCAGCTCTAGCTCCTCCAGTTGGCGCTTATGACCCTAAGAAATTGGACAAGGTAGTTAGTCTTTGCATAAACTCAAAAGAAGAACGATTCAAGGAAAGCAAAAGTAAGAAAAATTAATTGAAATTTCATAATAAAAATAGTTCAATTTTGTTTGCTCTGAATGTATTATTAACAATATTCTTATCTAACTTCATTAAAAATTATAAAAAGAGTAGAAATCTCGAACAAGAAGTCTATCTTAGTGATAAACTTGCAGCGATAGTGCCTCCAGTGGGGGCTTATGACCCCAAGCAACCATGCAAGACCGTCACACCCAGCATTGTTTCCCACGAAAAGCGCTTCAAAGACCCTCCAAGTTAATTTCATTCCTAAAATTACCTTTTTTCATTTAACTCAAAATTATAGTTTTTTATGTATTTTCAAAATCATCATTTTTAGTTACTTTCAAAATAACTTAATTAATGAATGATCAATGTTTAAAATAAATTTAAAACATCAAATGCCCATTTCAGTCATTATCATCTCCACAAACCACTGCAGCTCCATCTTCTGGCCTCACACCCGGTGGGCATACAACTAACATGCTTCCTGCCTTAAGTAACCTTTCTATCAACTCCACAAAGGTATGCAATTCAATGATGGTGTCAAGAAAAATTTTATTCAAATTTGTCCAAAGTTCATTTTTAAATTCAACATAATTTCCATAAATATCAATTTAATGCTTAAAAGTAAATTTTAAAATCAGTAGTTTACTTCAAATTCAAAATTTTCTATAAATGGGTGTTTTTATTGATGTTTCAGAGTGAGATTGTCAAGGGGACAAAGAATCCAAACAAATCTAGTTTTGGAATGCCAGCTCCCAAGGACTTTGTGAAGATTAAGGAGCTGGAAAATTGGGTGAGTTGCATGGAGCTTGTGTACACAAACATGTTACAATAAATTCTCATGTCGCTATTCTAGTGGCGTTAACTCCTAGAAGATTACATCACAGAAAGTTAGTAAAAATAAAATAATTATAAAATAATAAACTTTGTTATCACAATTCTTTCATTAAAATAATTCAATTATGAAAATACAGATTGAAAAGCTAAAAAAAGAAAAAAATCAGTTGGAAAAGGAATTGAAAAGTTTGAGAGAGGAATTGAGAGGCTTGAAAGAGGGTCAAGGAAGGAAAGGTTTGGAGTTTGAAAGGGAAAGACAAGAGCTGGAGAAGAAACTGGATGAGATGAAGATTGGAAGAGATAAGGAGGTGGCAGAGGTTCAAAAGAAAAAAGAAGAACTGGACCGAGAATATGCAAAAGAGAAGGAGAGATTGGAGGAGAGGGTGAGAGGGGTGGAAGAGGAGAAGTTGGCATTGAATGCGAAGGTAGCTGAGTTGGATGGAAGGCTTTCAAAGGTGTCAGATGCTCTCACTACAGAAAAGGAATATTTTGCGACCGAAAAGCAACAACTGACGGAAGAGCTGGCAGACTTGCTTGCCAGAGTGACAGAGAAGGAGACACTAGAAAGGACTTTGAGAAGTGACTTGTTGAGAGTTGAAGCATCCAGGAAGGAGGAGGTGCAAGCGAGGCTGAGTGAACAAGAAGGTCAATTCAAGAGAGAGTTTGAAGAATTGGAGGAGAGATATAATGAGAAGCTGACTGGAGAGGTTGAACATTCCAGGAGACAGAAGGAGGAGGTTGTTACGGAAAAGAATGCCATTGAAGAGAAGGCAACTGAGCTGGAAAAAAAGCTGAGATGTTGTCTAGAGGAGGTTAAGGGATCAGAGGCAAGACATGCAGAGAAAGAAAGGTCTTTGGAGCAAGAGATGATGCGGTTGGAGGAGAGGAAAGATGAAGAAATGCTGAGGCAGAAAGAAAAATTGCAGGCATTGTTGGAAGAGACTGGTGTGTTGAAGGGTGAGGTGGAGGGTTTGAGGACCGAGAAGGACAACTTGATGGTAGAGAGAAGTGAGCTGATGTTGAGGCAGACTGATCTCATGCACGAACACGCCATGTGTTCAAGAATGATTGAGGAGTTGAAGGAAGAACACAAGAGGATGTGTGGTGAGTATGAATCAGAGCTTGAAGGCTTACAAAGGAAATTGGAGGAGTTGTACAAAGGGCAGATAGTGGGTTTAAAGATGCAGTTGGAAGAGAAGGAAAGGCGCCATATAGTGGTGCTAGAGGAGGTGCATGCAGTGCAGGCGCAAGAGGTACTCTTGTTGCAGCAACAGCAGGTAAGGTCTACTGAGGAGACAGGCACTCTTAGGAGTATGCTGGAGGAGACAGAAAAGAAGGTTGAAAAGTTGGAGTTGATGTTGTATGAGGCAGAGAGAAGGAAAGATGAAGTAGTGAGGGAGGTTGAAGGGAGGCTGATGAGTGAGGTATTGAGCAAAGAAGATGAACTTGCAGCAGTACGGGAGGAAAGAGAAAAGCTGGTGAAGAGGTGCAGCCAGCAACATGAGGCTTCAGAGCAGGAAAGGTCCTCAATGCAGGTCCAGTTGACAGCCCTAAAAGACGAAGTGAGCAAGCAGACAAGCATCGTCTCACAACGAGAGGCGCTTCTTGCCCAGGCGACTGAAAAGTTGCAACAGCAGCAACGCTCACACGCCATCAGTGAGAAAAAGAAACAAGAAGAAGATGCTGAGCTACGAGAGCGGCAGCGAGAACAGTCCGCAAGGCTTCAAGAGGTGCTGAGGCGGCTGGATGATCTGCAGGGGCAACTGACGGAGAGTGAAAAAAATGAGAAAGAATGTCGCCTGCAGTTGCAAACAAGCAACCACAAGCTGACCAAGTGCGCATGCTTCAGTTTCTTGCTTTGGCGCTTCATAATTATTATTTATACTCGTTTATATTTATTATTAAAATTCAATTTTATTATTCAATTTTTTTATTTATTTCATCGTTATTATTATTTTCACTTTTATTATATTGTGCGGTGGTGTTGCTTGTTACTCACACGCCCTTCACTCACTCCTTCATTCATCTTCCAAGAACTCACTCAAGGCTGCTTGAAATGGAAGCCAGACTCGCGACTGAAGCTGAAACCTCCAAATCCTGGACTGAAAAGTAAGCCCTCATCGAAAAATTAACTTATAAAATATATAATTAAGTATTACTTATTAATAAATATTAATATTTAATACTTATCACTTATTATTATTACTATTTTCATTATTTTAAGTAATTATTTTTTTTGCTAATTATTATTATTTTTCAATCGTTACTGCATAGCCACTGACAACTCCCAGGACGCAGAGTTTACTGCGGCAACTTACAGAACAAGAGAAGCTGCTGAGGTTCTCCTCCTACACCCTTCCTCTCTCCTTGCAATAAATAAATATTCTCCACTCTTCTGAATACATATATGCACTTTAAAGGAACTTAGCGGGCGCCTTCGTTCTTTTTTTGGCGCTTTAGAAATTATATTGATTAATTTTCTTTTTTTAATTTTTATAATAATAATAATAATCATCATCATTATTATTATTAGTATTATTACTGTTATTGTTTATATATCACCATGTTACTATATCCTTATTACCTTTGATGTTCTCCATCTCCAGCTCATACTCCAAGAAACGCAAGGATGATGACGCCCTGTTGGAGGCTGCTAGGTCGGAGGACAATAAGTACGTCCTGGTCATTCGGGCATCTTCTGAGCCTCCTTCAAAAAATCACCTCGGAAGAATTTATTTTTACCAAAAATCATTAAGTTTTGTTTATTAAGTGCCAAAGCAACCACGCGTATCAGTAACACGTTTCGGTTTCATGCTTTGTCGCTTTGAAAATTAGATTTACAAAATAATAATAATAATAATAATAATAATAATAATAATAATAATGACAATAATAATAATAATAATAGTTATTATTATTCTATTAATAATAATTATTATTATATTAATAATAATTATTGTTATAACTTACTTTTTTTTATATACTAAAATTCATAAAGGGCAACATTAGGTTGTACATATTTATATTATTTCGAATTCCCATTCACTAGGTGGAAGTTACTCTGCGATCAGTTGACGGAACAAATCAGGGTATAAATACAATAATCTGAAAGAATATTTAAACGGTTTCAAAATTTTTATTATTATTTTGATATTTGAAAAAGTAAAAACACTCAGAAACAAACACACACACACACACACAAACACACACAAGAATCAACGGGCTGAATTCAAGTTGGAGAAGCAGGCGCTGTTGAAGGAGAACAAACAAGCCAATGAGGAGGTGCACAAGCTCGCCTCGGAGTTAGGAAAGGTCTTCACCACTTTGCCATCATTTCGAAAATTCAAGTTTAATTTTTTTAATAGATGAATGATGAAGTCAAGGAAGATAGTTTTTTATTCAGCTATTGACAAAGTTTCGATTTTCTCGTTTCTATTTCGTATTAATAAAAAAAAAAAATTATTTCACTCAGGTTTTAGGCCATCAAAACCACAAGCAGAAGATCAAGTACCTGGCGAAGCTGAAGGAGGAGAACTCGATGCTCAAGCAGGTCAGTCCACCATGCACACCTCTGTCACATGACACCGCCAAGGAGGCCACCTCTCAATCAACCTCTTCGCTACTACTACTACTACTACTACTACTACTACTACTACTACTACTACTACTACTACTACTACTACTACTACTACTACTACTACTACTACTACTACTACTACTACTACTACTACTACTACTACTACTACTACTACTACTACTACTACTACTACTACTACTACTACTACTACTACTACTACTACTACTACTACTACTACTACTACTACTACTACTACTACTACTACTACTATTACTACTACTACTACTACTGCTACTACTACTACCACCACCACTACTACTACTACTACTACTACTACTACTACTACTACTACTACTACTACTACTACTACTACTACTACTACTACTACTACTATTAATACTACTACCAATACAAATAATAATAATACTTTTAATAATAACAAATATAAGTTTTAAAGCGCCAATGCAAGCAAACAGTATGATAAATAATATTAATGCTAGACGAATATAACAAAAACATTTTGCTGATCTATGATAACAACAATAACAACGAAAAAAAAAACAAACCCGTTTTGACAGAAAAACGCACGTCTGCGACATAAAGGAATTGAACATGAAGCGACTCGGGAAACACACCGAGAGGGGGAGGGACAACAGGTTCAATCCTCAGCACGCCTTCAGACACGACGCCAGGCTGGGGAAAGACTGGCACCCTGCAAGAGCAGCGACTTTTCGGTCACCTACAGAAACTTTGATGACGAAGGCAGACCCTGCAGTGTTCTCAAGCCGAGGAACCTCTCGTCACTGACCGATGTTTCCTCTCCTCGCCCCCCTTCTTCCAAATCCTCGAACAAGCCTTCAGACGAAAGCCAGAAGGAAAACGTAGACGCGGTGAACGCAGCAAGTATGTCTTCGTTCGATCATTTAATGTAGTTTGATGTTCTTTCATTTTTTGTTTTTCGTCTTTTTTTCACTTTTTATTGAAACAAATTCAGATTTTTTTCATTTTCCAATAATTGATAGTGATTAATAATTGTATAAAACCTTCAAGGCAGCAGATCATGAAAATGAAGGAGCTGTTGTTATATTTTAACTCACTTTTTCAAACTTTATCACCTCTATTCATTTTTGATCATACTTTGTTCACACCAACCTCATTTAGATAAATCACCTCTAGTGAATTTTCTGAATTGTTACATTTTTTGCTGGCTTCAAAGCCAACACGTGATTAACATTAACCACTTAAATAATACGTCCTTGTATTTATCGTTGTAAAAAATATCTTTAAACCGAATTCAATAAAACGATAAAAAACTCGTCAATAGAACACCAGCAATGCACGTTGTTTTACACCACGCCGCTTCACGACCACGCCATGCCGATTCTGGTGCGAGGTTCTGAGGCGGTGGGAGGAGGAGGCGGAGCCTTGGAGGCCACCTCCTGCAGGTATGACGTCAGTAACTGCAGCCTCTCCTCGCCCATCCATGAGAGCACCAAGTAGCGCTTGTCGTTCTGAGGGGGTTTAGTACTGGTAGTTGAATGATTGATATGGTAATAATTAAATGACTGTATTGAAGTCAACGTTTGAGTGGCTAATATGAAATCCTGTTATTTTGCCTCGAAACTACGGAGTTAATGCCACTGTAATAATATTTGCATTTGCATTTTTATTGATTTAGTGATAAGCTAATCATATTCGTGTGTAACCTCGAGTATGGAAATGATGTCCTTCAAGTGCTGCTCTGGATCGCTTATCAACTCACTGGACCTGCATGTTTGAAATTCATGAACAATGATGTAACAATTTAATGCAAACCAAATGAAAAAAAGAACTAGCAGGGATGCTTTTGATTGATAAATTTCCATACAATGATAAAGAAAATTAAAAAATGAATTGGTGTTCGTATATATGAAACACATTATAAATGAAACACTTAAGCTTCAAAGGCAAATAAATGCATTAACAAAAACTCAATAGCAAAGATTAATATTAAGACGAAGATTTCTGAAGTTAAGATTTAGCTTGACACGTGCAGTGACGAAGAGGCACCTGTGGTTGATGATCTTGGTCTCCTTCAATAGTTCTCGGAACTCCTGCCTCGCCTTCATGCGTCTCACTACCATCCAGTCCTCAAAGGCCTTTTCTCGCTTCTGTAGCAGAATTAATTGAAACTTGGTCAATAAATAATTAATCAAAAATTATTTTACTATTTAATTTTATTAATTCAATCTTTCAACTCACCTCTTTTTTCAATACTTTTGTTTGCAATAGCTCAAGCAAACATCCAAAATCAAACGCAGTTATTTCCAACAGCGCACACGACCTCCGCACTAATACAAATATTTAACTGAAATAGCGTATACAAACGTCCGAGCATACATTTATTTACAATGGAGTATATAGACTGATACAAACACCCGTATATATAGAACAGCGCACACGAACATTCAGAAATGCAAATTCATTTACGACAGCGCAAACAGACGCGCAAAAACACAGACCACCTTCTCAGAAGACGAAAACTTGACGGCTCTAGGGTCGTCCTTGACCTTCTTCTTCACGTCAGTCCATGACACCTCTAAGCTGCCACCCACCACCTCCGTCAACAGGCTTTAGAGGAAAGAATGAAACGAGATATAGAAGTTTAAGAGAGTGGGAAAGAGAATATTTGAAGATTGCATTGATGACGAACAAAAATGATAGTGTGTTGTACGTGAGTAAAAGATGTCAAAATTGCATTGGAAAAAAACGAAAAAATAAAGCTAGTGAAGACTAAAAAAAAGCCAAAAAAAAGTAGAGTAAAAACCAATAAAACCATAAAAAATAAAAATAAATGAAAGAAAAGAAAAAAGTTGAAAAAAATTAATAAATATTAACAATATAATTAAATAATAAAAACCACGGCTGGACCTGTGGTAGGAGTTGAGGAACTTGCGGTTGAGGTAGTCGATGTGTTGTTCGTGCAGGTGTTTCTTCTCCTCTCTATCGAGCGCCCCACACAGACTCCAGCGGGCGTCCTTCTTGAGGCGGTGCCTGCACTCCCTCCATGACCACTCTGATGTCTTCACCTTGGTGTGTGTGTGTATGTGTGTGTGTGTGTGTGTGTGTGTGTGTGTGTGTGTGTGTGTGTGTGCGTGTGTGTGTGTGTGCGTGTGTGTGTCTGTGTGCGTGAGGTGGCAGCGTGGGTTTGAGAGTATGAACGTGAAGCGTGTGTATGCAAATAAGTGTCCAGAAGAATTTCTTGAACTACGAAATCATTCACGCACCATAACCATCTCTAACTCTTCATACATCATCCTAGTCACTGAGCAACTATCCATCTATCCATCCATCCACTGAAAAACCGTCTACTCATCCATTCATTCAGCTTTCCATCCACCCATCCACCCATTCATCTTTCCATCCATCCATCCATCCATTCCTCCATCCATCCACCAAGCACTTCCTTACCATGTCGACCAGAAGGGCTTTGAAGACGAGCACAGACTCGCTTCTCAGATGCACCTGCCTTTCCTTGTCCCTCTCCTGCAGACTCCGTGACAACGACTCCTCCACCTTGGTGGTGGGAAGAGCAATGAAAGATAGATGGATGGGTGGAAAGAAGATGAAAGATGGATTAATGGGTGGAAGAAGGATGGATGATGGATTGATGGATGGTTTGAAAAATTTGATGAATGAATGAAAAAAAAAAGTTGAGATGTTTGAATGGAAGAAGGGTTGGAAAGTCGGTAGATGTAGGAAAGGTAGAATACGTAAGAACAAAGGCGTGAGTAGACGGATAGAGGGTTAAAACATCTAAAATGAATGGATGGATGAAATAGCAAATGAACGAGAAAAAAACCGGTAGAGATATTCGAAAATAAAAAAAAGACAAAAGTAGGTGATAATACAAAATGCCCGTAAATGAAAGCTTGAATCAGAAGCTCCATGGGAATGTGCATAAGTTAATTCCATAGAAAATAAACCTGTTTTTGCCTCTGTCTCATGGACTCATCCACCCTCTCCTTCTTCTCCTTCTCTCTCTTCCAGTGATCCTTACTACCGCTCTGTGTGGTTAATGTGGTGGGGTGCTGGTTTATGACAAAACGGTGGAATAGTAACGAGAAATTATAGACAATGATCAAGCCAATACAAACGGACTCATGAAAATAATAATAATAAAAATAATAAAAATAAAAATAATAATAATAATAATAATAATAATAATAATAATAATATAAATAATAATAATAATAATAACAATAATAATAATAAAAATATTATTAATATAAGAAATAAAAATGATACAGGTAATGAATAATATAAATACTGATATTATAATGACAATAAAAATAATGATGAAAACTAAAAAAAGATAAAATAAAAACCAAAAAAAAGATACGCACCTCTTGATACTCGCCATCGTCGCTTCCATCGGCACCTTCACCTGTCGCCCCTTGAGGAACACCAACACCCTCCTCAGGCTTCTCATTGGAAGCACCAGCGGTGGATGGGGTAGCAACAGAGACCTCTCCACACACCTCTTCGAACCACTGACTGAAGCGGTCTTCATAGGCCGCCAGCGAGCTTCTCCTGGCGTCGAACTGCGTGTAAGCGCCGACCATGGGCCATGGAGTGCCTGGTGTGATGAAGGCGTTTGGCACGGTGCTTCGAACCAGTGCCTTGAAGGTCTCTTTGCTGCTCTGCAGACTTTTATGACTCACATGCTGCTGCTGCTGCTTCAACTCTGCCTGCACCTGTGTGTGTGGTGTGGTGTATTGTTGTAGTGTGTGGTGGTGAAATGTGGTGTGATGTGGTGTGGTTTTTTGCGGTTTGGTGTGATGTGTTGTGTAGTGGGATTGGCGTGGATGGTGTGATTTGGTGTGGTGTGATGGTATTTAGTGTGGTTTGGTGTTGTGCGTGATGTAGCGTGTGTTGTGTGTTGTGTTGTTGTGGTGTGGTGGTGTAGTCTGGTGGTATGCTTTAGTGCAATGTAATATAGTGCAGTATAGTGGTTTATTATGGTGCAGGGTTGTATGTTATATTTGGTCTCTATGCTTAATCTGATGTATGAAACTCGGGAAAATAGTTGATAAGGATGATGATGATGATGATGATGATGGTGATGATTATAATGATGGTGATGATAATGATGATGATGGTGATGATGATGATGATAATGATGATGATGATGATGATGATGATGATGATGATAATGATAATGATGATGATGTTGAAAGTAAAGGTACTTCATTGAACAAGGTCTCCCGCTCCTTCATCTTATCAATTTTCTTGAAACCTTTGAGAAATGAGTATTAATAAAGCCACAAAATGAACAAATTAACAATGAAGAAGAAAAAACGAAAAAAACTAGAAGTGCAAGTTATAGAAACAGTAACAAAACAAACAACAAAGAACCTGAACTTCTGGAATGTTTCATACAAAACTCATGGAAGGTGCATCTAAAAAAATCATAATCATAATCATAATCATCATCATAATCATAATGATCATCATCATCATCATCACTCTCATCATCATCATCATCATCACCATGATCATCATCATCATGATCATGATCATGATCATCATCATCATCATTATCATCATCATCATCACTATCATCATCATCATCATCATCATCATCATCATCATCATCATCATCATCATCATCATCATCATCATCATCATCATCATCATCATCATCATCATCATCATCACTATCATCATCATCATCATCATCATCATCATCATCATCATCATCATCATCATCATCATCATCATCATCATCATCATCATCATCATCATCATCATCATCATCATCATCATCATCATCATCATCATCATCATCATCATCATCATCATCATCATCATCATCATCATCATCACCTGTCATGAACCTTGCACTCCTTCACAAACTTCTTGAAGCTTTCCCTCTTGAGCTTCACCACTGCCAGTCTGATTGATGTGGCGCTTAACAATTAGGCAAGTCCAAGCTCGTAGCTAATTAGTCAATTTTTTAAATTGTTTTGATTTGTTTTTAATTTCAGTTTAATGAATAAACAAACAGGTATCACTATTAATTTAAAAAGGGAACAACACATTTGAAATTAACAATCTAATAACTGAATACGATTAAAAAATAACGCTGAAAAAACTTTAAATGAATAAATGAATGAATAAACAAAAAAACAAAAAAAATAAATAATGAATAAATAAATAAATAATAATAATGAATAAATAAATAAATAAATAAATGAATAATGAATAAATAAATAAATAATAATAATAATGAATAAATAATAAATAAATGAATGAATAAATGAAGAAATAAATAAATAATAATAATAATGAATATATATGCGGATTATGAATTTAAAAACAAACGTGCGGTCTTTCCAGCCTCATTAAAAAACATAAAAACGTAAAAGACAAGGAAGTAACTCTGAAATTTTCTGATTGGACTGCGAAACAAGGCTTAGCCAAAACCATCAAAACAGTAAAAGACTACTACTACTAATAATAAAAATAGAACAACGATAAAAGAAAAATAACAACAACAAGAAATCGGAATGAAAAAATACAAAGAATAATAAAAAACTTGAAACAAAAATATCAATAACGAGAAAAAACATAAGCAAAAATGGAAAAAAATTTAATTTTAAGCGCCAAGGGGAGCGAGTGGCGATGAAGGGGCACCTTTCGGTCCTCTCCTGCTCACAGCGGTCCCTTAGGAAGGTCTCAAAGGCACTCCTGCGCTCCTTCAGGCCGAGCAGGCCGAAGCGCCCGTCGTTCTGCAGTTTCGGAAGCTCCTTCTCCCACGTGGAAAAGGCCGACACCTGGTGTGGTGGTGTGATGTGTGAGGTGCTGCGTGGCGTGGTGGAGTGTGTTGTTCGATGTGGTGTGGTGGTGTGTTATGTGATGTGCTGTGTGGTGTGGTGGAGTGTGTTGTGGTGCTGTGGTGTGTGGTGTAGTGGACAACTCATATGCACGCACACAATCAAGTAAACAAGCATGCTTGCACGCACGCACGCACGCACACAACCTTTTTCTCTTCCAGCAGTTCTTGGAACTTCTTCAGTCGTTCTTCAGGGCTCAACTGAGACTTAACGACCGGATCATCATCAACACCACCATCATCTTCTTCATCTTCATCATCACATCTACGAGAACCATGCTCATTATCATTACCAACTTTATCTCCATCAAAGTCTTCCTCCTTATCATCCCTATCAGCCTCATCGCTGTTGTTGATGGTTCCAAAGACATCGGCTTTACTCCTGATGGAGGTTTGAAGGTGGCCTGGGAGTCGACTCAACACCCTGGGAGGGTGGTACGGACCGAACTGCCTGGGACCTCTCTCAACTCTGCGTGGGTGGTGGCAAGAGCGTGAATGGAACAATTAATGTATTCACGACGAATTATCAGTTGAAGAAATTAACTTTTTAATTGATGAGTTAATTAATTAGGTGGATACAATTTGTTATTTTTATTTTTTAAATGACTAAAAAATAACTTTTAATTTAGTTTGTATTATAATGAACCAAACCTTTCATTAGACATTTTTAAAATTAACTTCTAACTTCATAATCTTGGCGGCTACTTCATGGTCGTCGTCGTCGTCATCATCACACGTGATGTTCTTGATGGTGTTTCTGATGAGGATGCTGTCCGCCTTGGCCACTTGTGGACCTTTTGGAGAACCTGAATGACAAATGTTAATGAATAGTATTGCTATGATGATGATGATGATGATGATGATGATGATGATGATGATGATGATGATGATGATGATGATGATGATGATGATAATAATAATAATAATAATAATAATAATAATAATAATAATAATAATAATAATAATAATAATAATAATAATAATAATAATAATAATAATAATAATAATAATAATAATAATAATAATAATAATAATAAAAATAATAATAATGATAATAATAATAATAATAATAATAATAATAATAATAATAATAATAATAATAATAATAATAATAATAATTATTATTATTATAATAAATAAATAAATAAATAAATAAATAAATAAATAAATAAATAAAATCAAAATAATAGTTAGAAAAATCAAAATAAAAAAAAAATAATACAAAAAAAATAATAAATAATAATAATAATGATGGTGATGATGATGAATATTATTATTAGTAGTAGTAGCAATAATAGTATTAGTATCATCCTAATCCTCATCATCATCGTTATATCAATATCATTACTATACTGGCATAGGCGACAACATTGTTTAGAAGGCAAGCATATATATAGGCATTGTCCGAAAATTGGCCATATCACATAAGGTAACCAAAGCCAAACCAAAGCAAATGCGTCACGATTGATAAAATCTTTAAATTTGAATTGAGCGCTAAATAAATAAATAAAATCAAAATTATGCTCTTAATCGAAAATAAAAGCCCAACCCGGCGTTTCCATGGGCGGTCCCTTCTGCATCCAATCACGAACGTCCTGTCTGCCAATCAAGTCCACAGGACACACCCATGTGGATTGATTGATGGAGGGATTGTAGAAAAAGTGCTTGTCGTCCTTTGTCCACACCATGCACCTGGTGGTAGTAGTTGGTGGTAGTGATAGTTAGTGGTAGTGGTAGTTGGTGGTAGTGGTAGTTGGTGGTAGTTGATGGAAGTTGTTGGTGGTGGTTAGTGGAGGTTGTGGTGTTGGTCAGTGGAGGTTGTAGTGGTGGTTAGTAGAGGTTGTGGTGGTGGTTAGTGGAGGTTGTTGTGGTGGTAAGATGGGTGATGGAATGAAAAATAGTTTGGAGGGAGGAGTGATCAGGGGAAATGTGATTGATAAATTGAGTGAGTGGAGGATTGAAAAAAGATTATTTAGTAAATGTAGTGGTTCGTTCGTGAGCAAAGTTTCCGGCAAGAGAGACGGTTAGAGCAAGTAATATAAGTAAGACAGGGGTTGGAAGGAGCAAAGACCAGGGAGTTCCGGGCACAGGCTTGGTGAAGATGGGCTTGTTGGACTCCGACTTGACATTGCCCTCCTGAGCCCCTGTGACTGAAGTGGCAGCCACTGGGACAGCGGTGGTGTTGTTGTGTTCCGAGACGGCGGGGGGTGCATGTGCAGAAAGGTAGTCGTTGTGGCTGAAAGTGCTGGGAAAGCTGCCCTCAGTGTCGAATGAAGTTTGAATGACGATGGAGGATTGGGTGGAAGGAGTGCTTGAAGCAGCTGTTGTTGCCGTCGCTGCTGTCGCTATGCTCTCTCCAGACTCCTGGTGTAGAAAGTAGAAAAGATAATTGATTATCTAGGGGTTTAATTGATGCATGACGATGATGATGATGATGATGATAATAGTGATGATGATGATAATGATGATGATAATGATGATGATAATGATGATGATGATGATGATGATGATGATGATGATGATGATGATGATGATGCTGATGATAATGATGATGCTGCTGATGATGACGTCAGCAACCTCTTCGAGAGGGATGTTGTCGACGTCAATGCCTCTCTTCCTCAAGCTCTTCTGAGCCTCTGTGAAGAAGAGATAACATGAAGTATCATTCATGAAGAAGTGATCTGATGGAATAACGCCCATGAGTTCTTTGGTGTCGAATCATAACACATTTTCCTTTATAAAGCGCTACAGTGAAATCAGAGCACAAAGTTTACAATATACTTCTGTGCGTGAAACGTGCGAGCTTTATCTGAGAGCATCTAACAGAAAACATTGCAATGAGAGCGAATAACACAGAGCACTGATCTAAAAATATATTAGACAAAGCATTAATTCAATACTATGGTACAAAGCTGTTGATACAAAAACATATGGGTAATACAACGAATTGTATCTTATGGTATGTAGCGGAGAACTTCAACAGAGCTAGGAATGTATGGGAAACAAGAGGAGGGTACGTTTGAATCGGTGGAAGATGGGTGGCATGGTCCAGGTGGACTCGGTGCTGGAGTGGTTGTAGTAGTAGAAGCGACCATCGTCGTTGCGGTGTTCCGACCACACCTTGGCCTCCCTTGAGAGGTCCTGGTGGGTGGGTGGGTGGTCTGTAGGATAGATGAATGAGTTGGTCGAGTGGTTGGATGATGAGTGGATGAGCGGGCCATAGGTGATGGGTTGTATGGTGAAGTGGAAGTTAAAATGTGAATGGGTGGGTTGATGAAAACATGAAAATGGTATATGGGTGGGTTGGTGGTTGAGTGAGTTTGTAGGTGAGTGTGAATGGATTGAAGAATGGATGGGTGAATGTGTGGGCCGATGAAGGGTTGAAAGGGTGGGTAGAATAATGGGTGAAAAAAAAATGAATGAAAATATGAAAAGAAAAGTGAGTGGGTGGATTGATGGATGAGTAGCTTAATGAGTGAAATGGTTTATTTAATGAGCAGAGCTTGAAAAGATTGGTGGGTAGGGATGATGAGGAATGGAAAAAAGATGAAAAAATATTCATTATTAAATAATCAGGAAAATAGTTCAGTGGAGTGATGATTGTCAAAAGTTATGATTATTTGTTTTTGAATAGTTTCCATTAAATAAAATCCACTTAACTTATTGATGGTACTACCTTATAGTCTTCAATGGAGATATGCTGGAAATGGTTGGGTGGGAAGAATAGTGGGTGAAAGAAGGGTGGTGGAAGGCCGTTTGAAGGCAATATGAATGATGGTTCCGTAGATGAGGTGACAGGAATGGTGGTTGTGGTGCTGCATGCAGTGGAGGTGCCCTGTGATAAAACACTTTGACTTGTGATGTTGATGTTGTCACTTGCTTGGGAGACAATTTCTGCTGTTGTCGCCGTTGTTTCAGCCTTTTCATCACCTACATGCAAACGGTGACAGTATATTTTGGTCCTTTTAATTATATATTTAAAACAATATAATTTATTAATTGAAACCTAAGTTCTCTCACCTTGAGACTTGGCAATCTCACCACTGTCACATGACCCAGTTTCAGGTGCTTGTTTGTAAGATGTGACCATTGCTTCAAGTTCTAACTGGGTCATGACCTTAGCTTCCTCCGGCTTGTTCCAAGAGGTTTCTCTTGTGCGTGCATTGTAGAAATAGGTCTGCAAAGTTGAATTTTTTATCCAGTTTAAAATGGAATATTTGAAATAAAACTAAATTCAAGGATCATTTGAATGATAATGATCAAAATGATGAAATAAATCAGAACTGAATATTTTTTCAACTTCATTGAGAGCACCAAGTCAAAGTTGTAAGCACCACCACCTTTCCATCAGCAGACTGAGTTTCTATCCACACTTCTGAGTCTCCTGATTTATCAAGAGCTTCGAGCAGCAAGGCAGGTCTATCAAGGGTAGAAGCAGAGGAATGGAAGTGAGATGGAAGAAGATTATGTGGGTAGTTAAAGGGCGGCATGGGATGTGGATAAAATGGTGGAAAATTATGATAGTTGGGGTTCAGAGCATAAAAATGGGGTATTGGGTAAGGGCCAATTGGGTAGGCTGGATATGCTGTGTGGTGCTGAGGTGCTCGGAGATCTGATTCTTTTTGTTGAAACAACTGACTAGTGGAGTCTTCTGTAATGAGTTCTGATGACTCTTTTGTCATGTTCGTTTTTTCTTCACTCTGATTTTCTTTAGTGACTGAATTTTTAATTAATATTTTGTTTAATTCAAAAAGTAAAAAAAATTATCATTTATGAAAAATTAATTTATTGTGTAAAAAAGTTTACTTTCTGCCATGTCAACATCATTTGTTTCCTCATGTGGATCGACCCTGGATAATTGTTGATAATTGACTCGCTTGCACATAATTTAATACGACGTAATGCACAAAATGGAATATTTATCTAAAACTTTATTTTCCATCATTTAGTCTGTGAAAAAATCATATAATTTATACCTGTTTTGTCTGATAATTAGATTTTAAATTACATTAACAAGAATCTAGGCTGGAAGCATTGAAATATAACCAGAATGCAGTGATAAAATTCATTAAAATTATAAACCTAGTGCTCATATCCGAATGGATTTTCTATACGAAGAATGAAAAACGTTTTTTGACCAGATAGAATTTCGTACCGCAACACGAATAAATGTGTAGAAAAAGCTTATGTTAAAAATGAACTTAAAAAAAGAAAAAAAAATTCTTTTTTTAATTTAAAATTTTTTAATACGAATTTCTATTATAAATATATAAATTTAAAAAAATCTTAGGTTTTAGTCGTACTAATAGAGAGGAATATTTTGATAGTTTGTGCTGCCGATTTCTTTGGAAAATATTGATAAAAATGGTTGGTTCATATTAGTGAATTATTTCAAAATTGATAGTTTGTTTTTTCATTTTGGTTGAGTAAAATATTTTATGTTCGATTATTTTTCATTCATCAAATCATTCCTTATTTGGGGGAGTATATAAATAATTCTTTTAAAAAGTAATATTTTAATCTTTTATGTACAAAATAATAAATTACCAATGACATATCTAACATAAAGAAAATTTTGGTAATATAATTGGCAAGAATTCATTAAGAATTAGTAAATATACCTTGTACAAAAAATTGATTCAGCGTAATCAAATTTCACAGATTCGGTTTATCTTGATTCAAAATAGAGCAGGAAAAACTCGTTTAGCAAAGTGGTATATGCACTTTGATGACGATGAGAAGCAGAAGTTAATAGAAGAGGTTCATGCAGTGGTCACTGTCAGAGACGCCAAGCACACCAATTTTGTAGAGGTTATGAAACGATTCAATGACTTCCAGTTGCATTAAGTTTATTTTTACTTTTAAAATAAACTCAAACGATAATATTGCTTTTGATTACTCACAATAAATCTTATTTACTTATAAACCCCTTTTAGTTCCGCAATTTCAAGATAGTGTACAGAAGGTATGCAGGCTTGTACTTCTGCATCTGTGTCGACATCACCGACAACAATCTTGTCTATCTGGAAGCTATTCACAACTTTGTAGAGGTTGTTTTTTTGGTTCTATTTAGTAGTCACTTGTATTTTTCTGTATTTTATTTATTTTTATGAAATTTTATTCCGATTTTTTTCCTATTCTTTTTTTTAAATTTTCTCATTGATTTCTTCTATAATACAATATTTTGTAATTATTTTTTAATAATCATACTATGTGACCTCAAAACTTTACAGTATAAATTCTGCTATAATAATAAGAACATTTGTATGGTATTATATTCTTCAAAAAATTGTTCAAACTTATTTTCTTAAATATGATATGCTTTCCATTTGAATATTAAAAATTATAAAATGATTTTTCATACTACCTTTTTGACCAATGAATAATTTCTGATTTCGATGAAAAATATATTTTCTCCTCAGGTTCTCAATGAATATTTCCACAACGTGTGTGAGCTGGATCTAGTCTTCAATTTCTACAAAGTATTCTTTTTTCTTCATAACTTCATTTTTCCAACTCATTTCACAGCCCATAAAAATATAAAAAAAAATTTAGACTCCAAATTACTCACTTACTTTTCTCCTCATAATCACCTCATCACCATCACTGCAATAATTGCTGCCTCAGTTTCTTGCTTTGGCGCTTTAAAAATTAAATTATAATAACATTTATTATTATTATTATTATTATTATTATTATTATTATTATTATTATTATTATAGCCATCATCATCATCATTATCATCAGCATCACAACTTCACAATGATCACTTCAATAGCTTCACCCATCTTATTCCACACCAACGTTAACTCATTTTCTACACCAACCACTTTCATCACCATCAGAATGAACTCAACTATCATCACTATCAACTCAACTCTCACCACAATTATTAACGCATCCCACCATCAACTCAATTCCACTACCACCACCAACTCCACTACCACCACCAACTTCACTCCACTACCACCATCAAATTCACTCCACTACCACCACCAACTCCACTCCACTACCACCATCAACTCCACTCCACTACCACCATCAAATCCACTCCACTGCCACTACCACCATCAACTCTATCACACCAACACCTCCACACAGGTATATAGCATAGTGGACGAAATGTTCCTGGCAGGGGAGATAAGGGAGACCTCTCAGACCAAGGTTCTCAAGCAGCTTCTCATGCTCTCCTCCCTTGAGTGACCTCCCCCCCTCCCCCCCCCCCCCCCGCAACATCAAACCACTTACCCACTCTATTTACTTCACTATAATTACGTTTTTTCATAATTTTTTTACTCACTTTATTCATTTTTTAAGTCAGTATATTTATTTAATTTAAAATTCTTTGTCTTTTTTTCAATATTTTTGATATATTTTATTAGTTATTATTATTTTCTTCATTTTTCATAGTTCAATGTTAGTTTTCATGTCATAGTAATATTTTTCATGGTCATAGTTACCATTATTCCTGTAGACCTTACCTTTTCATTCTAGACCTTGGAAATTTTACATTATTTTTTCATTTAATTTCCATTCCACTTCACATTCAGCCAATTTCTGTATTCACGAAAAAATTTATTGTAAATTGAAAGCGATTCCAATCATATTTAAGATCACATCCTTCCTCTTACGCTCTTACGTAACCCTTAGCTTTGTTGGCTTGGTTTTCATGCCACACCGCATACTCTGAGTGTGTGTGCGTTTAGCTCATGTTTTGTACATGTTTGTATGTGCTAAGTCCATCGACAAACATTAGTTCCATCGATTGGACATTAGTCGAACGTCTATGGTAGTTTGATATAAATAAAATTTCGTGTGTCTACAGCTATGAAGCTCTGTCATCACTGGGTGACCAAGATGATGTAAGGATACCATTTGCTTTCGTCGCTCTTCCTGAATGTTTCTTTTTCAATTATTTTCAACAAAATCAACTATTAACTATCACTTTTTTGGCCACTATCAATTTTTACCGTCACGGTCCATTCATACATCAATAAGACCTTTATAACAACTTTATGCTAATACAAGATCAAAGAGGTTTTAAGAAGCATGAAATTTAATTATCGGTCGTTCCAGTTTGAACTTTTTCGAGAGTTAGTACAAATGACCAGAAAGGTACAATGATAATTGTTAGAAAGTCTGCGCTACATAATGCCTCAATTGTAAAAAAGAAACTTCATCAAAAATATAAGTGGAACAAGACCGATGTTGCTAATGAGAGGAATACAGTTACCTTAGACGTTATAGAGGACAATAGCATTAATACTGAGAGAGCAAATCAAACTACCACACACAAACTTAAGTTCTATCTAGATATCTGTGTATGAAATCAAGTGTCATCAGGTTTGAAATACAGCACGATTATAAAGTTGTTTAGAAATGGGTCAAATATATATATATATATTTGTGTATATGTTGTATTTATATAAATATAAATAATGTTTTTTATATAAATAATGTGTTATACATGCCCGTGCTTGACAATCTTGGAAGCGCTTCGAAAATGTTCAGCTACATTTAGAGTTGTATAAGCAAAACATTCATGAACGAAAGCGTTATCCATGACTCATACAAGGAGGTTAAAATAAATTCAAACTTTATAGATGATTTTTCACTACTGCTACTTGGTCGAACAAAGTGTTTGAGCTGAAAAAATGAATAAAATAGAACCTGCATTGAACTCACGTCGTAAGATTAGTCTTAAGGCAGGAAAGATTGGGCAATGGAAGAATAAAAGCTTTGCTTTGATGACAAGTACTCTGTTTCACAGTGAGTTCCGTATCGAAAGGTCGTTGAAAATATACAGCAACAGCATAGGAAATTTGACAAGGAAAAATTATGTTGAAGATGGTTTTGATTTTGAAGATGAAATCGGAAACGGAAGAGCTGGAGAGTAAGATAAAGGGGAAGAAGATGCGGATGAAGAAGATGAAGAGGGAGAAAAAGAAGATGTAGATGAGGACGATGAAGATGATAAAGATGTTGTAGAAGAGGAAGAAGAAAATGAAGATGACAAAGTTAATAACGTTGACGATATAGACGAGCTGGTTTTTGTGAATTGTATAGATTTTCCATTGCAAGTATAATCGTAATTGAAAGTTCGCTTGAAATTGATGTGGTTGGTTGGAGTGAGGAGGCATGGGAAGGACTGCGTTGGGAATCTATCTGAAAAAAATTAGGATTTTTTAAAGATAAGTTACAAACTATGACGTTGATTTAATGTGGTGACTATCGTTGTTGAAGCTATTTTTTCTGTCGTACCGTTTGGTGAGGTGTTGCTGGCTCAGCTGGTCCTGAAAAAATCAAGGCGTTAAAAATAGCAATAAGAGACGGTCATTTTGCGCTTTTTAATGAAAAAATCAAACCTTTCTGAACAAAAACTTCACTTTTTTTCAATTAAATGTTAAATTTTAGAGTGCAAAGCATTGTAAAAGTTAAAAAATGACGTGAAATTTTTAAAAGCAACTGCTCGCGTCATTTTAGCTAATTGATTTTTTTGAATAATCCGAAAAAATAGCATGAAATTTTTTTGAATGTCTTTTATTAGTTCAAAATTTTTAAAAATTCTATTACTCACCCGGTTGCTGTTTCTGACACAGCAGGCCAATGACGCAATGAAGTGTTGCAGGTAATTTGACATGGTGCTGGTGCGCATTTCTTCAGCGGTCGTTGCTGCTGCTGCTGCTGCTGCTGCTGCTGTTGGTCTTGTGGCTGGTACTGGTGGTGGTGGGGGTAGGATGATTCCGGCTAAATTGTGAAATTAATTATTTACGAGTCTATTTTTTCTGAAGATACATGTTGAACATTTAAAACCAAACGATTTTGTTTTGAAAAACGAAATTTAGTTTTATTTTTGTTTTCATCAAAAAAATCATCAGTTCCACCACGATGTTGGGCAACTATAGGCTTTGAGACGTGACCCTCGGTCATTTTTGCCTCTGCAAACAATGCATCTATCTGCGAGGAGGGATATTGATCGTCCGATGAAGAAATATATTAATGAATATAGAAAAATTATTAAAAAGATTATTCAATTAATAAGTATAAAAATTATCAAAATAATAATTATAAAATCTAATAGATTAATAATTTCATTGAAATCTTTGAAGAAAACTTTCATCAGAATAATGCTAGTTTGTATGAATGTATAATAATTTATAATTTTTATAGCACGCAATTTGCAGACTAGTTCTCTATCGTTTTCTTGAAGACAGCAATGGTGTAAAATGAATTAAATTGCGTTCGCAATCCATCAGATTGTTTTCGGAAAGGTTCTGTTACGAAGCTGAGGACGCTATCTTCTGTTCTGACTCAATTATGCAAATGAATTATTCAAGTTCCCACTGAGTTGGACGAGTGTTTGGAACTTTCTTCCGCAATCTTTGAAGACGGTAAATGTTGTTGCAGATGTTGTTGTGGTTGTTGTTGTTGTTGTTGATATTGCTCCTTGTTTTTGGCTACCAATTGAAAAGCTTCATCAACGTCGTCGTCGTCTTCTTCACCACCGGAGCTATGTTGGTCGTACTTCAAAGGCCATGGTGTTGTTGTTGGTGACGATGGGAGTCGTGGGCGTGAGGTTGGTTGTTGTTGTTGCAGGATTGTTCAGTACATCTTCATTGCTCAAGTCATCAAACATACTGTCCCTGCTTCCTATTGAAGTGGTCGTTGTGGTTGTTGCAGGGTTGGTGGTTGTTGCTGACGAAGAAGCAGGGGTTGTGGTTACAGCTTTAATGCTTGCCAGAGACTCCTGACTTTTTGCTGACTGGATGTGTGAAAAATCAAAACCTAAAAAAGGAATGGTCACTTACCATTTTGAAAAATACTGAATAATTAATGCAAAAACGACTTGAAAACTTTAACCAAAACCAAATTTAGAACTGAAGGCTGAGTTAGTGACAGAGTAATCAAGTCTAAACAAACAAATGCATTTGAAGACTCTACCAACTTCAGCCTTTTTGTCCAATGTTTCCTGGATGCTCCTGGAAGTTTCTGAAAGTTCCTTGAAGATGCGGTCCAACTCGCCAGACTCGTCTGCCACGTTGAACGTATGAGACTTTCTGGGTGTTGAGTTTATAGTTTCATTCGTCACTCCCTTTCCAACTGGTGTGTCTGCTTCGAAGGGATCTTTGGCATGCTTTGGCTGACTGTCAATGGTGGTGAAGCTATCAGGGTCGATTTGAGTGTGGAACCAGTTGGCGTTTTTGGAGGTGTCTTCGATGTTGTTGTTTTCGTCATTCTCCATGATGACTTCATCGAAAAAGTCTCGTTGTTTAGAGTGCGAAGTATGGTCATGTTTCTTCGTTTCTTGTTGTTGTTGATTATGTTGAGATTGTTGTTGATGTTGCTTTTGTTGATGTTGTTGTTGTTGATGTTGTTGTTGATGATGTTGTTGTTGTTGTTGATGTTGTTTGCTAGGTGATGACCTTTCAGCCCCAGTCTCCGTGTTGCTAGACATGACTGAGCTGCTAGCCATGGATCTTTGTGTGTGTGTGTGTGTGTGTGTGTGTGTGTGTGTGTGTGTGTGTGTGTGTGTGTGTGTGTGTGTGTGTGTGTGTGTGTGTGTGTGTGTGTGTGTGTGTGTGTGTGTGTGTGTGTGTGTGTGTGTGTGTGTGTGTGTGTGTGTGTGTGTGTGTGTGTGTGTGTGTGTGTGTGTGTGTGTGTGTGTGTGTGTGTGTGTGTGTGTGTGTGTGTGTGTGTGTGTGTGTGTGTGTGTGTGTGTGTGTGTGTGTGTGTGTGTGTGTGTGTGTGTGTGTGTGTGTGTGTGTGTGTGTGTGTGTGTGTGTGTGTGTGTGTGTGTGTGTGTGTGTGTGTGTGTGTGTGTGTGTATGTGTATGTAAGTGTGCGTCTGTGAGCGCTATTTTGTTTGAACAGCTGTGTGAGAAGTACCAAAGTTGCAAAAGAAAATTGAAAAAGAAAATTTTCAATTGAAATCAGTTTATAAAAACTAAAAAAAACTATTTTCACCAAGCACAGAAAAATAGTATTTATTTTTACGTCTCAACAGAATATGGTTTTTTATATGGAAAAAATTTAAATCGCCGGGTCGACATTATTATTTATATTTTTAATTTTCACGATAAAAATAACTGAATAATTCATGATATTATTTTTCTCAAGGTTTGCTCTAAGATTTTAATGGATTTTTTAATAGATCTCGTACCTGCTCTGTGCACTGGATGAACTTTCTGATCGTTGTAGGGGTAGTTCTGCTACTTGTGGTGGATGTAGTTGTTGCTGCTGTTGTTGTTGTTGTTGATGTTGTTGTTGATTTTGTTGTTGATGTTGTTGTTTTTGTTGGTTTTGTTGCTCTTGTTCTGGCTTATCTTTTTTTCTAATTTCATCATTTCTAAGTTGCATTTCTTGTTGATGTTGTTGTTGCAACTTTTGTTGTTGTTGCATGAGTCGTTGTTGCTGTTGTTGAACATTTTCCTTCCTCACCGAAGCCGGTGTCACACTGGGCGAAGCTGCGTGATAAATGACTCGGCTTTAAATGAAAATTGCGGCATCCATACAATTAACTCAAGGAAAACATGAATAAGTACAAGCCACCAAAAACATCAAAAATAAATTTTCAAAAACGAAAAATAACAACAACAAAAATAAAAAACGACCGAAAACTTTCGGCAACAAAATGAATGAGCAACGTGAGCAAAAGTACGAATGCAGAAGAGGCACTAACGAGGATACAACATCAAACAAGAACGCAACGATGGAAGGCATCAAAGGGCAATAACAAAGGGCTATGAAAGATTCCCAAACCATCACTGAAGAATTTCATATTGTCGATGGAAGATTGTGCGCTGCGGGAGTTGGTGAAGGTAGACATGGTGTTCGAAGGGTGGGTGTGGCTGGTGTTGCTGTAGGATGGGTGAGTGGTGGAGGATTGGATGAAGTATTGATGATGAAAAGTTGAAAGCTTAAAAATTATTCGACATTTTTTCAGTTAGGCGCAACTCAGTCCAAAAAGCTATGGGACGTATCTTAAATAAGTATTTCTAACCTTTTTATCAACATTTCCACTTCTCCGACGGACCTAATTGAAAATAAAGCTTACAGTGAAACTAATTACTTTTTCAAAAGTTGATCAAACAAAATTGATGAAAATTAAATTTTTGAAAAAAAATCAATAAAACTTGAATATCAAAGGCAAGAAAAAATGTCCAATAAACCTCGCCATGAGGTAGTTGATTTCGTCATCAGTTCGACCCGTTAGCTCTTCTCCATTCCACTCTAAAACCTGATCGCCTGCAGTTTCGAGTGGTCTTTCCATTGACTAAAAACGCCGGAATTTTTTTTATTTCACATTTTTACCTGCTTAAGCATTAACTGTAAATTTTTCCGTAAAAACAATTGTTTCATACAATAATCTCTTTCTCCAAATAACCATCTTCTAAAAACCATTTTCCAAAATCCCCCAACAAACAGCCACCCACCAAACAACCACTCACTTAACAACCACTCACTAAACAACCACTCACTAAACAACCACCAACAACAACCACCCACCAACAACAACCACCTACCAACAACAACTACCAACAACAACCACCCACTACCAACAACCACCAACAACAACCACCCACCCACAACAACTACCAACAACAACCACCCACCAACAACAACTATCAACAACAACCACCCACTACCAACAACCACCAACAACAACCACCCACCCACAACAACCACCAACAACAACTACCAACAACAACCACCGACAACAATCACCCACCAACAAGTACCAACAACAACCACCCACCAAACAACCACCAACAACAACCACCAGCAACAACTACCAACAGCAACTACCAACAACAACTACCAACAACAACCACCCACCAAAAACAACTACCAACAACAACCACCCACCAAAAACAAATACCAACAACAAATACCCACCAATAACAACTACCAACAACAACAAAAATTACTAACAAAAACAACAACCACCACGAACCTTCATGAACTTCTTCGTGCAGTTGCGAGGCCACTGAGCCCTGTTGGATGCAGAACACATAGGCCCCTTCGGCCTCCTCGTCAATCAATCCTAGACTCCTCCCACTCACTATTCTTAAAGCCGGGGTCTTATCTGCAATGTGGCGAAGAAATGCCAAACTACCCTTAGTTAAGATGCAATTTTGGAAAATATTTCGAGAGTTGGAGAGGTAAAAAAAAATAAAAAAGATAAAGAAAATAAGATAAAAGGAATAAAAAATATGAAAAATAGACGAATAACTATAAAAACAAAAGATAAGGAAGAAAAGAATGAATGTAAAGCAAATAGAAACAAACAAAAGAATTATTCAGTGAGCGACGTAGATAAATGATTTAATGTCAGTGAATGAAGCCACCGATTGCATTATTCAGCGTGTGACTTCAATGGCACGCAGCAGCCAGAATGAAAGAGATTTGTCTAAATCTTCTCATCGGTATTCTCATTGTGAAAATTTAAACATTTGTTTCAATCAATCGTTACAATTAATGCTTTCAGCTGCGAAAAAATACTTGAAAAAGTCTGACACGTTATCTCCACTTTCGTCCCCTGCGAACGATTGATTTGCATTTATATACGCAATGTCCAAGCCATTCACATTAATGTGTGAGTCTGGTGCAGTGCTGACACGCACATAAGACCTTGTTCGAATGCATTCGTACAAGTAGAAAATTCGAAAGAATAAAATTCTTATTTGTATAAATGATTCGAAAGGCATGCGATGGTAAGTCGATGAAAAATGGTTGGGATCGTATCGATCAAATTCTATGCTCTGAACCTTGAAGGGGGAGAACATAAAGTAGGAGAAGGCAAAAGGGACGCAATGTAGAAAGAAAAAAAAAGAAAAAAAAGAAGAAAACCAAAGGTCATGACGGTAGAAAATAAAAAAGAAGAGAATGGAGAAAATGGAAAAAAAAGAAAAAAAAAAGATGAAAGATGAGAAGGAGGGTAAAGAAGCAGATGAAAACAAAAGAAGTAGAATAAAAAGAAAAATAAAGAAAAACGCGTATAGTGACCATGGTGATGGGATTGGTGATGATGTTGCGATAATGGCTGCAACGTGCTGAGGATACAGCGACTGATTGAGAAGGATGGGATGCTTGCGAGTTCAAGCAGTGATTGCAGACGAGTTGCAAAAGCGCATGACGTTAAGAGTATGAGGAGTCTAAGATTGATGGAGTGCAAAGGATCGGGTGCGTTCGTGCCTTCGTGCTTGCCATTGCTTCTGTGATGCTCCTTGAAATTTGTATAATCTTTTGTTTTTTTTCCGTTTTATTTTCCACTTTCTTTTACTTTTCCCAACATTAACTTACTTGCCCGGACTTTACGGCCTTGAATTCAGCCGCTATTGATTTAAGTGGACATGCATAAGTCTTAATACCTTTTTTGTCTCTAGTACGCAATAACGTTTTTGTCTGTCAATCATTCCTCTACCAGTGGTGAATAATTCATGAGCCTCGACGTAGATTATTATAAAGCTTTCATTTCTGTCATACATACCCATCAACAAGCATCAGCTTCATTCTAAAATCCTCATAAAATAATTAAAATATTCACAAGAAAAAAAATAATGATAACAAAAATTAATTAAAACTGATAAATGAATGAAATGAATGAGATAAGTAAAAAACAAAATAATTACAGTAAGAAACACTCTTACGACTTCCTGTGTCAGCGCCAGTGTGAATAATTCAGCGCAATGTGTCTGATGGCATCCTAACTAATGAGTTAACCTTTCGAGTCCGGAGTGAAGAGAACCTTCTTGGTCTCGAAGTTGTAGTTGGTTTGCTTGGGTTCGTCCACGCCAGTGTGTTCCTGTTGCAACCGTTTGTGGTATTTATATTACCTAATAAAAGAAAAAAAGAGAAAAAATAGAAAATAATAGATAATATTAACAATTCATTCATTTTATTGCTATTTTTATTTTTATTTTTTCCCAGTAATCATCATTGAAAAATAAGCCTTACACTTATATATAAGACTACGACTGTTTAGTATCTAAAAAAGTAACATTTATTAACCTGAAATAGATTTTAGTAACTTTTAATTTTTTTACTCATTTTCATTTTTTAGGGTACCATTTAAGCAAACAGCGTTATACAAATTTTTTGATAAGATTAGATTAACTTGTTCCAAAACCTGTTTCTTCATCATCTGCATCATTATTGTCAGCCCTCCTTCCATCACAAATTCGTCGGTCGACTCGGCCACACTTGTCTGACTATTCTGCCGCTGAAGTAGTGGATGTTGTTGCAATTGTTGTTGTAGTTGTTGTTGCTGTTGCAGCTGTTGTTGCATTTGTTGCAGCTGTTGCGTGTTGTGGCGGCTTGAGGTTGACGACGAGGATATGGTCGATTGGTTGGGCAGCTCTGGGGTGGGATTAAAAGATGAGGTTTTCAAAATTGAAGCAACTTCAACTCAATTCTATCGCATCAAATACAACGAATAAAATACCGCCCACACACTTCCAAATATTACTAGGAGTACTAATCGACTGAAACGGATGCTTCCCAAATAACCAAAAATCAAAATCAAAACCTTTCTCACAAAACCCTTTTCGCGAATCATCTTTCCCAAACTCTTTCCCAACCTTGAAAGTACTTGTCAAGGTCATCCGACAGGGGACGACTGCCAATGTCCCGCAAAAGGTTCCTGGTCCTGTTGGTGACGTCATCGAGGATGCTCATGGCGGGTGTGCCACCCTGGTTGGCTTTCTGCTGCGGCTGCTGCTGCAGATACAGCCGCTGTTGTAGCTGTTGTTGTTTGATGTGGACGTAATCCTTATAGTCGTGACGCAAAATGACGTCATCTTTATTTTCGATACTGATTGATTGGTCGGTGACGTAGTTGAGTACGTCATCGGTAACGGGTAGATCTTGCATCATCATCATTACCACCCTCGCCTCGTTAGCGTCAATGACGTCGGCGTCTTGCTTGGCAGGGTAATTGTAGGACACGTGGTCTTGCACCATGTCATTGAGGTAGCCTAGACTTCCCTTGAATGGAGCGGAGTAGCCAGGGAAATCCGACTCACTGCGTCTGTTGAAGTGTTTTTGTTGTTGCCGTTGTTGTTGCTGTTGTTGTTGCAGGTAGAACTCCATCAATTTGGCGTTGTATATTTGTTGCTGTTGTTGTTGTTGCAGCTGTCGTTGTTGAAGTTGTTGCTGTTGTTGTTGATGTAGTTCTTGAATTTGTTGCTGTTGTTGTTGAAAATGACCTATGTCTTCAGATTTGTGTACAAGGTATTCCACGGATGAAAAAACGTCGTGAGGTTGTGGTTGCTGTTGTTGTTGTGGTTGCATATATCGTTTTTGTTGTTGGTGTAACAGTTGTTGCTGGATTAATTGTTGTTGTTGCTGAAGCTGTAGCATTTGCAGTTGTTGTTGCCGCTTCATCTCACTGTAAGTGGGAGAATATAAATCAAACGGCTCAGCCAATCTTGGATCAATATCTCTTCTTTCATTGGTCAGAAGTGGGTCATTGGCTGGTAGATAGTCTACAGGGAACATGGCTTGATTCCTAGCAAGTTCTTTTATGCGTTGTTTTCTCTTTTCGATTTCTTGTTGCAGTTTTTTAAGTTTGAGGTTTTGTTCTGGCACAGGCATGTTGTTCTTGTTACTTAGATGCTTAAAAGCTTTGTTGAGGAGGTTAGGGTCTTTGTGGTTATAGGGTTCATTGTAATGGAAATCTTCCAAGATTTCCTCTTGAATAGAATCTGGAGTCTGAAAAGATGTCATAGAATGGCTGCTGCTGAGAGGGTAGTTGTGGGGCTGTTGTTGTTGTTGTTGTTGTTGCTTGAAGGATGCCTGTCTGTAAGGCATGGGTGAAAATGAATGTTGTTGCTGCTGTCGTTGTTGTTGTTGCTGCTGTTGTCGTTGTTGTTGTTGCTGCTGTCGTTGTTGTTGTTGTTGTTGTTGCTGTTGTTGTTGTTGTTGTTGTTGTTGTTGTTGTCGTTGCTGCTGCTGTTGTTGTTGTTCTGCAAACTGAGATCGGGGGCTGTTGTTTTGGGGATTGTGATGTAGCCTACGGTGTTGTGGGTGCTTGGGAGGACGATGAAGAGGATTGGGTGAGCGGTTGGGAGAGCTGTTAATGGAGATGTTGTTAAGTTGTTGCAAAGATCTTGTTGTTTTCTTGTTCAAAGCAGCAACATTGTTGTTGTTGAAGTTATCTCTGTTGTTGAAACTATCACTTCTGCGGCATCCATTTTGTTTTGATTTGTTTCTGTCTAATGTTTCATGGTCTGAAAAGGAAGGTGGGTGCTGTGGATAACTTTGTTGTTGAGAATATTGTTGTTGTTGTTGAGAATATTGTTGTTGTTGTTGTTGAGAGTATTGTTGTTGTTGAAAAGCTTGTTGCTGTTTTTGTTGTTGATAATGATGTTGGTGGCGACGTTGTTGTTGCGGAGATATTCTAGGTGGTTGTGGTTGACTGGCTCTTCTTCTTAAACTTCTGTCGGATGGAACGTCGCTTCGTTGCGCTTGAGGAAAACGACTTGTTGAATTGATGGTTTTGCTGCTGCCCGGGTGACTGTGGAGCTGTTGAGAATACGAAGGAGGATGTTGCATGGAGTGTCGCTGCCGGGGTGGTGTGGAGTGGTGCTGGGATGGAGGCGAAGATCTTTTTTGCTTTTTCTTGGGAGTGAGTTGTTGGAGCTGTTGTTGCTGTTGTTGCTGTTGTTGTTGGTGCAACAGCTGTTTTTGCTGACGTATAATTTGTTGTTGGTGACGATAGAAATCAGAATTAGCATCATTGACATCATCGAAACTTTTGTATTTTAACTTGAAATCCTCTTCCAATTCATCACCAGCTCTTCTGCCACCTCCCATGCCTTCACTCGCTGCCTCCTCGTTCATTCCCGCACCTCCTCTTTCACTAAATCTTCTCTCTTTTCCATTCCGGCTCTGAATAATTTCAGACGTGCTTTTTTGTTTGACTTCCTTCTCACTTCTTTCAAAAGCTCTTTTATCATCAGACTCATCATAAATCTTTTCATCTTCATAAAAACCTTTTGTTTTTTCACTTTCGCTTTTCAATTTAATTTCTTTTCCGTTTAGTCGCTTATCTGGCGATCGATAATTCCTCACAGGCGAAAGATTATATGCATTTTCTGCTGAATCGACCAAATCCTGCTTGTTCTCGAACGTTTCAATAATGCTTCTGACGCGCTTCGTTTCTCTCGTGTCAATATCCGCTGCTGTTGTCGCTTGGATGGTAGTTGGATCATTGGTAATTGATGTAAGCGATGGGCGGTCAACATTTCTAGAAACACTTTTGCCATTTGCGTCGTCAAGCGTCCCAGTGTCGTCTTGGTGAGGGGGTGAATGGTTTTTAAATTTGTAGTTTTCAAAGTTGAAGCCAGCAATGCCTTCAGCTTTTTCTCTGTAGGGGGCGTTGCTGTTGACTGCAAGCACGTGTGAGTTGTTTTCGAGGTCATTTGTGTCTATGGTGGTGTTGTTGTTGGCTTCCAAAGAAGCAGCCGAGTAAGAGGGGGTATGGATACTGGTTGTGGATGATTGCACATGGGATGATCTTTTAGGTCTGTGTTGTTTTGGAGGAATGTTCGGAGGCTGGATGTTGCCGGGCGCATCGACGGAGTGGTGATGTGTATGTTGGTTGACTTGGTGGTGTGCGTTTTGGTGTTCCTGAAAAGGTGGATTGGCTTGATGATGAGAAAGCCTATGATCATGATGATGATGGATGGGAGGAGGAAGAGGGTGATGATGAGGATGGGGAGAAGGGTAGTGATGATGTTGATGATGAAGGTGGGGGTGATTAAATGAACTTTGTAAGGGTGAAAGGTTACTCTTGGATGGCTGGCCATCCTCCTCATAACTCTGCGAAGTCTCAAAAGATCCACTCGAAGAGCAAAATTCTTCTTTGCGATGAGACCTTCCGTGTTTTTTTGATGCATTTTCACTCAGCCTCTCATCGTCATTCGTTCTCTTGCTCTTCTCGTTGTTTCCTTCGTACCTCCTGCCCCGCCCTTCATTATCATACACGTATCTCGTATCCCTTTTATGTTCGAAACTATCCTCGTAAACTTGCTGGTTTTTTGCTTTTGACGCTTTGTTGTCGTAAAATGCAGTATTGTCAAACCAGCCTGTCAGCTCTTTTTGCTGTTGTTTGGTAGTTTGTTGTTGTTGTTGAATGTTTTCCTGTTGTTGATGATTTCGTTTTTGTTGCTGTTGTTGTTGTTGGCGAGGTTGTTTTTGTTGTTGCAGTTGTTTTTCATATTGAAGCTGTTGCTGTTTTTGTCGTTGACGAGATATTTGCGATTGTTGATGTTGTTGTTGCAATTGTGTCAGAGTCTGTTTAATTCTACGCGGGTCTTGATATTCTGTTTCATTTTTCCCAGTTTCTTTTTCATCTTCATTTTCCTCTTTTTCTCCTTCTTCTTCTTTTTCGTTTTTCTTTTTTTCTTTCTCATCACACAAAGACGTCATCTGTTCAGGAAACCTCTTTGATGAAGTGTTCAGAAAGTCTTTGTGTGTCTTTGCAGGTCTTTGAGGGATGGCTGGTGGTAATGATGACGACTTGCTTAAGGGAAACGATGACGATGACGACGACGATGATGATAATGGTGGTGGCGGTGGTGGTGGTGGTGGTGGTGGTGGTGGTGGTGGTGGTGGTTGTGGTATTGAAGAAGCTGTATGAAGCGTTTTAAGGGCTGTGGTTTGAGTAATTGGAGAGGTTATTTTGGTTGTTGTGTGGATCGTTGGTGGTGATGCCGTTGAAGGTGAACTGTACTCAAATTCGAGAGTTGTTGAGGGGGAGACGTCGAGTTTGGGGTATGACAGCTCTCTGGTCAGCGACCAATCAATTACCGATGTTGTTTGTTGAGGTTGTTGTTGCTTGGAGTGTTGTTTATCCAGTTGTTGTTGTTTGCTTTGTTGTTTTTGTTGTTGTTGCTGTTGCTTAAGTTTGTTTTGGTTATTATTTTCAAAGCTGTCAATTGTTCGATTTCTGTACAAATCCGTACTGATAGGAGAATGCGGAGAGAGAGAGATGTTGGTGGGGGAGGAATCGAAATGCCTCGAAGACGAAAGGTTGATTGGAGATAGATAAGGATCGTGTGGAGAAACAGGAGGCTGCAGCGGAGAGGACACAAGAGACGGAGACGTGGTCTTGGGAAGTGTGTCCATCAGTTGAGATGTGTTGCTGTACACAGACGCGGCAAAGCTGGCCAGGTCGTAGGTGTGAAGGTCGTTTTGAGCGTCGAAAGTGTGTCTGGCGGAGTGGTGTGAATGGTGCATGTCACGTGATCCGTCATCTCCTCGCTCCTCCAACGACTCCTCAGAGCTGGACGAAAATGACATGAGGGTCTTCAGTTTGACGTCATCATCGTCACGTTGGGAGGGAGAGTGGAAATCGACCGAGTGTTGGTGGAGGGACCCTTTGTGGCCATTGCTCTTGTGCTCATCCTTAAGGTCTGGAAGAAGAAGAAGACTTTATCAAAATGAATTCATCAAATATTTTTCGAAGTTTGAAGATTTTTTGATTTAAAAAATAAACGTAAGTTTTTTATGCATAAAGTCGTTAATCACGGAAGGCCGTCAGCTTGGAATGTTTTGTTCGAAGACAGTGCAGCACCAACCTAGCGATTTGGACGTGAGGAGGAGAGAAGAGCTTTCCCTCGAGTGATCTAGACACGAGTCAACAGCTTCAAAACAAAACTTTTCAAAATCTGTCAACTCTTTGGGGTTTTTTTATATTTAAAATTTAAAAAATCTTTTTGATACGTTATTTTTTAAGCTTGGGAATACATTTTCGGAGAAAATAGCGACTTTTCTGATGAAAATAATTATGAGTTATGTTCAGTATTAAGTAAAGGTGATGTGTTAAAAGGTGATAGTGATTTATTGAGGCAGTGAAGATTTATAGAATCAGGGAATCGAACATGAAATAACAAGGATACCTTGGCACTTTGAGTTATTTTTTAGAAAAATTCATTTTTTCAAGAGCAGAATAAAGATGAAATCCTTATTCTTTTGTACATTTTTTTATAAACTTATACATAAAAACTAATATTTTTATATAAACCATATGGGTTTTAGCGAATTTTTTATATCTTGAAAAGTTATAATTGTTTCTGAAAATCCTTTTATTTAAAATGTCACCTTTGTTCTTGTTTGTCCTGTGATCTTCACTTCTGTGGAAATAGGTGGAAAAAATTAAAATTTAATTATTTTCTAAGCAAAAAACTTCAAAAATAAAACGCGCTGCAGTAGCTCTAGAAATTTTGAATTTTTTTTTTCATGATGAAATAAATTTTTTGCATAATTTTACAGTTTTTAAAATAAAATAGTTCACACTTAGTAGCCATGAAAACGCGTAGAGCTTTTTTTAAAATTTTCATTTAAACGGAGCCATTATTTGTCTACAAAAGTTAATCTTTATAATTTAAAGGCATTTATGCAGACAAGTTGTGGATGTTTGCATTTGTTGATGGAAAACTTGAAAAAAAAAGTTGAAAAATAGACTATTTCACAAGTTTAATGTACTATTCAAGGTTGCATTCAAAATTTTGAAAATAATTCAGAAGCCAAAAACTAGATCATTCGACAAATAATTTTTTTTTGGAAAAAGAGCGCTACTAAAAGTGCGAAACTGTTGTTTTATATGTTCATCGACCAAACAGATGGTCAGGAAGATGAGATTGCTGAGAAGATATGGCGAAGTTTATAAAGCACAATGACCGATGTCCTTTGAGACCGAAGATAACAAAGAAAAGTGAACAAATTTGAGGCAAAAAACAAGCTGCGATAGTGATTGATCGGGCATGGAACAAATCATGAGCTTGACCGCTAATGGTGTGGCAAGACGAGTGGCTGGGTCGAAGCCTGGAGGCACATTTTAGCGGCAAGTTATATGCTCTGGCTACAACATCGCCACATAAAATGAATAAATAAAATAGTCATAAAGCATTTTGAATAAGTGTTATTTTTAAAAGACAAAATAAAAGGTGTTTTGTTTTGAATATTCAATGGATTAATTAACAAACCTTTTGCGTACGACGAAATATTGAATAAATTATAAGACAAAGCGCACAAGGCGCCTCCCACGTGTACAATACGCATGTGTACACTGCCACACTGACGCGATGTTTACATAAGTATTGATTTTTTGGCTGAGTCATTTTTCCTATGTATGTATTTGTGTATTAATTTACGTATGTATGTACTTATATATTCATTTACGTATGCATATATGTATGCATGTTTTTATATATGTATGTATGTATGTATGAATGTATTTATGTATGTATGTATGTTTATATGTATGTATGTATTTATGTATGTATGTATGTATGTATGTATGTATGTATGTATGTATGTATGTATGTATGTATGTATGTATGTATGTATGTATGTATGTATGTATGTATGTATGTATGTATGTATGTATGTATGTATGTATGTATGTATGTATGTATGTATGTATGTATGTATGTATGTATGTATGTATGTATGTATGTATGTATGTGTGCTTGTATGTATGTATGTATGTATGTATGTATGTATGTATGTGTGTATGTATGTATGTATGTATGTATGTATTTATGTATGTATGTATGTATGTATGTATGTATGTATGTATGTATGTATGTATGTATGTATGTATGTATGTATGTATGTATGTATGTATGTATGTATGTATGTATGTATGTATGTATGTATGTATGTATGTATGTATGTATGTGCATGTATGTATGTATGTATGTATGTAGTATGTGTATGTATGTATTTATGTATGTATGTATGTATTTATGTATGTATGTATGTATGTATGTATGTATGTATGTATGTATGTGTGTAAGCGAGATGTATTTATTTGTTTTTAAACGCATGTGTGTGCATCAAAGGACAACCTGGTGCGGTGTTTGAGAAGTAATTACAAAGTAGGGTGCTTTCGGACTTATCTAGTGCCAATGGGTCTTCAGAGCAATGAGGATGGGTGCTGTAATGGTGGGGTATGGGCAGAAGAAAAGGTGGTTAAGGGGAGATTGGAGGGATGGTGGTGTTTAAGCGAGTGTAGTGGCAATAAAAACGGCGTGGTTGTGGGGAAATGGTTGCGAATGTTGAAGAAGAAAGAGAATGAAATCTTGAGAAAGGATATAAAAATAAGATTGTGTTGGTCGACATACTGGAGTGTCCATTGGTCGGAACGTTGGCGAAGGTGATTTTATTAATGTTATTAATGAAAATTCAGCTCGGCGCACAATCTCTTCCATAAATTTCAACGGCATCTTCCATTAGTTTGCGCGTTATTTTACATTAATTTTCTCAACATCTTCCACATATCTTCGAAAGTCTTCAATAAATTTTAAAATTTCGTCTAAATACTTTGAAATTTTTTCTATAAAGTCTAAAAGCTTTTCCACAATTATTGTTCCGAAATTGTGGACAGGAGTTGAAATATTAACGTGACGGTGTTAATCAAGTGATGAGGCTAATGGCACGGAAAATTAAAGGATGGACTCTGCAAACCTGCATCCTTCGTCTTCCTCCTCCGGCTGTTCCATGCAGAAGCCTCCACCGCTGTCTGATGTGGAGTTTTTGTGGCTTTGCTGTTTGTCTTGTTGTTGGTCTTGGTGCTTTTGGTGTTTGAAATGTTGTTGTTTGTATATATGTTGCTGTTGTTTTTGTTGTTGCTGAAGATTTTGTTGGTGTTGGGTTTTACGTTGTTGTTGTTGTGATAAATTTTGCTGTAAAACTTGTTGTTTTTCTGACTGTTGTTGTTGTTGTGGATGTTGTTTTTGTAAGTTTTGACGTAGATTTTGTTGTTTCTGTTGATTTTGTAAGGGTTGTTCTTGCTGGCAAACTGGTTCTAGGTTTTGTAGCTCCTTTTGGGACTGTTGTATACTTTGTTGTATGTTGTTTTGTATATTTTGGTTATCTTGTGAGTTTTGATCTTGTTGAAAGTGTTGAAATTGACTTTGTTGCGGTGGATGTTGATGTTGTTGGGAATGTTGCTGTTGACGTTTCTGTAAATGTTGTTGCGGAAACTGTTGAAGCTGCTGTTGAGAAGAGTGCTGCTTCTGAATTTGTTGTTGGTTTTGTAGTTGTGAAAGTTGGTTTTGTTGTCTCGGTTCTTGTTGTTGTTCTTGCTGCAGTTCTTTTACTAAATTTCTTTGTATAAGGGTTTGTTCTGTTGAATATTCATTTTGGAAATTTATTTGTAAGGTCTGTTCTTGGCAAACATTTTGTTTTTGTTGTTTTATTGAAAAGTTTTTATGTTGGTTGGACTCCTGTTGCTGCTGGCGTTCATAAAAGTTTTTGTGTTGTAAAGGTTGATCATCGCTTTGTTGTTGCTGCAGATGTTCTTTTTGTTGCGGCTGTTGTTGCGACTGTTGTTGCGACTGTTGTTGCGACTGTTGTTGCGACTGTTGTCGCGGTTGTTGTTTTTGAAAAAACTCTTTTGTTCGTCCATTGTTACTTGCTTCTGAAATAAAAAATAAAAGATTATTTTATCATTTTCCAGCCAACTTTATTAACAACACAATTTACTTCTGAAACAAAAGAAAGGCCCGCAATAGGATTTGCGTGGCGTTTCAGATCAAATTATTATATCCTTTAGTTTCAAACCTTTTTGATTGTTTGTTTGGTTTGAAAATTTTGTTTCCACATCGTTTTTGGGTGTGTGAATGGCTGTTGTTTTTTTTGTTTCTGCCTTTCTTGTTGTTGATGATGTTATTTTTACCGCTGATGATTCCCTGGCATCCTGATGTAAGGTATATTTCGATTCATCTTTTTTAGCGGCAGGGATGGTGATGGTGGTGGTGGCTGGCGGAGCATCAGTGATGGGAGGAAGATGAGTTGGAGCAGCAGAGGCTGAAACGCCAATTTTTACTTCAGCAGAAACATTGTGGGGAGAAGCAAACCTCGAAGGGGTCGGCTTGGGATTTGTGGCTGTGACTGCGGCAACGGAGCTGTCGCTTTTTACGGAATTGGCGAGGGAAGAGTATGTTTGAACGCTGACTGCTGACGAAAGGAAGTCTGAGATACTCTTGAAGAAACTCATGAATGGTTGCTGGTGAAATGGAAGCTGGTAGAAGCAACTTGCTTGGCCTTGTGGGAGTGGGGAAAAGATGGGAGATGTTGGTGAAAGTTGTTGGAACTAACACGCGTCGTGGTGATTGTGTGAGCAGATGTTTGAGCGGGCTTGCAGCTAGAATGTCATAAGAGAAAAAGTTGTCAGCAAATTTATTTTTAAGATTTTGTTTTTGTTTCACGTCTCGATCAAAACGCATCAAATGACGGAATTTGAAGGAACACCATCTTTGCAATAAGTAGTTTGCGATGAACAATTCGGATTGTGATGAACAATTTGGTTTGTGATGAACAATTCGGATTGTGATGAACAATTTGGTTTGTGATGAACAATTCAGCTAAAGAACAATTCATTTTGAAAACGATTCTGTTTTTTATGGACTCATCATTTGCGATGAAGCATCGTTCAGAGTTGCCTACATATAACGAATATTTTTTAACTTGTCAAGTCGCCCTTCCATGCAGGAATTCTACGTCTGAGTTTATATATATATATATATATATATATATATATATATATATATATATATATATATATATATATATATATATATATATATATATATATATATATATATATATATATATATATATATATATATATATATATATATATATATATATATAAACTAAATAACTATATAATATATAAACTCAGACGTAGAATTCCTGCATGGAAGGGCGACTTGACAAGTTATATATATATATATATAATTGTGTGTACGAGTGCATGTGTGTACGTGAACAATAACTACTCAATGAAATAATACAAGTCGCCTGGCGTGTTGGTTGAATGTCTTGATGGCTGTACTTGTGCAGGTCTTATCGTGTGTCTCTGTGTGTCCGTCTGTTTGCTCATCTGTCTGTCTTTTATTATTGATGTGAGTGTGTTGCCGCCTGTTTATGGACATAAAAATTACATTGTAGACTAATTGTTTTTATCTGAAATATTAAAAAAACGTTTTTTAATCTTCTTGCACATATATATACGAGTGTAGTGACCCATCTTCATAAAATATTTTATTTCTATATTTTATTCCTATTTTCGAACCTCATCCACTAGTTGCTTTATCTGCCTCACTAACCAGCCATCGCGAACAAATATTGTTCACAATTGTTGGCTTTTTTGGAACTTTTTGTGAAAGCAAACAAACGAAATCGTTTTATTTCGAAATTACTACAAAGATCTAAAAATTAAGATGAGCCAAATGTAAAGATAGATAATAAAGCTGACTAATATGCGGATGGTCAATAGGGTAATGGCAGTAATGCCAAACACTACTATGACTAATGCTGTATATCATATTGAAATAATTTTTTCCAACTTGTTATACCATTCCCATTCTAATACCACATCACTGCTACATCATCATTAAACCACTAGGACATTCATACAGCTGTAGTACCTCAGCACTACCCCCTACTTTTCCATGGAAGCTACTGGAGACGCGAAGACAGCATGAGGGTGGACAAGCACTCCCACGTCATTCATTAAGTGCTGCAAGTGGTGGCAATAAATATGAACACATTTCGATATTACTTGAGAAAATGTTCTTATTGGATATTCTTAATGCTCTTGTTTATGATGTTGCTTCTGACACTTACTGTCTTCATTAATTTCGTCCACAAGTGATGGTCAGTGAGTGCTATGGAAAACCAAAATTGAATCAACGACGAGATCACGGAGGTAATGGAAGCAAGGTATGGGGTTCACTTGCCTGGTGCTTGCTCGGTGTTTTTCTAATGTTTGTTGCTTGAGAAATATCATTGCCTGCTTCGGGATATGTTAAAATTGAATAAATAGTAAGACGTTATTCCACAATTTATTGGATCCATAGAAAGCATAGAAATAAGGGAATTCGTTCTACATACGTGTAGGAACAAGGAAGTAACGATAAGAAACCAGCCTCAAACATATCCGAAGCGCGAAAGAATAATTTAAGGAGCATAAAAATACTAACCAAAAGTACAGCGTAAGTATTTTAATAAAGTAAAAAATAGTAATAAGAAAGTGAACAAAGGCTACAAACAGCAACAAAAAAGTCCAAAATAGGAAGAACAATGATGGTGATGAACGGGTTCAATGGAAGCGGCAATCGATAATGGAGCATTGTGCATCCAAGTGACCGATGATGCGCTCCTGCGTGCAGTTTCCTTGCAACTGCCTTTCAAGCCCTCTCACGCCCATATGTTCTCACGGCCACATCCCTTCTCACATCCACATCTTCCCACACTCACATCCACCTCTTCCCACACTCACATCCACCTCTTCCACCACTCACATCCACCTCTTCCACCACTCACATCCACATCTTCCCACACTCACATCCACATCTTCCCACACTCACATCCACATCTTCCCACACTCACGCACGCAAACACACTCATGTGGCCCTTCAAAAACACCGATTCTCAAATACTTTCTCCAACAACCTCATGAAGCTATATGGATAAGTGAGAAAAATATATTATAAATAATAAAAACCCGTTATATAAAATAATACTACAAAAGTGTAATACAACATTTAACAATAAATAATTGTATTAAATAAAATATTTTATAAGCTTACTAAAACCATAATGAGATAACATATAAATAATGCTTACTTTCTAAATTCTTCGTTTAATAATGAGATTGATAATTAAGCAAAATAACTAAATTAATAAAAATAAAAAGAAAGAAAGAAAGAAATAAATAAATAATCATCGAAATAAATAAATAATCATCGAAATAAACAAATAATAATCGAAAAAAAAGAATAATTAATATTTAAATTAATCAAATCAGTTTTTAACCAACATATCGGGCGACATTGTTCATGAGTGAATGGTTGACAAATTGGCAAAAAGGTACGCAAGACGTGAAACACAAGCAACAAAGCGTGGAAGGCTGCTAACGATAAAGGGAACATCGGCTCTTGTGGCAACATTCAGCGCGTCTATGTACACTCAATACCCCTGTCTAAGTGTGTAATAAAGGGCTTGTGGTGGAAACAAGTTCTCTCATAAAAATACAATATTGAAAAATTACTCAGGTATATATATATATATATATATAAATATATAACATACATATATTAATAGATAATATATGAATATATATAGTAAAAATCGTATACAAAGTGCGATCAATCACTGTGGTGGAGTTACACGGAGTGCTTGGTCGCGTGGTGGCCTGTGGAAACGGATACGACGGCGGAGGGGTGGTGGATGGATGGATGGAAAGTTACGTGGAAGCAAATAAAGGGACGATAATTTGAAATTAGCGAAACAAGAATGAAATAATTTAAAAATGCAACTGTATAAAACAACTGGAAGAGTGGTCGTTTGCGCATGCGTCAGTCACACGAGTCTCGTGGAGGGATCAGCGTTGCCGTTGTCACGAAGCCTGAATGACATCACCACTCTAAATAAAGCGCAACATCAGACGCGCCATTGAAGGCTTGTGTAAGCTTTATTTGCATGTAAGCCTTCCCCAGCAATCACTGTAATAGACCACGTGACTGGTCCCTGTGTGCTCCTGCCTTATAGTGACTCTGAAGTCTATGCTGTTAGTTTGATTGTTACTATTTGGTAGATTGGCAAAAATAGTGAAAACATTGTTGAAATAAGTGGTGTCACTGTGATTTATGGACATGAAATGAAATTATATTGATAGTTAATGAATTTAATATCATAATGTAAAATGAATACTATTACTACTACTGCTACTACTACTGCTAATAATAATTACTGAAAATAAAACCATTAATCTTAGTCACAGAGATGATAACGAATGTTGATGATCAAGAATCATGCGGAGGAACAAAAAAAATTCTGAATAAAATATTGAGAATTTAAAAAAAATTTTTTTTGGGAATTTAGCGTGAAAAATTTTGTTTTCTAAAACGTAACTATCAGTGAACAGGGCATCGTAAGTTGCCATTGGATCAGAAATGAGTGGAATATGAAAAAGACTTTTGGAAAAAAAAAGAAACTGCAAAAGCTCATCAAAAGTTCATAGTGCTGAGATTGTAACGACTAACTAATACTACTGGTTAAGCTAGCCATAAAACGCCTGCAACAACTCATCGTGGCAATCATTAAATAACAAATCAATTACATTTTTGTTATCAAAAAATTCGAAGGGAAATGATTGTGGAGTGATATAAGGAAAGGAACCAATCCGTCTCGTGACAAATGGAAGTCACTCTAGTGAATATTGATTGATTAATAAAATATTTATTCATTTGATCGGTTGATTGGTTAAATAATTAGTTTAATTTACGGAAAAGTACTCGCGATAAATAAAAATTAATTTAAAGCAAAAATGGCGTTCACGAGGAAGGAGGGTGTTGATAGAATGATATAAGTGATATAGAGTTTCTCGAACAATAACAATCCCAACGTCGTATTGACGAACCATCGAATGAAACAGGGAAAAAGATATTTTAATTAAAAATGATAAGTGGAAAATATTAAAAAAATAAGAATAATTCATGATTGATAAGGTTGCCATAACTCCGAATGCGGTGGTTCGCTTAGTGCTAGCATGAAGAAGGTACATAAGTCAAAAAGATATATGGAGTTGTAAGAGATATATGGAAATACAGACATAAAAATATATAGTAGTTAGAGATATAAAGGTAGATAAAATACAAACAATATAGTGTTATAAGTTATGGGTAAAGAGAGAAAAGACACAATTATGATACACATAAAGATATGAAAAATACTTAGAAATAGAAAGAGACAAAATTACAGATATATATTATAAGATTACAGAGATACGGGAGATAAATGAAGATAAAAGAGATATATAAAGAAAGAAGATATATTGAGATAGAAGAGATATATAGAGGAAACAATGCACTGCAAAGTTAGATGGAGGATCTTTTTGTAGATATTCAATGAAATGTTGCTTCTGGTCATTCGTACACCACATCTGGCATACACATATTATATAGTTACATTCGTAACAAGTTATTTCTTGGTATTCACACATACTCATATCCAAAACATAGACAAACCTACACACACATACATGTTCATTTATTCTTACTCCTCCCAACAAACACAGACACGAACTCATTAATCCCAACCAAGACATCCCACACACACACACACACACACACACACACACACACACACACACACACACACACACACACACACACACACACACACACACACACACACACACACACACACACACCCACAAGGACTTAAGAGGCATTCTTCTGCTTGCGAGCAGCTTTGATGTTCTTGGCGAGAGACGACAAGTCGTAGTCCTGGTGCTCGGAAATGAAGGGGTGGCTGAGGAGCTGGTCGGCAGTCCACCTGAGGTTAGGATCGGTCTCGAGGCAGTGGTCCAAGAAGTCCGAGAGGTTGGGAGAAAGCTTCTCTGCCTCTTGCACCTGAGGCTTGCCGTTGGAGACGATGAGATAGAGGGCTCGGAGGGGCGTCTCATTAAGGTAAGGAGGCTCTCCGTCGATCATTTCCACTATCATTATGCCCAGGCTCCACACGTCTACCTTGTGCGAATAAGGCTTCCTGTTTGGGCGTTGTGTGTGTGTGTGTGTGTGTGTGTGTGTGTGTGTGTGTGTGTGTGTGTGTGTGTGTGTGTGTGTGTGTGTGTGTGTGTGTGTGTGTGTGTGTGTGTGTGTGTGTGTGTGTGTGTGTGTAGAGGTTGATAAGATATTTGTGTGTGTATGAAATATTATTACAATTATAATGATGAATGAGTGCGTGAATGAGAGGAGAATTATAAGCGCGTGTGTAAAAAAATAAGCAAAATAAATTGGCAGCGCATTGACATCATCACAAAGGCAAACGCAAATATGAGTCGCACTGGAGACCAGCATCACCGACCTTCCCACGATCTCAGGGGCCATCCAGTACGGAGTTCCAACCATGGTGTTGCGGTTGGGTCTGTCTGAAGTCATCTCGGCACAGAAGCCAAAGTCCGTCAGCTTCACCTGTGGGAGGGTGTGCATGTGGGGGTGCTTTGGGATGTTGCTTGAAGCGAGAGATTCAACAACGTATTCCTTGTCTCAACACTACTCGAACGAATACCTCCTTCATTCCTCCATTTGACCATTCTTTTATATATTTCTCTCAGCTTAAGTTCTTCTCTATGCTACAAACTTCAGTCGTGTTCTTGTGTCTCTTTTCCTCTTACCTCCCTCCTCCCGCCCACTAATCCTTTCAATCATCCATCAGATCAACCAATCACTCATCCAACCAGACTACCAACCAATCACTCATCCAACCAGCCATCCAGCTAACCACCCATCTTTTTAACCAATCAACCAACCAACCAACCAACCATCCAGCCAAAAATCCATCCTTCCAACCAATCAACCAACCAACCAACTAACCACCCATTCTTTCAACCAATCAACCAACCAACCAGCCAACCAACCAGCCAACCAACCAACTGACCTCTCCATTCATGCCAAGAAGCACATTGTCACTCTTGATGTCCCTGTGGATGATGTCCTTGCTGTGAAGGAAACTCAACGCCATCAAACACCTCCGCACCACACCTGCACAGAAAGATGCATGGATGGATGGATGAATGGATAGATGAATGAATAAATGAATGGATATATGGTTGGATGGATAAATAGATGAATAAATGAATAAAAAAGGGATGTATGAGTGGGTGGGTGAATGAAAGAATAGCCGTTAAATGAAAGAGATTTGAAAAAAGTTGCATGAACTGAGATTCGGAAGGACTCAAACGGTAAACAAAAATCTAACTTGAATTAAAATAATGAAAAATAAACCAAGAAAAATTTCAAAAGAATAAAAATAGTGCTGTGAAACACAGGAAATAAGGTTGGGCCACATAAGACGAAACAGAAGGTTGAAAGAAAGGAGAAGCCACGAGTAGAAAGCGCGTGACACTTCAAGGAGGAGCTCACCCGATATTTGAGCTTCCTTGAGGACGGTCTCAGTGCAAACGTCGGTGAGGGCTCCCCCTTCCAGGTACTCCATCACCACCCACAACTCCACTGGCTTGCCAGCCGTCACCTGAGCCTCGGAGTTCTCTGAAGTGTTTGGCTGGGCAGGGGCGGGAATAAGGAAGCACTTGATGTAGTTGACGATGTTCTGGTGTGTGTTGGTGCGCATCACCTCGATCTCCGACAGAATCAACTCCTTCTTCTGTTGCTGTTCCAACTCCATCTGCAGAGGTTCATAGGCACGTGTGAGTTGTGATTGAGCGATGATTTGGCGTTCGGCAAGGCATTCATAAAAAATATTGGAGCTTTTCATTAAGTAATAATAACATACAAATGACGAGATGAAATGGATAAATAAAATAAAATAAAAATAGGCCTAATGACAAGCACACAAGGACCTTCTTGATGGCTACGGTGGCTTGTGTTTCGTTGTTGATCGCCAAACAAACTGTACCAGAGGCCCTGCACAACAAACGAACATTCGATGAGAAAGATTCAAGGCACAAGAACTTCAAGGCCACAATGTGTGTAACTTAAACTGTGTTTAATGACTGATTCAACAAATTAACATTTGACCTCTTGTGTGTTCACACGACTTTGTTAATGTCTCAACCTTTAAAACTTACTTTTGATAATACAATACATATAAATACGAATATAATTATAGTGGCATTAACCCTGCAGAGTTTCAAGACCATTTTTCTTTTCCACTGATTTATTATTCTTTTAAATAATGTCAGGTAGCAAAGTAAAATTTTCTGATAGGTCTAGCAAGTTATTTTAGAGCACAAACCCTGTTCCAATCTTGTTTTTCACTGTGAATTCTTTCAATGGATCCTCCCATGATATGACACTCTCTGGCAAATAGGTTCACTCAATATGAGTATAAATACACATAACCTACATAATAAAATACAATTATTCAAAAAAAAAAATTTTTACAATTAAAAATAGTTTATCATGGTGAGCAAGAAAAACCAACTAAGTTCATTGATGAACTGATCAGTGGACATCTTTTTAGGCCTTTCTTGCCTCAAGGTAGCAGCAGATGACTTTGAAGAATCTTCTTTTGTGTCTGTTCTACTTTTAACTTCAGAAATTTTTTCTGGTTTTGATTCTTTTTCTTTTGGAGTTCTGATGCTTAGTTTGGAAACATTCTCTGCGAGTTTGTCATTTATTTTTTCAGTGGATTCAGTATTTGAAATGGCTGGAGAAGGATCAATTGATGGAACTTGAACATTAGTAGATGGAGTGGGAGTGGAAGTAGTTGAAACTAATGGAGCTTTTTTCTGATCTTTTCCAAAAGCTTTAGGAGAAGCATTATAAGAGACGAGATCTTCAGATGATGTGTTGCCAATGAACTTCTGAGAATGACTCTCCTGCTTGTGTTTTGTGTGTTCAAACGCCTTCAACGCTTCTAAAACAGCAGCTGGGTTAGTTTGAACGTCTGTTGAACTGAAATGAAAAAAATATATAATTTATTTTTTCTAAAACAAAGTATTTTTCACGATTATCCTGAACGTGAAACAAAGAACCCTTTTTTATTTGAAAAAAAGATTTACCTGATATTTCCTTCTTTTAAATAACCTTTCCATTCTTCAGGAAGTCCAACGAATTTGCCCGTCTGACTGTCGAAGCCGACATGGAAGTGGTGGTTAACGTTTGTCGGCCGAGAAATCTCTTTAATTTCGCTTTCAAAGCTTCCAGCTTTATTAATTTTAGAATTTCCAAACAATAAACCTTTAAAACGTTCCATTTCTTCTAATTTAAAATAGAAAAGTTGTAGGCCAAACAAGAGGGTAGAATGTCTTTTTACTATAAATGGTTAATCACTCCTAACAAAAGTGCAACAATAATTTTGAAAAAAAATTAATATTGAAAAAATATAATTTTTAATGAGTTTATATTAAAACTTTCATGTTTATTTAAAAAACATATTTTTTTATAAAAACTTCAATGAATAGTCAGATCTTTTTATGACTTCGTTTGTCAATTGGCTTCCATTTTCAACTGTCTCGCCGGTTTCATAGTGAGTTTATTCGCTTATCCAGATCGAATCAATTTTTATATTTACATTCACTTCATTTTAAGTTAACTCTCTATGGGTCTTGGTGACTCTTGTCTGACATTTCTTTCTTCGCTCCGTCCTGGAAGGAGCTTCATTTAGCTGAAGATTCTTATTAGAAAGCGTCCTCTAATGAAATAATCTCCATCGTGACTACCTGGGTAGAACTTTAAAGGTGAAGCCATGGGCTCTAGACTCTCTTGCCTCTCTTACGTCTCTGTATCTCTTCTCTCGCATTTGCTCTCTTTCTTCAGGTTTGTTTAGAAATGGATTATAACGCGAGAAGGGGGTAGAGTACAATAGAATTAAAATCATTTTCACTTTGCTGAAAAATATTTTAGACACCGATATTGTGTCACTAGCAACAGATGGCTCACAAGGTGTATCTGGGACGCTTACCTGCTGCAGCTCGTCAGAGGGACATCGAAAGATTTTTTGAAGGTTATGGAAGAATTCATGATGTCGTCATCAAGAATGGCTTTGGCTTCTGTGTAAGTTATTTTTTTTGACTAATTTATTCAAAGTTTACCAAACTTGCAAGATTGTTAAGCGTTTTGGTTTCATTATTCTATTATTCTTTTTTGGAAGGAGTTTGAGGATGGAAGAGATGCAGTGGAAGCAGTTGAAGATTTAAATGGAAAATCAATGCTTGGGGAAAGGTTACTCTTTGAATAGTTTTTGTGATTGATACAACATAATGTTTTTTTTTCAACAGAGTGCTTATTCAGCATGCGAACACCAGCATTCATCGTAACAGCAACAACAACAACAACAACAACAATCGAAGAGGGACAGGCAGGCCTGGAGGGAATGAGAGGTACTTGCTTTATGCTATGACCAGTGATGTTCTGTTGTGTAAGGTACATTATACAGTACCCTTTTGAGTTTGATATGATGACATCATCATTTTTCTAACATTTACTTCCATATACACAGTAGCAGGGGCTATGGACCACCCACAAGGACCGAATACAGAGTTCGCATCGAGAATCTGTCTTCAAGGTGCTCATGGCAGGTCAGAGTGCTTTAGCTTTCAGTTTTTTCTTTACTGTTGTAGTTTTTTCAATGATTTCATTGCGAAGTTTCAAATTTTTTGTATCATCGAGTTTATTCATATCATTTGTAGTCCTACTCAATACATAGGATCTCAAAGACTACCTGAACAGAGTTGGTGAAGTTTGCTACTGTGACTGCAACAATTCACGCATGAATGAAGGGTTGGTACACAATGATTGCTACCAATTAATTACTGAATATCAAAAGCACTTTGCTTTTAGAGTTAATAAATTATTCAATTCGTTTTAAAGTTTTTCATGCCTTTTGACACTCTCAACAGCGTTGCTGAGTTTTCAACACTGGGTGACATGAAGAACGTCATCACGAAGCTGAATGGCAAGGAGTTTTATGGACGCAACATCAGAATCGTTGACGACCGGGATTCTAGGTTCGATTCTTTTGTCAATTCGCTTGAAATGTTTTCAATTTTCATTGTGGTTCACTTCCAACCTATTCCATCGTCACAGTCGGTCCCCGTATAGGGGAAGGAGCAGAAGTAGGTCTAGGTCAAGTAGAAGCTTGTCAAGGTCAAGGTCAAGATCAAAGTCGCCCTACTGAGTTCTTATCCTCGTGAATGTGCTCCAGAGCGGCATTATTTTGTACCAAATTAGATTAATTGTGGGTTACGTCATTGTTTGATTCCTTCAACGAGTACCGATTTGCGTGGATGGTGTATCCTTCCCATTGACTCCACCTTCATTAATGCTCTATGGTGATTAACTGAGGATTTATAAATCGTCACATATTGAACGTTTTCTTCTTTAATGTTTCTTCAACTATTTCTTAATAAAGGAAAAGCCAGTATCTTGTCATAACGTTTTTTATTACTACAAAACAGGGATTCAATGAAGCGGTTTCACTATCCATCAGGTTTTGTTGTAAATTATTTAAATATGTTTTGTCAAGTTTTGGACGTGATCATTCAGTGAAAATTTAAAAATGGCGATCTAACAAGAGTTAAATATACTCATAAACTAGACTTATCAAAATTTATAATCCTAGTATAACAGATGGCCTTCGTTAGACTAGTAAAATCAATTGTAAACATGAGCCGACAATATTGACCACAATGTCTTTCTACATTATCATATCAAATATTCAACACCAATCTATGAAGCCGATAAGAAGCAGATATGTGAATGAATTGAATGTACAAATGGATTCCCTAGCACTAAGCACCGAATGGAATGAAAATTGAAACCTTAACTACGACTACGACATTTGCGGCGCACCAGGGTTCCTCATTCGTACCACGTAGGCTCAGGCACGCACTTAAGCACGAGGCCCTGGCCTTTATCGAGCAAAATTGCACGCTGCAGATCCAACTCTGTTCCGTCCTTGAAATACTGCGACTGGGAAGGGTCGAAGTTGTAGGTAGAAGCAATCACTCGAGCCTTCACAACAGGAATCTTGCTGGAGATTTCGCCTGTGCAGTCATTGAGTGTTGGAATTGATGAGAGTGGAAAGAATTACAAAAAGAAAGAATCAGCAGAGGAAAACGCAAAAGAAAGGTAAGCGATCAACTGCGTCAACCTTTCTTGAGAGAAACGGTGGCGAACTTGTCTCCCAGGTTGACGAGCACAATGACGCACGGGTGTCCCTTAGAGACCCTCACCAGCAAGAGGATCTCCTTGGCCTGGCTGAGATGCATGGCTCCCCACAAAAGGGAGGGATCGGCGTGCAGTGAAGCCAACTTTCCGTGCACCCTCAAAGCACTCATGCTCGAGCCTTGTGCCAACTGCGCCTGAGGAGGGTGGAGTGATGTTTTGTTGTTTGAAGTGTCAATTAGACCATGCTTCGTTGATAGAAATGTGAAAGAGGAATGTTTGGTCAATATACGTATGAACCAGGAACGCCTGGAACATGAGGAAGATAGATATAAATGAACGTCGAAGCTACCTGAACATCTTTCACGCGGTCAGGAAGCACCTCAGGGTGCCAGGGTTTCGATTCTGAAAATCCATGATACTGATCATCATTCCACAGCATGATGCTGCTCGAAAACTGTGTGTTGGCAAGGCAGAGATAAATAATTTATAGCTCTACAACTAGATGTTTCAAGTAAGACGATTTGATTACTTTCATTAAAATAGCGCAAAACGAATCTAAGAACATTTAAAATGGTCAATTGAGATTCGTTAATTGAATACTGAGGAAGCACAAACATTTTGTGAATCCGCCTTGACAATGGCATCTTTCATTGCAAGTTCGTCTCCGTAGAAGATGTGGGAAGAGCCAGGAAGGGTGAAGAGGAGGAGGTTGAAGGCATTAAGCATCGAGTCAAGCACTCTGGAAGCTATTCTGCCCCGAGCCACACTGCTCAGCTGAGAGAGGTTAACGAAACGTGAACTTAAGCGTGGATTCATGAAAAATTGGAAAACTTATGTTGACGCCGTAAGAAGAACAAACCCTCCAATTGGATAAAAATGACGTTGAGCCTAAAGCCTCCAGCCAATCAGAAATGAGAGTCTTGACACAATTTGTTTTGCAGTTTGTGTTGATTTTGAGGAGGTGGTTGTTGATGGGTTGGAAGAAGTAGTGCTTGGAGGCGCCACTCGACGGAGGCGCCAGGCTGGCCATCAGAACCCTTGAACTGAATTGCCTGCGATGTTCATGCATTCAACCATTACGATACTTCAAAGTTGATATTGACGATAACTTTGCTTAAACTTTAAACATTAAAACATGAATTAAACTTCAACAAACAAATAAACATATGCGCTGTTTACAAACCTCTAAAATCGGTGAGGTAAGACAATCTTAACTATTTACAGCTAAATATTTTTAAGCCTAAAATTCTGAATATTCTCAAATAACCACAGCCACACACAAGCTTTGTGGATTGGAATCGATGTATTCCTTCACTGCATTGCTCCATGATTCCACCAGTCCTGATCTGAACTGTGGATGACGTTGAGATGGCCTATTAATTCGGTGTATCAACGGATGGAAATATTATTTTCATTATTATTATTGTTATTATTATTATTATTAATGATGATAAATAATAATAATAATTTTAATTTAAAAAATTATAATGAATAACAATGAAATTAATGACACTAAAAAGAGTAATGAAAATGAATAATTTCATTATAAAAAATGCTTAAAAAATTTTTTTAATAGCGAAAAAAAAGATTAATTCCTCAAATTAATTGGCAAGGAAATAGGCCAAGAAAAAAAAGATGTGTTGTGAACTACTCAAAGGAGATACAAAGGTGAAGAGCTTTGAATCAACATAGATAACAAAGCCACGGATGTTTAATTGATCAATTGTAGTATGCAGACGTCAAATGTGTGAATAATCAATTGATTATATTGAGTTTAAACTTTTAAAATTATTTTGAATCTCTAGAAAATAAATTATTGACAACGTTTTTGAAAAGTACAACTCCAAAAGATATTATTCAGTTTGAGATTATTTCACCAAGAATCAACTAACGTCTTCATAAGTACCATTTTTCAAAGGTATTTGTCCCTTAGACCACAACTCCAACACTTCACTTTCGTCTTCCATCTTTATTCCATCCACTTTCATTCCTAACCAAAAGTTGATAGCACCCTGAAAAGTAGAAAAGATTTTCAAAATGATGACATTTTTAAAAAAGGCATACAAGTGCCACTAACACTTATTTCCTTGACAACATCTGGGTTGTTGAGGTTGAGGATGGGGTGTTGGTGAGAATCAGTGATGGGGGTTTCATTTTGGTCTAAAATCATTTTATTTGTCGAAGTTGTTGTTTCGGCCAAGGTTGTTGCATTTGTTGAATTTGTTGTATTTGTTGAATTCGTTGTCATTGGATCATTAATTGTTTTTGATGAATTTGTCGATTTCTGGAGAAAAAATCAATAAGGATTTTGGGTAGAGAAGCAAACAGAGCAAGATTGTAAGAAGAGACCAAATGAGATTTCAGAAGAAAGATGTGGAAACCTGCTCACTGCTCCACATATAAAAGTCCCTATAGAATGGGTTCCCATTGATAGCCTTCTTGAACCAGGGGTGGCCAGTGGTGGTGGTGAATGGGTTCAGTTCCAAAATGAACTTCATTCCTTAGGTAGTATGAAAATAACATTTTAATTGATTTTAATGGTAGGCTAATAGCTATATGAAAATTAGATGAAATTAGATAAAATTAAAGAGTTAAATATCTAAGGTTAGAGTTTAAACAGATTAATGTTGCTTAACTAATCAGTAACACACACATAAATAATTACCACTTTTATGGACAGCCTTTACCAAAGAACTAAACTTTTCCATGTTTCCAAGTTCAGAAGTGATTGAAGTGAGGTTGGCGTTGGTGGCTGAATAGATAGGAGATGATTTTCCCTCTGTTTGCAAAAAACTCACACTAATTGCTTGTGCTTTTGCTTCATTTTTGATGTAGTCAAGTTTATTTTTGATGCCTTGAAAAAAAAAGTCAGTTATAAATGTCATATTATTTCAATGAAAGATCTCCAAAGTTGAATCAACAGACACCTTCCAAATCGCCAATTCCATCTTGATCTGTATCCAGAAATGATTTGGCTTGGACACAATACACTATGCCTTGTTGCCACCATTCTTGTTCAGGACGTGCAGGACATTTTGGCGTCAAAATAATCACTGCAATGGCAACAACCAGCATAGCCAACCATATTACCAGAAAAATTGTGAGAAGAATGATACGTAGCCAAACCCAGTAAGGATCCTTCATGTATTGCATCAACTCTTCCTTTTTGAGTCCTTTTTAAAAAATTAAAGTTCAACAAACTATAGGTAAACAGGTATTTTTAAGAAGTCAAATTTGCAACTATCATAAGAAAAATGAGAAAAATTTCAAAATATAATTCCGTTCTCAAATAAAACGTTTTACAAACCGACAAATTCAGAAGGCTGTTCTCCAATTATAAGATTGTCTCGATACAAGCCAGAAATATTTTTTTGTTCTTCAACTAATTCAGCAGCTAACTCATTTTGCCCGAGTTTTTCATTTACACTCATGATTAAATTATAAAAATCAAACGAATCAGCAGCCTTTTGAAAGAATAGCTGGAAGATACAGACTTGCGAGAAGCACTCGAGTTCAAAGTGTGAAGTAAGTATTTTCTCAAAAAAATCTGTTGTGGTTAATTATTATTTACTAAAAATTAAAAAAACAATCATTTCATTTATTTTCAAAAAAATATTTACATTTTTGAAAAAAAAGTATCCAATATTTCTAAATATAACTTTTGTGTTAAAACTAGATTTATTTTTCAATACATCTTTTTTGACAGTGTAAGATTACCCGAATCTTTTCAAAATGTTTCTCCAATCACTGGAACCAATAAAAGTAAAATATTCAGTTTATGTAATGTTAAAAGTACATAATGAATAATAATATATAATTATGTTTCTGATATTTTAAAAAATATCAAAACCTACAGGCAATAAAACCTGGTTTAATAGAAGCGGTGTTACAGGGAGATAAATCGCAACCCAATGTTTATCAAAAAGAAGAAGATGATATCAGGCGAATATACACTTTTTGTGAAAAAGTGGGCACTTTCAAGCCGCATGGTTCTTTTGACAGAAGATCTACTTGCAATAATGATCTTGAATCTTGCACGAGCACTATTTTATCTAAAACGAAGATCCTTCTCAAACTTCATGCACTTACTCCTTTAGATTTTGTTCGAACCATTCACTATGATCTTGTACTCAAGTAAGATGGTTATAGTAAATTGTTTCAATAATTTTATTTTTGCAAAAATTATCGTTATGTTACCATGAATTCCATAGTTTTTTATCATTATGAAATAAAATTGAAATATTCTATCCTTGAGATTTAAAATGATGCAATATTTATTTGAATGAAGAAAGTGTCAGCAGTTTGAACAATCAGCCTTGGACTACATCAACAAGCGCATAGAAAGTTATAAGTTTTGATGAAGTCTTATTTGAAATCTTCTTATTGCTTTTCTATTAAATGCAAAAATTAACTTGAAATCTTCTAAAACCCAACTTTTTTAGGCTTCAATGAGTGGATGGTGCTGACAAGAAATTATGACATAAGAGATATTGAAGGTGAGGAAGAAGAAAAAGAGGGAATTTTCTTTTATTGCAAAAGAGATTTGAACAGTTACAAAGAAGTTAAAGGCAATGGTAATAAGGAGGATGTTGATAATAATAATAGTAATAGTGGAAATGGTAACAATGTTTGTTGGGTATGTTTGAATGATGAGCTAGTTTCACAAAAGTTTGCTTCGCATTCAGACCATTATCCATTCAGCAGCGTCAAAAGGATTCTTGCCATGTTAGATGACAATAGCTACAAAGATGAAGTGTATGAGGAAAAAGTTAAGGATAATTTCCATGGTGTAAGACGATGTGGAACAGGAAAAAGTGGAGGTGGGGAGGAGGGTGTGGGAGTTGGAAGAAGTATCTCTGATGCCTCTGAAGACATTTACAAAAATGTTAGGAAAAGAAGGGTTGTTGAAGGTGGTGATCTCAAAAATGAAATTGGTGATTCTTTTGATGAAGGTTTGGAAGGAAACGGAAGCAATAAAGGAGGAATGAAGGCGTCTTCTGACACAAAAGTGCCCAAAAGGAGTGACGATTCTTACGGAGCTCTTCTGAAAAAAGCGAAAATGTTGAAGCAGTGTTTTTTAGAAAATTCTGTTGAAGGTCACGAAGAAGAGGATGTCGAGGAAAAGCTTAACAGGGATGCTGTTAAGGAATATGCTGATGATGAGGAGGACGAGAACGATGATGGGGATGAGTGTTGTAATGAAAAAATTGATAATTGGGATAAAGATGAAAAAAACGCCAAAAAAACAGATGATAATAATGAGGATAACTATTATGACAATAATGATGATGATGATAATAATTATTATTACAATGAGAAAGATGATGATGATGATGATGATGATGATGATGATGATGATGGTGATGATGATGATGATGATGATGATGATGGTGACGATGGTGGTGATGAAAACGATGATGGCGGTGATGATGACAATGGTGGTGATAACCAAAAACTTAGTGCAGTTCAGAAATCAAACTTGGTGTCTTTGTTGAGGAAGCTGCAAAAACTGAGCAGCAACAAAAACAGGCAGGAATTGTGCCACTACAGCAAGGAGAATGATGAAGAAAGTAGATATAACAACTACAAAATAGATGATGATGGCAACCTCTCTCCTACCAATGAGAGTCAAACAAGAAGACAACAACAACAGCAACAGCATGGTGATGGAAGAGATCAAGGCAGTGGTGACGAAGGTGTGTGTAACGATCGACAACCATCGAGTGGCTGGCGAGGACTGCCAAGTGGGAAGGGCAAGGATCATCAATACAACAACACATCTGATAATAATAGTGATTATAGTAATACTAATTTTACTACTACTACTACTACTACTACTACTACTACTACTACTACTACTACTACTACTACTACTACTACTACTACTACTAATAATAATAATAATAATAATAATAATAATAGTAAAATCACGATTAGGAATAATAACAATAGTAAAAATTGGAACATTTACAAAAAAAGTCAATCAGAAAGGAAGAAGGAAAAAAGGACTCGGGAGTTTGAAAGGGTGATGAGGCTGCTTGCTTGTCTGGAGGAGCAGGAAGGCAAGAAGGAAAAGGTGGAAGAAGGAGGAAAGAATGAAAACGACGAAAATAAAACCGAAGAATCTAATTATATACGAAATCAGTATAAAAAAAGAAATGAGGACACTTTGAAGAATATAAGTTTCTTCAAGGATAGATTGAGTAGTGCTAGAAGGTACAAACAGTTTTCAAGAAATTATTTGCAAAACGTTTGCCAATCTGGTAACATACCTGAATGCCTAGAATCCTTTGAGGTTATTATGGGATAAATGGGTGAATGCGTGGATGGGTGGATTGATGGGTAGATCTCAAATTTTATAGATAGAGGGTGATGACTGGATGAGTAGCTTGGTGAATAACTCGAAAGTAAGATAGATAACTGAATGGTTAGTAGGACCAATGGATGAATGGATGAATCTGTAGCTTACGCTATCTTCACTACCAGGTCGATCCAAATGAAGAGATTTGGCTGGATTCTTCCATTGAGTTGTGTCCCATCACCAGGCTGAGTGCCAGCAAGTTCAAGACAATCATCAAGAGGGACAAGTATCTCGCCAACATCATCCACCCCACCTCCTTGCAATCTTTCCTGTGGCCTGCCATCCTCCAACACCAAGACGTTTTCGCCATTGCTCCAAGGACGCCAAGCAACATGGCAGAGTTGACAAGCGACAACTGCTTCAAAATCAAGAAGTTCATCGGCGGCAAGACCATCTCGTACGTCCTACCCCTCCTCCACCACCTCAACAACCTCTCCCTTTACGCCGCTCTTCCCAAAAAGACCCGAGATCCCTACGCCATCATTTTGTGTCCCACCACTAAAGTCACCTTAAGAGTCTACAGCCAAATCAAGTCACTGCTGGAGCACCAAAGAGACCTTCCCAACCATTGCAGATACCTGCACGTCAACTTTCTCTTTGGTCGTTTCGAAGGGGAACAGGTGAAGGTGAACACACGCTGTCACATTCTGGTGTCTACTCCAGGCAGTCTTCTGAGGGTCTTTGACTCAGGCATTTTGTCTTTTGGCAACTTGTGCCACTTGATATTTGAGGAGGCTGACCTGCTCTTGTCGAGTCTGTCGGAACAGGTCTATCGTATCGTTGACAACTTCAACCTGGCGCACAATCTCCACCTGGACGCCTGTCCGCACCAGCTGATGTTCTTCAGCCAGCACTGGAGTAAGGAGCTGGAGGAGTTTGTGCACAAGCATTTGGTATCTCCTGTGGTCGCTATTGCCACCAAGATGGAGGCTGTCTACTGCGGGGGTGTTCAGATGAAGATCACATTGTGTGACAAAGGAGGCAAGGGCGCTTTGTTGAAGGAATTGGTGCAGGAGCATCAAGACAAATGCAGAATGCTGGTAAGCACAACCACAGATCAGTTGGCCCTACAGACGAAGAAGGAGCTTGGAGGGAAGGGCTTGGTGATAGCTTCGGTGATGGATGGAGATGAGGTGGACATGGGGATGCAGAAGTGGCAAGAAGCTAGAGCTGGGGTGTGCGTGGTGTCAGATGAGTGGCTGGCACAGGTGCAAGTGCAAGGGGACATGGTGGTGCACATGGACTATCCCTTGAAGCAGGCGGTGTTCGCCGAGAGGATGTGGAGTCTGAAAGGCCACTTCAAGAGTAGGACCAAGTTAAGGGAGAAGCAAGCCAAAGTGGTCTGTCTGGTCGATGAGGCAGACCGCAGCAATGGAGTGCTCAAGAGGCTGGCTGTGGTGCTGGACAAGAACCTTGACACAGAGATGTGTTCTGAGGTGAAGGAGCTCTTGAAGGCAGGCGACGAGAGAAACTCAAAGCGACTACTGTGTGAGAACTTCAAGAGTTTTGGCTTCTGCTTCAAGCAGGGCGTCTGCAAGTTGAGGCATTTTTTTGATGAGGAACTGGACGTGTTACCCGACCAACAACTCACTCTGGAACTAGCCACCTCGGCGGTGGTGCAGTTGGAGGTGTGTCACGTCAAGAACCCTTCTATCTTCTACGCCAACGTGCTCGAGTGGGCAGAGACTCCAAATTCAAAGGCTTTCAAGCACACCGAGTGCAAGACACTGGCCTTAGACATGGCCTTCCACTATGGCAACAGCGCCAACGTCAAGAAAGTCAAGCCTCAGAAGGTTGAGGTGGGAAAGTTGTACTGCTACAAAGACGAGCGGGGTATCTTCCACAGACTACGTGTGCTGAAGATGCTGCAGAGCGACCCTCGTATTTTGTCGAGTCATGTGCTCGCTCGCATGGTTGACGTCGGAAGCACCAGTGAGGTGAAGATGGAAGACTTGATTGAGCTGGACGAAAAGTTCTGCACTGTGAAGTTTCAGGCAATTGAAGTGGTGGTTTGTCGACTGAAGCCTCTGGACCAAGACATTTCGTGGAACATCGAGGCCATTGAGCATGCCAAGTTGCTGCTGCAAGGCACCTTGGTGGGCAGGGTGGTGGCCAGGGTAGGTGGTGTGGTGTGGATGGACCCTCTGGAGCAGTGCGATTTGCTTCAAAATCTCGGTCTTTGGTCCACCGTTGTTGACATCCGCTGGCAGTTGCTTGAGTTCTACGCCGAAGAAAACCCCGAACACCTTGATGCCATCTTGGCCAACTGCAGACGCCTGCCCTCACAGCAGAAAGATCTCGGTTTGGAGCCCCACATGGGCTCGTCACACAAAGGACTGTCTTTCGAGCTGGACGTTGACAGTTTCGAGGGCGTTGAGGGTGACTGTGCAGTGTACCTTTCGGCAGCTGACACTCCACACAGCTTCTTCGTCAGGAAGGCAAGCAACAGCCTCAAGCTATCGTCTCTGGAGGCGGAGATAGAAAAGTTGGTGAATGACGACGTTATAAGGATGGAGCCCGCCTTGGTTCTGAGGCAGCAAATGTTGGTGGTGGTTCGTGTGGCGGGTGTGTGGAAGCGTGGAAGGGTTTTCAAACAGGAGGCCGAGAAGGAAGCCTTCTCAATCTTTTTGCTCGACTACGGCGCCGTCATCTCCGACGCCACCCCGGGCAACATCAGGCCCATGAACGCCCAACTATGCAAACGTCTACCCTTCCAGGCCATCGAGTGCACACTGACTCTCGTTGTGGCCAGAGTGAGTGAAGAAGAAGAAGAAGAAGAGGAGGAGGAGGAGGAGGAAAACGAGGAAGAAGGAGAAGAGAAGGGAGAAAAAGATGAAAAAATGAATGAGGAAGAAAAAGATGAAAAAACCACTGAAAAGAAAGAAATAAATGATCCTAAGCTAGCTCTAATGCACCATCACAAGCAAAGTACCAACGACGACAAGGTGGACGAACCATGCTGGAAGGAAGGTCTAGGCAGTGTGTTGTTGGCCATGAGCACCGACCAAAACAACAAGCCCAACGTCTTGACCGCCAAAGTTGCTATTATTTTTTAGCTTTTGCATTAGTAACCTTTTATACTCAATTGACATATTGATTTCAATATAATTATATACTCAATGATGATGATGATGATGATGATGATGATGATGATGATGATGATGATGATGATGATGATGATGATGATGATGATGATAAAAATAATAATAAAAATAAAAATAAAAATAATAATAATAATAGTAATAACAATTATTATGCTTATAGTAATAATAATAAAAATAATAATAATATTATTAATATCATTGAATCTAATTAGTTAAACGCTGAGGCAAGCAATTGAGTTATCGTATGATCCAATCACACTTTGTTATATTCTCCCGTATAGATTTTTTGGTCCAAGAAGACAAAAGCCCTTGTGACTGGCAAGTACAAGTATGCAGTGGAACTCTCCTACAAGCACGCCACCAGCACCACCGACAACAACAAACTCAACGAAAACAGCAACAACTACGTCATAAGCATGAGTCAGAGATTGGTGAGAGAGCGTCTAGCCATGCTTTCGGACTGTGCGATCCAGGTTTATTATTATTGTTGTTGTCTGTTATTATTATTTATTTTTAAAAAAATTGTGATTATTGTTTAATTTCTCAAACTAATTTTATTAATATTAATATTATTATTATTATATCCGTTTTTATCTCTTCTACCTCTAGTTTGAGTTTTGATTTTGTTGCTTTGCGAATTACTCAACACACCTCGCCTATGCTCATCCGCAGGAAATGTTCCAAGACCAAAGAAGAAGTGGTTTCCTTGAGAAGTGCCAAAAGCTCTTAAGAGAAGAGGTTCGAGTCCCATTAATGTCTTCGCACAATACAATACAATACAATACAATGTGGCCTCGAAACTCTACGGGGTTAATGCCACTATAATAATATTCGTGTTTGTATTGTATTGTATAAAATACAAATACAATACGTCTGCGCCTGTAGCATAATGGTTAGCAAGCTCTCTTTAAAATCGTGAGTCCCAGGGTACAATTGTCGGCTAAGCTCAAGTTTGAACTGTAAAAAGCGGTAACTCAAGTAACGTAAAGACGCCATCCCAGAGTGACTTAGTCACCTAGTTGCGCCTCAGTTGCTTGCCTTGGCGCTTTACAAATTGAATTCATTTTTATTATTATTCTTATTATTATTCAAATACAATAAAATACAATTAAATATAATATAACGCAATATAATACAATACAAATACGAATATTATTATAGTGGCATTAACACCGAAGAGTTTCGAGGCCACAATGGAATACATTCATGCGCAAAACTATGCATTTTCGTGCAATACAATGCAACGAACAATAAAATGTCGTTTGACTTCCTTGTTATTAATAATAATAATATAATTATTATTATTATAATTATTATTATTATTATTAGTTTTAAGATTTTCAAGTAGACATCTACGCGCACAAACACAGACACACACTTACACACACTTATAAACACACACACACACACACACACACACACACACACACACACACACACACACACACACACACACACACACACACACACACACACACACACATACACACACACACACACACACACACACACAGAGCAAGGACGGTCGCTTGGAGATGTTGAAGTCCATCTGTTCTCTTGTTCCCACCTACCTGTTGGTCATCCTTGGCGCCTTTCACATGCACAACCCCACTGTATTCTATGATTTATTGTATTTATCTTTTTATATATTATCATTTCAATTCATTTCTTATGTTACTAAGGAAAAGACCATTTATTAGGAATTATTATTTATTTTTATAAACTATGTACATGGAAAAAAATAATATGAACATAACCATATATATATATATATATATATATATATATATATATATATATATATATATATATATATATATATATATATATATATATATATATATATATATATATATATATATATATATATATATATATATATATATATATATATATATATATATATATATATATATATATATATATATATATATATATATATATATATATATATATATATATATATATATATATATATATATATATATAAATTTTATGATATTATCATTATATTTTTTTTCGTCCACCAATCAGGAAACACGAAAACTACTTGGGAGTTGTCTGTCTGCTGCTGCGTTATTCCTCCTTCTCCTCTGACCAACTCCTTCTCCTCACTCCTATCGCCTCTTACATCCACCATCCAATGTATGTTTGATGGTTTGTTGTGCTGGTTGTTGTTGTGATAATTGTGGTGGTGGGCGTTGTTGTAAAGGTGGTTGTGGTGATGGTGGTGGTTGTGATGGTTGTGGTGATGGTGGTGGTTGTGATGGTTGTGGTGATGGTGGTGGTTGTGATGGTTGTTTAGGTGGCTGTTGTGACGGTGACTGTTATTACTTTGTCTTGTTTCACCTAATTATTGTTTTTATTTTTTTGTTATTGTTATTGTTGATTTTCTATTCATGTTATTGTAGATTTTTATTATTTTTCTTTTCATTATCCTCTTAGAAGGCATGGAGATCAAATCCAAAAGTCTTTGCTCATTGACACCCTCTGCTTCATCATCAACATGGTCACCGCTGACTCTTTTTCATTATAATTATTTTGTTGTTTTATTACTCTTGCTATTTATAATATTGATACTACTACTACTACAACTACCACCACTACTACTACTACTACTACTACTACTACTAATACTACTACTACTACCCCTACTACTACTACCACTACTACTACCACTACTACTACTACTACTACTACTACTACTACTACTACTACTACTACTACTACTACTACTACTACTACTACTACTACTACTACTACTACTACTACTACTACTACTACTTCTACTACTAATACTACTGATACTAATACTAATACTACTACTACTATTACAACTACTACTAAGGATAATAAAAAAATAATACTAGTATAATAACAATTATCATTATATACATACACACATATTGTAAACCAGGGAGTGAACCGAACACTCATCACTCGCGCTGTGTTCCTGCTGCGGGAGATGCTGCTTTGCGAGAAGTTGGAAAGTTTGAATGTTGATTTTAAACTGAATATATTTATTAATTAAATTAATAATCCAGATAAATTGATTTATTTTTGAATTAATAAATTAAAATATCAATACTTGTTTATTTATCGTTTCTCCCGAATGGATAAGTTACTTCACTTTCAGCGTCCGACTGTATTTGATTCAATAAAGATCAAAGCGAAAATTGACTGTTCTCAAGCCACGTGTGGTATAGACGTGTTTTTAAACCTTGCCTTCACTACAGGTGTTTGAAGCAAGCGATCAAGAAGGGTGTGCTGTCTGTGGTGGCTGTGGTGATGAGGTGGTGGTGTTGGGAAATGAAACAAGTGGGTGTTTGTTTGGGTGGATGGGTGGTTGGGTGTTTGTTTGGGTGGATGGATGGGTGTGTGTTTGTTTGGGTGGATGGGTGGGTGTTTGTTTGGGTGGATGGGTGGGTGTTTGCTTGGGTGGATGGGTGCGTGTTTGTTTGGGTGGATGGGTGCGTGTTTGTTTGGGTGGATGGGTGGGTGTTTGTTTGGGTGGATGGGTGGGTGTTTGTTTGGGTGGATGGGTAGGTGCGTGTTTGTTTGGGTGGATGGGTGGGTGCGTGTTTGTTTGGGTGGATGGGTGGGTGTTTGTTTGGGTGGATGGGTGCGAGTTTGTTTGGGTGGATGTGTGGGTGCGTGTTTGTTTGGGTGGATGGGTGGGTGCGTGTTTGTTTGGGTGGGTGATTGAGTTTTTGGTTGCATGGGTAAGTAAGTGTATTTATGGATGAATATTTTTGAAATAATAAGCTATAAAATTCAATACGCTTATGATGGACATATGGATGAATGATGGGTGGATGGATGGATGAATGGTGGTTGGATGGGTGAATGGGTGGAAAAAGGATGCATAGATAGGTGGATGAATGATGGATGGCTGGGTGGATGGGTGAGGGCATTAATGATGGGTGAATGGGTGGATGGATGAATGGATAGGTGGATGGATGAATACATTTCATTCATTTCGGCAGTATGTCTTCTATGGAATAGACGTGTTGTTGCTGTCACTGAATGCAATCAAGGCTCCCCATCCCGATGATAAAAAAGACGAGTATGAAGATGGTTATGAGAATGGTGATAGTAATGATGCTATTGGAGCTGAAATTGATGAAAATGTCGATAAGGTTGATGATGATGATGGTTCTGCGTTTAAAGAACCTATCAAAGAAAACGAGGAGGAGGAGGAGGAGGAGGAGGAGGAGAAAGAGGAGGAGGAAGAGGTTGTTAGAAATACCACCAATGTTTGTGAAAGTGATTGCAAGGAGGGAGCTTTTGAGGGTGGTGTTGATGGTGAGTTAAAAGATGACGATGAACATTATAAGGATGGAGTTAATGGTGATGGATGTGGTAAGGAAGATGGTGAAAGTAATGGTAATGGTAAAGATGATGGTGTAGAGGTGAGGATGGAGTTTTTTGAGGAGGAGTTGGTGGAGATGATGCAGGCCCTCAAGGAGGTGCTCAAGCGGAAGCACCACAAACCAGCCTCTGGAGAGGAGGTCGAAAACAACAGCAACACCAATAATAATAATAATAATAACAATAATAATAATAATAATAATAATAATAATAATAATGATGGTGACAACGATAATGATACAAACGCCAATAAAATTCTAGAAGAAGCTTTAAACATAGTACAAAATTTTGATTATTCCGACTACATTCTGCGTGAAGATGAAGAAGAGGATGATGATGGTGTGGAGGAGGAGGAGGAGGAAGAAGAAGAGGAGAATGTTATAAAGGAGGAATACCTCCACAATCTACCCAGGTGCGTGGGTGGCAGGAGACAGAGGCGGTGGAATATTTGTTTCTTGAAGTTGTATTAGTGGTCTCTTTCGTTAAATAAATCATCATTTATTGATTGTGGTTGATGACGATGATAATGATTAATAATAATATTATTATTATTAGTAGTAGTTGTAATAATAATAATGATAATAATAAAAATAATAATAATAATAATAATAATAATAATAATAATAATAATAATAATAATAATATCGTCAAAAATAAAAATAATGAAGTGATAAAATTCTCATATTTTTATTGTTTATTTATATTTTGGTTTTGTTTATAATTTCCTCGATTTTTTCAAAATTGTATTTCTGAGACATTTCTTTTGACATTGCAGCTCGCAAGATTTCATGGAGACGTTCGAGACGGCATGCCTCTACTTCCGACGGGCCTCGGTCATCGAGGATTACAAGGAACAAGGCCTGAAGTATATGGAGAAGAGGAGAATTGATAAGATAAATGCAATCAATTGTGCCAAAAGTGATAAAGATGAAAGCACGAGTGATAAGGAAAATAAAGATGGCAATGCAAACAATGATACAAATGATGATACAAAAGCCAATAATTGTACAAATGCAGATAATGATACAACTAAAGATACAACTATCACTGATGATACAAACAAGGATGATAAGATCAATGGCGACATAGGCACCGCCGATGAAACAAATAAAAATCTCGATGCAACCGAAAAAAATGATACAAACAAAAATAAAAATACAAACGTCGATACAAGTACAAATAATGAATCACGTACAACCATTAATAAAAAAACAGATACAACCACTGATACAAATAGCAATGAAAATCTAAATAACAAAATAGATGCAAGCATCAATACAAGTGCAAACCCCCATTCTGGAGGATTTGTTGCGTGTAGTGACGACGAAGGCGATGATGTTGATGGCTACCTTTATGAGAGCGCTGTAGATATTCCTGTTGGCGCTGTGTATATTGGTGGCGATGGTGGTGATGGTGGTGGTATTGGTGGTGGTGGTGGTGGTGGTGATGGTAATGGTGATGGTGGTGGTATCGGTGGTGGCGGTGATGGTGATGATGGTGGTGATGGCGTCAGTGATGGTGCTGAAAAGGGTAATGATAATAAAGAGGAAAAGAAAGAGAAAGAAGAAGAAGAAGAAGAAGAAGAAGAAGAAGAAGAAGAAGAGGACGATGGTGTTGTTGATGACGATGACGGGGTTTATAGAGACTGTGGCGAGGAGTTGATGAGGAAGTGCCTGCTCCTGATGCTCAGGTGTCACCAGTGCTGTCGCCAAGACGACCAAATTTAGTGAGTCTTGTGGCACTGCTAGGCGACCAACCTTTTCTGTTGTTTTCTTTTTATTTTTCTTCTTATTTTCTTTTTCACTTTTTGTTTTTTTGTTATCATGTGATCATGGTTTCGCTCGTTTTTGATGTCATCGTCATTTTTCTACGACTTACTTTCGTTATAACTTCATCAATTTTTCTCTATTAGGAATTATTTTTTTTTCAATTTTCAATTCAAGGTTTCAAAAATATGAATAGTTTTCACTCATAATGCTTCGTACATTTGCATCCCAGTGTGGCGATAATGAAGAGGAATCGCTTGCTTGAAGCGATTATTCCAGTGCTGCTTTCCTGCCGCAGTAAAAAGGTGATGACGTAATAACGAAATGTTATTTGTCTATTCGAAATTTCAAAAAAAAAATTTTTAATTAAATTAATTTTTTTTAATTTTATTATATTATTATTTTTATTTACTTTTGAATTTATTCTTTTCATTCAATGTTTATTTTGAATTAATTAATTTTGAGTTCATTTTTATTTGTTTACTTTCATTCCCATGCAAATGTCGGTATGCCTCTATGCCTTCTTTGTTATTAACAAAAAATGAAGCTCACTAGCGCTGTTATTTATACTTCTGCTACCTAAAATAGCAATGATGATGATGATGATGATGATGATGATGATGATGATGATGATGATGATGATGATGATGATGATGATGAGGATGATGATGATGATAATGATGATGATGATGATGATGATGATGATGATGAGGAGGAGGAGGAGGAGGAGGAGGAGGAAGAGGAGGAGGAGGAGGAGGAGGAGGAGGAGGATGAGAAGGAGGAGGAGGAGGAGGAGGAGGAGGAGAAGGAGGAGGAGGAGGAGGAGGAGGATGATGATGATAATGATGATGATGATAATAATGATGATGATGATGATGATGATGATGATGATGATGATGATGACGATGATGATGATGATGATGATGATGATGATGATGATGACGACGATGATGATGATGATGATGATGATGATGATGATGATGATGACGACGATGATGATGATGATGATGATGATGATGATGATGATGATGATGAAAATAATAATAACAATAATAAATAATAATAAAACTTTTTTTAATTTATCAAGCGTTTTTCTGTAATCTTACAAATTCATTTACACAATCCCCTACTCTTACAATACAATCCTTTTATCTCACTACGTCATTCACTCAACCTTTTGTTGAATTCAGTTGTACAGAGGCCTGTGCGAGGTGTTGTGGTGGGCCTGTATGGACCAGGAGCTGCTGCGCAAGATGGAAAGGTTCTGCAGAAGAACTCCGAGGTTTTTGTTGTTGTTATTGTTGTTGTTTTTGATGTTGTTTTTGTTGATGATGTTTCCTTGTTTTCGTTATTGTTTTTGTTATTTTTGTTGATATTTTATTGTTGTTGTTATTGTTTTTTATTTTTGTTGATGTTTTATTGTTGTTGTTATTTTCGTTGATGATGATGTTTTATTGTGGTTATTGATGATTTTTTTTGTTATTGTTTTGTTTTTGCGTTATTATTGTTGTTTTGCTACTATGTTGTTTGTTCTCGCTTTTTTTCATGTTTTCCAACAATAATTCTTCCATACTCATTATATGTAATTATTTTTTAAAATTAATTTTTTTAATAATTAAAAAAGATTATTTTTTAATCATATTTTAAAAATCATTTCAAAATTCACTACACAATTTTTTTAAACTTATTCAAAAATAATTTTTCTCATAATCTCAAAAATTGTTTTTTTATATAATTTTTTTGTAAATTATTTTGTATAACTTAATCATTCACCACCGCCGCCGCCGACCAGCATTCTGACAGCACTGCGCAGCAGGGCCGAGGGCGGAAGAATCTCCGATCTGCTAGTCACTTCTCGACGAGGAGACATAACTGATAATAATGATAATAATAATAATAATAATAATAATAATAATAATAATAATAATAATAATAATAATAATAATAATAATAATAATAATAATAATAATAATAATAATAATAATAATAATAATAATAATAATAATAATAATAATAATAATAATAATAATAATAATAATAATAATAATAATGAAGATAAGAATAATAATAATAACAATAATAATAATCATAATAATAATAATAATAATAATAATAATAATAATAATAATAATAATAAAAATAATAATAATAATAGTATTGACACTGAAAAAGATAAAGTTGTTCATAATAGCCAGTTGATTTTTAATAGACCGTTGATGAAAGAGGAGCTTGAAGAGATGAAGACCCCACTAGAACGGTTCGTAATCCATTCTTTCTTCACCACTCCTATTCCATCCTCTTCACTTCCTTCTATCTATCAACGTGCTTATCAGTTAACTACGTGCTCTTCGTTCCTGTCTTTCTAGCTTCCTTTTTCTCAAAACATCTCCATATTTCTCTTCTCTTTTTTTTACATTTTTTTCTTCTTTATCTTCTTCTTTCTCTTCTTTCTTTTCTTTCTCTTCTTCTTTCTCTTCTTCTTTCTCTTCTTTCTCTTCTTCTTTCTCTTCTTCTTTCTCTTCTTTCTCTTCTTCTTTCCCTTCTTCTTTCTCTTCTTCTTTCTCTTCTTTCACTTTCTTCTTTCTCTTTCTTTTTTCTCTTTCTTCTTCTTTTCCTTTTTATCTTGTTTTTTACCCTTTTTTATTCATTTTCATTTATTCTTTCTTTTTTCATTATTCTTAAAAAATCTCTTGCTTTTCCCTTTCCCTCATCTTCACCACCACTTCCTTCACCACCCTCTTGACAGAAAAACAGCCTACGTGAGTTGGAACAATCTCAACGAGACGAGTCTACAAGTCAGATTTTTGGTATGACGTCAAACCTTTTCAATCTTAGTTTCAAAAGACATTGTTCAAGTTTGTATTCACTTTTTGTTCAAAAGGTCACGTGCGTCCCATTAGTTATTTCCTCTTCAAAAGTTAAATACTTATTAGGGTTTCGTAGCCCTGGAACTCTGCGTTTAAGGCCACTATGACACTATTCGTATTTGCATTGTATTATATTGTATTATTTTTTGTTATATTGTATTTTATTTGTTACTTTGTCTTATTGTGATTTATTATATCATGTTGTATTGTATTTTATTGCATTATATTGTATTGTATTACACTGTATTGTATTATATTGTATTGTATTTTATTGTATTGAATTGTATTATATTGTATTATACTGTCTTTCATAATATTTTATTGTAATTTATTGTATTACATTGTATGGTATTTTATTTTATCATATTTTATGGTATTTTATTGTATTATATTGTATTGTATTTTATTATATTGTATCATATTAATTGTATTATATTGTATTGTTTTGCATTGCATTATATTATATTGTATTGTAATATATTGTATAATAATATGTTGTATTGTAATATATTTTATTATATTATATTGTATTTTATTGTATGGTATTGTGAGAATATTCGTAGTTTTGCCCAACCTCTGCCACTCACAGGTGAAGGAGGTGGATGGGGACCCGGAGGAGGTGGTGCAGGTGACGGAAGATACCGTGGTGTTCAGGTAGGACTGCTGTAGCTGTTTTGTGATGTATGTGTATGTGTGCGCATGTGTGTTTGTGCGCATGTGTGTTTGTGCGCATGTGTGTTTGTGCGCATGTGTGTTTGTGCGTGTGTGTGCACATGTGTGTGCGCATGTATGTTTATTACTTTTTTTCATTATGATTTTCTGTTTTTTTCATTTCAATCTCTTGTTTTTTCTCAGTTAAATCTTTCTAAAAGCCTCCGGTTGTTAAAATGTTTCGCCAACTGTGTTCTGCATCATAATGAAATGGCGCCCAATCTTTATTACTCCAATCTCTTATGTTGGTTTAACCTACGCTGTTCAATGATTTCCAAGGGCCATCAGTTCATTGCCTTTTCGCATTCAGGGGCGTGTCCAACAGAGTGTTGTACACATCGGTGTTGCATTTGTGGGCAGCGGTGGAGGCGGCTGAGGCAGTGGTGAAGGTGGCGATATGCGAGGTGGTGGTGACGTTGGTGAAAAAGCAATCAGGTGTTTGGAAGGCTCTGGTCAAGAGTAAGTGCAACTTCGTCAAATGGGACTTCGACAGAGAGATAGCCCACATGGGAGGAGACAACAGTGACATGGAGGACATTGGTGTTGCCAAGAAACTCGTACCCCACTTCGTCGTCCATGGTCAGTTCTTTTTTTTGTCCACTTAAGTAATAATAATAATAATAATAATAATAATAATAATAATAATAATAATAATAATAATAATAATAATAATAAACCTTGTTTGTAAAGCGCCAAGACAAGCAACTTAGGCAGCTTAACTGAGGCATCTTATGCATGAATATGTATCAAGGACATCTTATTGTTACATTTTTTGTTCATTTCCGAACTAGAAAGCACCTATCAGATGCATCTTTAATTCTCCAAGGTTCGAGTGACAGCGACGACAACGACCAATGGGACTCTGATGGAGAAGCAGCCATTGGATGAGGCAATGATGACCAATAGCCCCAATGCTTTTTCATAATTTTTTTATATAGTTTTGTTTCGTTATTGCAACGTCGATTGTTTTTTTTTAATTTTTCATGATTGTCTGTCCAATACTTCGTCTTCTGTTTGTATTTTTTCTTAGTCCCTATAAAATCAAATACAGAAAAACGCTGAAAATGGTACAGAACAATCGAAATAAAAGATAAAATTTTAATTAAAAATAACTAAATGTCCTAATGACCTTGTTCTTAAGGTCATTATTAGTTTCCTCCATCAGGGTCTCCCATTCTTTCTGACGCCTCAATTTCTTCATTATTTTTCAACAATTATTTTCCCTCTTTATGATATGTTCATAACATCTACTCGTTTTAGTGCTTTGCTCATCTCTTCAAGAACCACTATAGAACGTTACTCGTTCTTTTCTTGAGTTGCCGCTTTTCAAAACTCAAACCTGAACTCAGGGGAAATCGAACACTGGCCTTCTAATCTAATCTAATCTAATCTAATCGAATCATTTTTATAGCGCTGATTTCACACTGTTCAAAAGCGCTCTGCTACGAACTGTTTAAACAACAAAGTTTTAAGGGCTATACGAAATGAAAGTAGAGAGGTAATAAAGGTGAGAAGGGCGCCATTGGTGAATTAGCTTGACAACTTCAAAGATTCACAAGACTATTTTGTTTTATTTCACTTACAATTTTTTTTTACAAATAAACCATAAATTAACATGTCTATATTTTCGTTTCATCAAACAGATCTACACTCAATAAGTTACTAACATGCGTTTGAGTGACAAGAACAATCAACTTTAAGTTTTAAAAATGAAGGAAAAATTGTTTTTAAAAATCCAAAAAAGTTCCACAAAAAAATTGAACATCAAAAGAAAACACCCGATGACTGGAATACCGCCTTATTTCACTAATTCATTAATTAATCCATGGTGAGTTGTGCCAATATTCAAGTTCAAAAGTTTAATTTCATGATAGTAATATTTCTTTCATAGTGTCTTAACACTAAATTATTAATTTTTTGTATCTATGGTCATCCGTCGAGCTGCTTCTGGGCAGGGTGGCGAAGATATAAGTGTTGTTAGGCTGGGACAAGGTACGTGTGTACTTGGTCGCTTGTGGCTCGTTGTTTTTTATGCGTTTGCTATTGTTTTTGTTGACTAAGTAGTTGTTGTTGTGATCTTTGTCGGTTTTGTTGTCTTTTGCCTTTTTGGAAATGCTTGATCTGAGATAGCTCTGCAGAGGATTGTTCAGGGTATTCTGCCTGTGAAATATTAACCGGTTGTTTTGGGTTATTTACAAAGTCGAATGAACTATGAGTCAAAAATTAAAAAAATGCGTCTTCAAAATTTTTTCTAAAACCTTTGTCAAATTTTGAAAATATTTCCATGTACTTAATCCTTGTCAAACGAAATTAAAACATAAGAGTTCCCATGCAAAATCGAAAATAGAGCATGAGAAACATTTTTAAATGAGGTCGTGAGTGCATGGAGCTCACTTCGAAAAAAACCTTTCAACATCTACACACACACATACACACACATACACACACATACACACACACACATATACACACACACACACACACACACACACACACACACACACACACACACACACACACACACACACACACACACACACACACACACACACACACGCACGCACACACACGCACACACACACACACACACACACACACACACACACACACACACACACACACACACACACACACACACACACACACACACACACACACACACACACACGCACGCACACACACGCACACACCTGATTAGGTGTAGCCATTCTCTGCACTCTTTATCACTGCCACACGCAAGCTTGTAAACCGTGTGTTGTCCTGCAATTGAATCATTTATGCACTCGATGCTCTGTAAGAAGAGTCAATGGGTCTGGAAGGATGCCACCAAACATCCTCAAATAAAAATATAAAAAAATTGTAGTTGAAAATCAATTTTCCACCTTTGACCAGCTTTCCACTTGGGTGGGTCTTGCACGCCTTGATGACGTCGCGGTTTCCATAGAGGCTACACAGCTGGAAGGAGTGAGGCTTGTCTCCCTGTTGAGACAATGCCTCAACTCGAAGGTTTTCCAACGGAATTATGCCCCTCGCTTGGTGGTCCTGTGGTGCAGTGAGGTGTGAGGTGTGGTGGATTTGAGGTGTTAGGTGTGGTGTGGTGTGATGAGGTGTGGTATGGTGAGGTGTTAGGTGTAGTGGAGTTGAGACATCAAATGTGGGTTGATGATGGTTTGAGATTGTTGAATATGGTTCCATGTGGCCGTGTTGGGATGTTGAATTTGGTGGACAGAGAGGAGTAACATATGGTGTAATTGTAATTTTGTGAATATACATGCTTGGTTTATGATGGTGACGTTACTTTTTCAAGTTTGTTGAAACAAGATTTTTTTTGTATAAAATAATTTAAGATCGAGTCCCATCAAACAAAAGTTATAGCGTTCATAAAGGCTCGAGCACAAAAAGACTCACGCTGGGACGATGGAAGTAGTAGAGGCAGCCTTCATTCAAAACAAACCATCTTTTCATCCAGCCTGAGCCATTCAAACCTGCACATGATTTTTATTTATTCATTTTTTTATTCTATTACTTTTTATTTGATATTTAATATTTCAAGCAAAACATATTAAAAAGTCTATCTTACACTAAAACACATTACTTTAAATTCATTATTAAAACTAAAACTTTATCATTCAAAATTTTCATAAGTAGTATCATGGTTTATATAATAAAGACGAACTTTTCTTGAACATCCATCCTTCTTTTTCAGGACTCAAGAAAGAAGTATGGTTGTTGTCGATGGGAAATTTAAGTTGTTGTCTCTTGATGCTCTTGTACAAGTCCTGCAAGCAGACGCCTCATTTAGTTCCCATGTAACCATAAACAATGCTTGTTATTTATAATAGAGATGTACACTGTAGTTTAACAGCTGCAGAAAAGCTGCAAAAAAGATTTCTAGCATTGAATTTCAATAACCACCTTTCGAGGTTTTTATAGCGTCAAACCTACAACCCAACCAACGCACTCCCGTTACAACTTCAAACACCAGTACCTCCACCTACTGTCATGAGCTGGTCGGAGAGGTGTGGTGAGGTGTGTTTGTTCATGTTGATGAACTCCGAGAGGGAGACCTTCTGCCTGACGTTGCGGTTGTGGAGACTGGTGTTGAGCATGATGAGCGAGAAGGAGAGGGTGTAACACACGTCTGTGGAGTGTTGAATTAGAGTCATAATCAAAAGCGTCATCAGCATTTTTTTGAATTAAAATTAAGTGGAAGTTGTTCAAGAAAGGTATCCTTCAACAATCAATTTATGTTTTGATCAATTCTTTTTGAAAATGTCTAAATTTTGTAGAAGTAAAATTCTAAACTTAAGTATAGTACAACCCAATTCAATGCTCCACCACACCGACCTGCGTCAGGGAAGACACCAGGATTTTGTGAACAGTACTTGCTGGCAAATACTTCCATGATGCGGTCTATCTTTTGAGCTTCTCCAGGCAGACGGAAGCTACTCAGATACTGTCTGAATAGAATTTGCAAGAGATTGGAAGAGGTTGCAAGAAGTTGCAAGAGGTTGCAAGAGGTTAGAAGATATTTGAAAAGGTTGAAAAAGATTGGAAAAGATTGAAAGAGAAAAAAGGAGGATGAAGGTTACAAGCGTATGAAAGTCAGTGTTTTAGTATTGATGTATCGATCTTAGTGTTACCGTAAGGAGGACTATTGAAGCAGGTTATTTCTCATTGTTTTTCGTTATTAATTTTATTTCAAGGTTTTTCATGAGATCGCTTATGCTTGTTGGTGTAATACTAGTAGTATCTTATGGTTTCATATTATTTTGTATTTTGCTTTATTCTATCAGCTCTTTTTGTATCATACCCTAGTTGATTATAACTCAAATGAACTGTTTCATATACTAAATTACAGTAAACTTTTAATTATAACAAAATTATTACCTTTATTAATATTTTCCTGCTCTAATTATTTCAAATTTCGTTGTATTGCAATACCACGAGGATAGGTACCTGAGAGCTTGCACAAGGGTCTGCTTGTGCAGTTGGTGGAGGTCGGTGAAACAGTTGAGAACGGCGATGTTGAAGTCATGCCTGTTGTTGAGGTTTTGGTTTCTTCTACTGCACCTACTCACACTAAGCCGCTTTCACCACACCGATTATCTCACACCATACGTCCATCCACAAAACTTACTTCACATTTCACAGTCTATATTAGCTACCCCACACTACAAAATCACATCATTTTACACATCACCATCTCATACCTCACCATCCCACCCATAATCATCTATACCACTTCACTTGGAACGTAACATCACCATGCAGACCACCTTCCATCCCACACCAACAAGCCACACCTCACACCCACCTTTCACCCAGATATTCTCCGATGGAAGTCTTGCTAAGAGCCACCCCCTGGAATAGAAAAGAAGCCACACTAATGGGTTCCTTTTGCAGCATACCCTTGTCCATCAGGTACGCCACCCCCTGTGGAGTTGGGTGAAGCTGGTGACAAAGGTCTTTGTGCAACAAAAGTAAAGTTTTCAGATGTGTTGGTAGCATGATATGCTCAAAGATTTGTTATTATTATTCTTTTAATTGTTTAAAAACAGTTTTATGCTTTTACACCTATTGCTTCGACGTTGAAATGTAGATTAACCTTGTTGGAACTCAAGTTGAATAAGTTTCTGCCATAGTTCAGTTGCTTGTTTCTGTGGCAATGAAGGAAATCGGTTGCTGAAACACTTTTTAAAATCTGATTTATTATTTTGAAGCATTTAAAATATAATTGAAAGATAATTTAATTAAATTTTCTGTGGGATTGAAAGGTTACGAGATAAGATATCTCAAAGTCGTATATAATGATCCTGCTTAAAAACCTCTCTAAACCGACACCGCCGAGTTTTTAGATTCCAATGGCTTGTGTATCTTGGCATAAAACTAGTATTACCTTTCATAAATAGCGATTTAAAAATTGATTTATCAAAGTATTCATAACAATGTAGCCATTTGAAAACTTATTTTCAAGTTAAAAATCTTTATTTTTAACTGTTCAGCCCAAAAGCGGTGAACTTATAGACCTGCACCGACGTTGGTCGGCTCCATTGTTGTTGCATTGGTGCTTATTAATGCCTGGGAAGAAACCTCAATTACCAGTGCCATTTGAATGACAGCTGACGTTGCACGCTCTCAATGTGGTTCTCTTCCACACGAACCTTCCAACAAACCACCGTGTCTCCATTTCTAGCCACGTCGTTAACACAAGCATTTTGGTTATAGACCTTATATCAACGTCTCCACCGCTATCTTTATTGCTATCACTATCGTTTCAATTTTAGTCTTCGTCGTCGTCTTCGTCTTTATCTTTATCTCGAAGCTTATTTTTATCTCTAATTTCATTTCCATCTTTATCTTTCCTACCATCAAAGTCCAACTACAAGCCCTTATCACTAGTTACATGCTTTGGAGTCGGCCTAAATCTACATAGGTTGAAAAATATGAATAAAAAAAATAATTCCATAATTAAAATATTCCATAAACAATGAAACTAAATTCACTTTTCGTGCCAGCTCAGGCTTCACATGTCACTTCCTCATAAACCATTACATACGCCATTCAACTTCTGGGCCATATATACCTGAACAATAAATAGACAACTTGAATATAAAGTTTCCACAAAACTTTGAACTTTATGTACTTGAATAAAACGAATAAACATAATATTGAAGTATTCACCACAAAACAAAAACAAAACAAACAAAAGTGGAAGTACGAACTGAAACAAGACAATTGCACACCAAATTGACTACAGTAATTTTAACAATTGTGCTAAGTGTTGACTGAGCTTGTAGCGTCTTATGATTCGACAACAGGCAATTACCCAGGGCACTGGTGCCTTATTCTATTATCTCCGTCAACTGTTCTACTGATGCTGCTGTCAATTAATTAGTTAATTAATCACTTAATTGGACATAAAAAACTATGTTATTTTCAAGTTCTTGTTTTAGCGTTAGTGAGTCGGATTGATTGTCATATTACATGTCACATTGTCTACATATTACGTGTCTTTTTCTATGTATGAGTTGCCAATGAGGTGCCAAATATTGCTGCTGAGTTTCATTCCTCAAATTAAACTATTTTAATCTATTTTTTTTCAACTTTTTTATTTGATTTATTGTTTTAAATTAATATTTCATTGTGTTTAATTTTTTTTCAACTTTTTTTCTCGCGATTTGTTCATTTCGTAGGTTCAATGCTGACTTTTCAATGACTGATAACATTCTGTTCTCGTGTATTTCAATGTTTTTTTTAGTTCGACTATTCGCCGTGTTTTTGTAACATTTTCAGCCTATGTCTGGACTTGATCTAATGAAGACTATAAAAAAAAATCTACATAGCCCGTATTTTTTATTGGGTCTTTTTTTAAATGTAAAACTATTTTGAGGTGTGTGTGTGTGTGTGTGTGTGTGTGTGTGTGTGTGTGTGTGTGTGTGTGTGTGTGTGTGTGTGTGTGTGTGTGTACGTATGCGTGATCGTACTCATGATAGATTTATGTGTGTTTGACTGGCGAATATGTTTTATATACCTAGCATCAGTTAAGAGATTATAATTTCAATGGGGCAGAACATTTTAAAGTGCATTTAATCACTTGATACCAGAGCTCCCGCCAGTTTAATACTTTCAATTATGACCATTACTGGGGCATCCTTTATTATGCATGTGGTTTATTACACATGTGCTATTTTTATGAGATAGATAAAGCCATAAATCAATTTGAAACAATTAGATTTTTATATTGTAAGTAAAAGTTGCATTTAATCATTCATCCAACACTCCACCTCACCTTTCAGCTATTGATATTTCTTCTTTGACGGCGTTTTCTGTGATACATCGGTTGTTGTTATTACCATTAGTATTACTGTTTTTGTTATTATTAATGTTGTCGTTATCATTATTAAGATAAACGTTGTTTAGTGTCGGTGATGTGTTAAAACATTCATATCTTTTGTTGCAATCAGTTTTTGCAACGTTGTTGGAAAGAGAGATATGTTGGTTAGAGAAGTTATTATAAGGGCTATAGTTGTCGTAGTCCTTGTATTCGTTATAGTTGTGGCCGTAATCGTCGTTGTCGTAGTCGTTGTAGTTGAAGTGCTTGTGTCGGCCGATGGTGTGGTTGTCATAGAAGAAGTCACATTTTTTGTCGAAGTTGGCGCTCTCAGTCATGAAAAACGCATTGTAATCGGTGGTACTATGGTTATCATACACTCCCGAGTCATCGTTGTTGTTGCTGCTATTAGCATCCCGGTTGCTACTGTTGTTGATTTTGTTATTACCGTTAATACTAATATTGTTGATACTGCTGTTATTCTCATATGTGTTGTCAATGTGTGAGTAGTGGTTGAGGGTAGACGGGCAGTAGGTTGAGACGCTGAGTCTGTCGAGGAGAGAGGGGTGCCTTCCCAGGCCTACCTGCTGCACGTTGTGGGAGCTCCGCAGAAGACTGTCGTGTCTGTAGCCATTGTCGTATCTGCTGTTGGTGCAAGAGGAGGAGGTCTCCGAGATGGAGGACAAGGAAGGAGAGTAAGGGAAAATACTTGATAGTCTGATGCTGGAGGAGGAGGAGGTGGATGTGAAGAGGGGGGAAGATGGTGACGGTGAAAGAGCCCTTGACGTTGGAGAAGTTAGTAAGGATGGAAATGTTGACGTGCTGCCCAAGGACGAAATTGATGAAAACATTGTTTTGTCTTTGGTTGAACTTTTTGAATCGTTGATTTGTTGTTGTTGAGTGGAAAATAAATCGGACTTGGAAGTCTTCTGAAGTTTCGAGTGTTCTTGTGTTTGAATGGTCAATTGGTCAATCAATGAGGATAATGATTCTTCGGAGGCGGAAAAGGAAGAAGATGGAAGAGAGTCATAACCGGAAGTGAGCGATGAAGTGATCGATGCTGGTCTTGATAATGATAATTGAGAATAAAAGGGTGTCAGTAACAACGATGAGGATGATGTGGATGACAAGGTTGATGATGAAGAGAAGGAAGAAAAAAAAGATGAGGATGAAGAGGAAGATGATGATGATAATGATGATGAAGAGGAGGATGATGATGATGATGATTGTGAGGGAGGTTTAGATGCGGCGGATTCACAGAGTATTTCTAACTCATCAAGGATGTCGGATAGAGAGGTCGATAAGGTGCTGTTGAGTTTGTTATTGTTTTTGTGTTTATGTGTGTTGTCATTGTTTGTCAACGTGTTTGAAAGGTGGTTGTTATTCATTTTGTGTTGAAATTTAATACTTTCGTTTTTGTTAAAGTTATTTTTAGAATTATTTTTGTTGATATTAGCTTTGTTGTTGATGTTGTTGATAATGTTGCAATCCTCGTTGAAGTTGTTGATTTCCTTTATTTCGTTGTTGCGCAAGTGACGAAGTCCACGATAAACTAGATGTAGAAACGATAAGAAATAGAATTGCGTAATGAATCACGCAACGTTAACATAACTGAATTAATGAAGTCACTGAAACCCTTAGTGAAACAATGGGGTAACATGCTTCGGAGTCAAAGAGTCTTAATAAGCTTAGACGCCTTTGTGAAATAGGAGACTTCAACGACCGTATAATCGGCCCGATAATAACTTGTCTTATTCAAGCTTTACAAATCCAACAAACTATTTCAAGACTGTTCGGAATTGTTACTTTGGCGATGGTACACAGTCGCTTCGTAAGAAGATTTTGTGGGCGTTGAAATACACGCGAGGTGTTTGAGTGCAAGTGAAACACTATCCTCTACGCATGACAGGCCGTTCGTATCTCTGGTCACACTTACTTACTTTCATGGGCCTTTTTAATTAGCCAGTACTTGGCACCAAACAAGGTGCTGATGTGGTGTGATGCCGTGTGAAGTGGTGTAGTGTGGGAGGATGTGGTGTCGGATGTGATGTTGTCTGTAGTGTGGCTTGTATTGTAGTGTAGGGAATAGTGGTATGAAATGTGTTTTGTTACGAAGTGGTGTGGTGTTGTGTATTGCTGTATGAGGTTTATTATGGTGGGAAGTGTAGCTTAAAGTTTATCGTGGCATATATTTTTGAAGTTCGCGTCAATTATTGTGCAGGGCATATTTTTATGGTGTGATGTGTCTAGTGCAACGTGGTGAATTGGTATGCTTTGATGATATATCGATGTTTGCAAAGTCCACAATCCTCGTACAATACTGTTTTCATTAACGAAATTAAACTTTCGTCATAACGCCTCAACAAAAAACCCAACCTAAAACTTTCAACGTACATGAAATTTTCAATAACTTATCAATGTGATGAATATTTTATAAATTTTAATGAAAACTCGTGACCTCAATGTTTTGTTACATATTCAAAACATCAAGCAGATGTATCCGAACAGAAACAATGACACACGCACCCCTACACAAAAACACGGACGAACATTCACACGCATGTTTCAGTGAAAACACGCACGCCCAAATTAAAAAAAAACCCACAAGTTCAAATTAAATATATTTTTATGAATTAAAAAAGTTTATTATTGAAATTATTTTGAGAAAATTGTTGTTTTCAAAGGGTTGTGTGTGTAAGTTTTTATAAGTTATGTAATTACACGTAATACTATCCAAACACACCTACTCACCTTTGCATTGATCCTCCCTCAATGGCAGAACGCACAAAATCAATTTTTCTTACTGCTATCAACCAATGTAATCAATCTTATAATTCAAAATTTCGATTTTATACCTCTCTCAAATATTTTTTTATAACGAAGTTTATTACCACAGGCAGCGTCACACTAACAACTTGACCTGTATCTTATCTTTTCACCATTCAGCTTTTCTTTTATACCACCATTTTTCCTTCTATGTATATATGTGGAGTCTCTGCTTATGAATAAATATGCTCCTATCCTTATTATATATATTATCGAGCTTAAACAAGGTCCACACACACACGTGCGTAAAAATCTTTTATTTATTTATTCATTTATTTAAAATTGTATATGATGAGTATTCTGATATACAAAAATAATTTTTCATTTAATATATTAAAGTTTAATGTATGTTAATATATATATGAATGTATATACGCAGCAAGGTTCAAGTCAATAATTCGATCTGTTAACCACGGCATACGTCTGTTTTGTACTCAAAAATCATAACACGAACACTTCACGATGATTTTAGAAATACTTTTGTAAAAGTTGATCATCCTCGTTGAGGAATTCAAAACAAGAGTTTATAAATTGTAATTAATTTGACAAGAATTCGCACTAAATTCAGCATAATTAGGTACGTGTGACCTTGAAGCTCTAGTGGCATAACGCCACTCCAATAAAACTTTTTAATGCCTTCTCTATGTATTTCATTGCAAGTTCACGTATTGTTTTTTGTCTATTGTCTTTTTATTACATTTAATTGTATGGTTTTCGTTTTATTCTGTTGTTTCTAGTGGTATTTTTTCGTTTTATTTGTATTCTTTTATATTTTATACAAACCTCTAGGCACTTTTTTTGATTTCATTGTCATGTACGGTTCCATATTATATTTTAAAATATTTCACATATCCAGTCATACTCTGTAGAACATTTGAGCACAATGTTTCATTTTTTTATTGCCCAATACATCACGTTGTTGTGCTGAGGCCCCACAGACGCATGACACGTGTTAACTAATGGAGCGGGCACGAGCGGCTCTGGAGAAGTAATTGTCGAAGGCATTTGTGGCATGGCGCGTGTAAACAGACGTGACATATTTAAGTTATGTTTTCGCCACATCCTTTCATTTCCCCCTTTCGGTCACTCGCCATAAATAGACACTCTTAAGTAAACCTTTCAATCTGTGAACCTTTGGTAATAAATCAGAGTTGTACAGGGGAAGTTTCATATGATGTGGCAGCTAGACCTGTAGTTTTATTTCGTTTAATTCGAAATAGAGTTAAAAATTCTTATTGAACACTAATTCGGATAATAGAAAATAACTACTGTGAAATTATGGAAATAATGTATAAAAAAAATATTTAGACCGATTTTTGAATAATTCTTTACCGTATGTAGGTCTATCTTTTGAATTCAGGCCAACCTGATTACTTTCGAGCAAAAATTGTTCAAATTAACTTTGAAACCCTTCAACACCGTGGTAATAAAAGATACAAAAAGGTGAAGAAAATTTATATAGCAGGGAATTATTAAGAAAAGGAAAAATACAATAAATAATTTACATCCTTCAAGTTCTTAAATGAAGCATACCTTTAATAAAATAATGAATAAATGAGATGAAATAATCGGTGTACATATGCTGATGTTAATTTGTGCATAAAGTAATTTTGTTATGGAAATGACTTTAATTATTCTATTCTCACTTTTGTTATTTAAAGTTGATACTACAACCCGTTCACTGTGGCACTTTAAATGTAATTTACTTTCTATTGAACTGCATTCTTTCGATGACTCCAATGAGTTAACCTTCATAGTAGCACGTCAACTCGAAAACGCCAACTTTACGGCTTAAAAACAATTCTACGTGTTTATGTCACGACCCATAGAAACCACACCATAAATTGAAATGACAGATCTATGAGCCAAGAATCCTAAGGAGCTTCAAACAGGCTTGAATGAGCAACTATTTTATCATTTTTCGATGTTTAAGAAAGAGACCTTTGTAAAACTTGAAGTTTGAACAGTGTAACAACACGGCATGTATTGCCGACCTGCAACCCCATCCTTCATGCCCTCCATCGCAACTTTTAATACCTTCGTAAATCAAGTCTGGTCCTGAGAGTTGTTTATTTTAAAGTTCAACCTTCTATTCTTTTCGCTTATGGGTCTAACCCCTGCAATAAAGGCATTCTAGATGCCTCTTTTATCGTTAGAATTAGGTATTTTTATGCTTTATTCTTACAAAGTTATATAATTTAAGTCATTAAAAGTTTTCCATTTACCTAGAAGTGTGCATTATTGCTTAAAAGCTCAATGTTTAGAATCTATTTTGGTTACATATCAACTTTCAAAGTATAAGTTTCATACTTTAATGCAATTAAATACACTCAAATGACGACTCTGGCATGTTTATAGCGTCCGTTAGGGAATTGATAAGGATATTCCAAGTTCGAAATAGGTTCGCTCAAGTATCATTCTCAAAACTCCCAAGGCAGCAGTTGAATGTTCTTTTTTGAACTTTATAAACTTAATTCGATAAAAATCTTTTCAAATCCATTTATTTATTTGAAAAATTAATATATTTTAAAGTAAAAAAGATATGAATGATTAAGTAAAAAAGGCAATTAGATTACGCCATAAGATCACGATGGTGCCTAATGATGATGCATAGCCTCAGAAAGCCTTCAATTAGAGCCTTGTGACGTGCATTAGAACTGGTCGAGGTACCTTGCATGCTTCCTGCTGCTGTTGCTGTTCGACTTGTGAACTCGTGCAAAAAGCTGCAGTATCGTGTGTTTCAATGTTATTTACGTTAAAACATCAAAGGTTTCAACATCTGCTGAAAGCTCAATGGTGAAAGCCACTGAATGACACTGCATTATATGAAAGGTATTCGTCTCGTAGTTTCCGAGTGTTTAGTTTAAAAAGCCCTTGTAACTCAAAACTTTATGTAGTTTAAAGCTCTTTTTTATTACTCACAATAACAACTTCACAGCGTGGATTCTATTACAATAACATGTTTTCCAGTGGGCCGCATGGAATTGTCTAATTGAATCAATTGTAATGATGATTTAACAGTGTCACCTGAAATCATTTTATTCCATAAATTAATAAAAATTAGATTCCTTTTATAATTTTATTCTATTTAAAATTCAAACTCCAATTTCATTTTTGAAAATGAAAATACATTTAGTTTTAGTTCTTAAACAACCTCACGACGTTATTCACTCCAAAGCACACCCAACGCTCTCTTGGAAACACCATTGTTATATTCAATGCTGTTTCATTCTACAATGATGCAAGTAATGAAGTACAAGTAAGAAGCAAAGAATGAGAAAAGGGAGAATGACGCGTACAAAGCTGCGGATAATTAGACTTGCGATTAATTGATGCACGCACAGGCGTGAGATCAGAGGGGCTCCACCGATGCATTAGTCCCACGTTAGCTCACAGCAGGAACAACAGGCATAAACGTGATTAAATCTAGGTATGAAGTGTTACCATTTTTATTTTTAATGATAGCCAAAAGATGCTGTTTACTTCATCATATGAGTTCTTGTGGTGTTCTATAATTAAGGCAAGTACGCGCTATTTTTTCCTTTTGAAATTTGAAAAATTACCGGTTTGACGAGCACTCAACAATCTCTGCATGTGACTGGTAACTTTTTCGTCAATGTTTTTTGACAATTGTTTATGCAACTCAAAAGATAATTCGAAAGTCTATCGTAGATTCATTTCCAAGAACTGCAAACAGATTCACACTTGCTGACGTCATACTATTAGCAGACGTTCACTAGCGACCTCTATTGGAATCTCGAGTATAGCGATGACGCAGTCGAGAGAGATTACGTCATAGTTTGTAATTCACAATCGGTTAAAACTTTTGAGAAATCTAGACGTCTTTAGAAAATATTTATTCACGCTTCGAACTAAGAATAACTACAGAATCTCTAGCCCTCGACTGGAAGACGTTGAAACAAAAGGATAAACAGCCCTAAAAGCATTTGTGTTTCCAAATGTCAAAGAATCCTGGAGTTTCAGAATCACGACGTTAAATAACAAAATGAAAAAAGTCAAAAATATGAACATTTCATCGTACTAAAAATATATCTTCTTGAGCACGGCGGGTTTACATGATGTACACCTTGAGGGCATCCTTGAAAGGAAAGCTCTGATTGGTTCGTGGGCATGTCACCTGACCTTCGTTCTTCTCAGCCATTTCATTCAGGTACTGAAAGAAGAAATTTGGAAATGTTAAACCAGGTTGAATTTGCGTTTCAAATCATTTGTATGTGCCTGAAACAAATAAACCTTCAAAGAGCATGCAAATAAAACATACATACAAAACGAATATCATTACAGTGGCCTTAACCCAGAGTTTCAAAGCCTTATCTCATATATCATATGACTAATACATATATATATATTTTTTTTCATAGACTTTATTGAATGAAACTCAGTCAGACCTTATGTTAAAAAGCATGGCAAAAATCAGAATAGAATAAAAGCGTCAAATTATCAACATATATTTTTACTAGAAATATAAGATAAGAATTAAAATAAAGATTGATAACAGAACCAGATTAATAAACCTTAATGTTGTAACTTGATTAAAATGTATTTTATTTCAAGAGTAGTGACACAGCTATTGACACAAGCACACGAACACACGAGCACATGAGCTCACATTGGATCCATAGGCGTGTCCATTGGGAAGCATAAGGGGCAGGTTGTGTTCATTGATCGGCTCACCCGAGCCGAAGCAGATGAGGTGGCTGTGCGAGGAAAGGGCGAAAGGCAGCTTGGTGGCGAGTGTCTTGAAGGCAGGCAGACACACGGGACAGTTGGTCTTTTTGGGCCTCATGCTCTCCTTCGAGTACTTCTCAGTCGAGTCAAAGCAGATCCTAGTGCATGAGTGGGTTGGGATTTTGTTGGATTATAACTTTAATGGGCTACTTGAGTTTTAATAAGTATTAATAATTGATTAAAAAAACAAAATGACTAGCAGAATAAATAAAAATAATTTTTTTTCAAAAAAAAAAACTGACGGAGTTTTGAGGGCAGAGAGACCGGCCTGGAGGATGAGAGAGAGGACAGGGGCCTCGTTAAGTTGGTACATACGGTAGCTCTCTTTGCGGAAGATGCGCTTCAAATCCTGCCAGCGTTCAGGCTGTAGCAGGTGCTGTGGAAGAGTTGCAAGGAAGGTGATATGGCTTTGAACAATCCTCTCGACGGTGGAAAGATTGAATAGTTGAGAGTGAAGACTCTATGTGTGTTATTTAACTTAATGGAAAAACTTGAAGTTGAGATGAAATTTTAATGTTGTAAATGAAAAATAAGAATTTTTATACTGACACGTCAAAGTAAAACTTCGAAACAGTCGATACAAATGAAGTTGCAGTGAGTTGATGGGTAGAATGATCCAGTTAAATACCTTGTAGGGAGACTGTGAGGAGTCGAGTGGAAAGATGAGCAGACCCATGCATTGCTGGATGTCCTTGTGTTGAGGTTCCTCCATGGTAGTGAAGTGCTTGCGAGCGTACCTGGTGTGGTGTGGTGTTGTGTATGTGTTTGGTGTGATGTATAAGTGTGTTGTGGTGTGGTGTATACATGTGGTGTGGTATTTTTTTGTGGTATGCGGTGTGAAGAATAAGTATAGTGTGGAGTGAGAAATAATTGTAGTATGGTGTGATGTGATGTATGAGTGCGGTGTGAAAATGTGGTAATGAATGTTTATGTAATAAATATGATAGAAGTGTAGATTGGGCGTAGAATGTGAGAGTGTGGTATGGTAGAGAATCTGCATTGTAGTTGAGTGTGGTTGTTGAAAAACCAATGGTATCAATAGTTCAAGAAAAAAGGTTAAAATTGTTTAAACATATGAGAAGTCACGCCGAATAAATGACGAACTCTTTTTGCTCTACATGAACTACTGCTACTAGTACAAATGACACCAACATGACTGCATCCATCTTCCTGCCCTGCTTCACCATCTCCACAAACTCCTGCTGTCTCAAACTCATCTCCAGTGTTGACTGCGACAATGAAGAAGAGGGGGAAAAGGTGGAAGGGGGAAGAAGGAAAGAAAGGAGGATGGAAATGAGGAAGAAGAGAAGAAGAAAAGCATGATGATAATAATGATTGAAAAAATGAAAAAGAAAAAAAGAAAAGAGAAATAATTGAAAAAAAAGACGTTTGAATATGAGAATGATGACACAAATGTTAAGAGTTTCTATTGAACCATATTTTCACCGTGATTATATTAACAACCATCTAATGCACCAATGAATTCCATCACCAGCACCACCACCAGCCCAACCAGCACCAGCACCAGCCCCACCACCACCACCACCACCACCACCACCACCACCACCACCACCACCACCACCACCACCACCACCACCACCAGCACTAGCACCAGCACCACCACTACCACAATTTTACCTTAATTTTCCTCAGTTTTGACTTGTTATCTGCGCACCATGCCAAACACTTTGAGGTTTCTTTTCTGTCCAGTGCTTCCTGTTTGTGTGTGTAGATGTGTGTGTTTGTGTGCATGTCTTTGTGGGTTTATTGATTGATATCAACCTCAATGTCCCTAAAAACGCTGAAAAAAGTCATGTTAGAGAGCTCCTCTATGCCCGAGTGCTTAGCCAACTTTTCTGCTGTGTCATAGTATCCCGACCTGAAAGATGTATCAGCAAGCAGATGAACGAAATTCATAATTATTATGTTATTGAAATTCATTTAAAAATATGAATAACAATATTTCATGTCTATGAATATTTAAAAAAATATTTAAATAAAAGAGTTATAATTATTTTAAAAATTTTCATTTTATTCAAAAAAAACTGAAATAGTTTTCTCAACCTTAAAAAGTATTCAACAAGCATCTTATCAAGCTGTTTTTTCTTCCAAAGAGTTGCAGCCGATGAGGAGGTGTCTACTTCCTTGAGATGCTGACACCACTTGTTCAACTCCTGCAGACGACTTTTACATGTTTCTGCTGCTGTCATTTCTTCTTTAACAGAAACCATCAGCTGCAAAAAATTGAGTCTGAATTAACAAAGAGCGAATATTACTCATTTTTTCATATATTTATGTCATTAACATTTGAAAAAGTAACCTTTTCAGTAAATGTTGCAAGTTTACCAGAATTTGTTTCCACAAGCTGTTTCATCTGTTCGGTTTTTGTCTTGCACATTTCGGATGCATCAACCTCCATTTCTTTCTGCTCTTTTTTTTCACTTTCTACTTCCATTTTTTCATCTTGTTTCTCCAATTCCTCTTTTTCCATAAATTTTTCCAATTCTTTCACAGAAGCTTGAATTTTCATGACCTTTAGTTACGTCAGTAAAATACAGTTAGTCTGAGAAAGTGTTTCTTAAATTTTTTAATGATATTTTGATACCCACCTCTCTATCAATATTTTTTTGTGTCTGACGAAACTTTTTGTTTAACATTTCATAGGGCAACTGTCATAAAAATAAAAATAATGATGATTTCATTTTGTTATGGCTTTAAATCTTGGTAAGTGCCTTTGAGCATGTTTGAAAACATTCTGCGAATTTAAAATTTACATAAAAATATGAAAACCTTGAGTGTCTGGAACTCTAAATTCTTTATATCATTTTCAACCATGGTCAACTATATCACCAGTTCTTCAAAACCACCAAATACTCGAAATACTGAAGAGTTTGAAAGTATTGAAAACAAAAGATATGTCCTAAAAGTGATATTGGATTTGAATATTATTCTTTTGATGATTAATTAACTCATTTTCGAAAAAAGGAAAAATTAATCCAAAATAATTTTAAAAAATTACATGAGCTTTCATTTAATAATGAATAATAATAATGCAAGCATTTCATCATATTTTTCGACCGTCCCAATGATAGACAACTAAAATAATTTTATTGTTATTTGTCAAAGGTTTTTCCAATAAATAATCCATATCAAACATTTGTATTCCCATATTTTTCGGGTAATCATACAGAGACAATATGGTAAAAAAAAAGAAGATTTTGACATATTACAATTCATTAAAAATTAAAACACTATCTTCAGTAATTCACCCAGAGAAGTTTTCATACCAACAGATTGTTTGAAGCTTAAACTTAACAACGTTTATGAAAAAATTTTCTCATAACATACAATACTACCACAAAGCAGTGAACACATCAAGTAAGAAATTCATTCACATCAAACTTTTTTGCTAGTAGAATTCCCTTTGAAAAAAAAACTTTCTTGATAACATCTAACAATGGCTAAACCGCCAATACAAAATGAAACATTACCTACTAAAAAAGTAAAAGAACGAAACGTAACACATTCAATATATTATAAAATATCAAATGTTTATCAATTTCTACATAATATTTCATCCGTAACACTCTTTAAATAATAATAACTCAAACGGGGCTCATTCAATTTTATCCAGTTCAAAAAATGGAGAGAAATTGTTCAGAAACATGTGATGAAGCTGATTATCAAATTTGATGAGTATAGACGAGTAGCAAGAGATTCGGGTCTTCCAATCATTCTTACTTTTTATGGTGACTTTTAAGCATATTTATGTTAAATCCGCATTATTCTATTATGATTCCTTCTTGAAAACACTTTTCTCTCCAGTCTTATTTCTTTTACATTTTTTCCACTTTTGTGAAGCTTTATGAAGATTATTTTATGAACCGTTCGTAGAGGAGCGCCCTCGATAAGTTTTCAATCAGCGCTATAGAAATGTATTAATTATATAAGATAAGATAAAATCACTGTAAAAAAGTCATAAAACGTTGATCTGTATTTCGGTCTTGAAGCACTATCAGAAATTGTTTGCCTAATTGTTTTAATAACCCTATTAGGCATATTTATTTTTTTAATAACGTCTGGATATAATGGTTAACAGTTTTGGTTCTGGAAATTATTTCACTGAAATGTGTAAGATGTTTTTTCAACAGTAGTCATCATAGTCTCTTGTGACGAGATATTTGTCAGGCTTTTGATGAGTTTGGTAGAAAATGAAAGGTTTGAATTCTATTTATTTCGCTAAACACGATAATTTAAAGACAATTTTTATGAATTTCTCTTAATTTGAAAAAAAGTTGCAAGCACTCAAACAATGTTCCTTCACGATGCTTATTTGAATGCTTTTACTTGTTACTTTTGTACCTCAAGAACAATCTTGTCAAGAATTTTAGTTCAATCAAATAAAATTATCTTTTCAAAAAACTAATTAAATTATAATTTTTTAAACCGGATCTTCATAAGTTTTAGCGATTCCAAGTCTGTTCAGGAGGCAAAGGCAGAAAAAAACTTCAATTTCGCTGTTGTCTTTGAACAACTTCTGTAATAAGAATTTGTTCAATAATCAGTAAAAAAACTAATATTAACTATCAGAAAAGTGTTATCGTTTAGAAAAATCTATTTATGAAGTCAAATATAAAAAATTCTTATGCTATAATGCGTAGCTTCACCGGGAGCGTTTTTGAACAAAATGCAAAATGCGCGTTACAACTACATTGATTAGATTGAAACAAAATAAACATTGAAACTCATTCATGCCCTAGCAACACTCCCCCTCACCAGCCAATTGGAAGCAGCTGGCGTTCTTGAGGCGACCAACCAAGGAACAGATGGCGAACACGTGGTCACTGGTCTGTTCCAGGTAGAGATTCAAAGCCTTGTAAGTTCTGCCCCGCTTGCTGGGCTGAGTTATCTTGAAGAAAGTAAAGTTGTTGCAGTGTAACAGAGGCGCATCAGTGGACTTGTTTTTTCGATTGTGAAAAAAGATGGGCTTAACAGTGTTTTGATTTTCGAAAAAAAAGTTTTGAAGTAAAATGCTTCGTGAGTTGTTCATAAGTCCATCATTGTTCCATTGGGGCGTATAGGCTAGTGGCGTTTACAATAGTATATTTAATATAAGTATATTTATTGAGAGAATATTCCAAAGACAAAAACAACGTCTCTGTGTCCGAAATATATATAAGCAACAATAAAAATAGAAACTAGTAAGGATATTAGCTTTGAAAAAGAAAATCAACAACAAGAAAACAAATTAAAAATGTATAATGAGAATTTAATGTCAAATGTTCCGAAGAGGTTTGAGTATGTAAAAATCATTTATAACAACGTTTAAGGTGTGAGAGGAGTTTGAAAAGTAGAGGTCAATATCACGTTTTGAAGCATTGAAACAAGAGGCTGAAATTATATGATTAGGTAGTTTATTGCAAAGAGTAATGAGTCTATTTGAAAATAACTTGCATATATAGAAGAAGAAATAGATTTTTGTATAATTTCAAACTGTTACTTCTAGTTTTACTTGCAGTATTTAGGGTAATATTGGATCCACAATTTTGATCCTCTATATTTTTTAATAATTTGTAACTTGTACTAAATCTATTTCATTTTTTTAGTATAGAGATTTTTAGTTTGAGATTTTTTAATCTTAGATGACTGCTAAGATTAGTATTTTGGGTGATAAAATTCTTTCTGAAAATTATTCTGGTGGCTTTTGTTTGCAGTATAAATGAAAATTTCCTTTATTCATTGAGACGAAAAATAATACATTTTAAAAGTCTATTAACTTGATTCTTCGGTCCACTTCAATCTTATATGTTCATAACATTACAGTTTTGGTCAATTTGACTTTGTTCCCTTGTTTTAATTTTTGTAATTTTTGTAACATATCCTGCAACGTGAAGGTTTTCCAATAGACATATTTTATGATTGTAAGCTGTTTTTAAAATCTACATCTTCATGATTTATTTGTTTGATTTTATATTCAATGGTTAGATGGCACTCTGGAAAACCAAAATGAGTAAAATAATTCTTTTAATGGAAACTACAGAACTTCTGTTGGAAAGATAAGTTCTGGATTTATTGGATAGAAAAAGAAAATGAAACATTTTAGAAAGATGATTTGGGATAAGTTCGAAAGAAATTAAGAGTCGTCAGCACTAAATACACCAAGAAACAGTTACCATTAGTAATATTATATAAATTCACCAATAGAGATTGCGCAATATCGTCCGGAAGGTCGAAGTTTCTGCAAAAGTTCAGCCAATCAGGAATGAGGTGGGCGTGGTCTGCGATGCTTCTGAGAGTCTTTTCGACTGTGACCTCTTGAGGTTATTACTTTAATGAACTTTTCAAATAATTATTTTAGTCTAAAACATAGGTTGAGGATTTATTTTTCGTTTTTTGGATCCTATTTTAAATAAGCCAACCTTTAGAGTTTTTTCCAAATATTTTTTTTTCCATTAGGTATCTGCTGAGGTCTCTCCTACCACATCTCATCATTGCAGCTATCAAAATGTCCATCTGTATCGGTGATGACATAATTAAAAAAGTTTCTATGAAAACAAAGACGTTGGAGTAGGAATTTGATAAATTAAAAAGAAAACTCTGATTGAAAAGAAGAAACCCCCTAATCCAACCCAACCACTTCTTTTCAACAAATTTTTAGAGCACTGGTCGCACACTATTGAAAACCAACTCAGACTTTGTTCGAGCTTCTGGGCATCCTCTTGACCCATCGAATCAGAACTTCCAGTGCATCGTTGCTTGAGTGCCTGATGCCGATCCTGCGAACATTCAGCGAGTCAGCCAGCGGAACCCAGGTCTCTTTGAAATGGCTGGCTAAGTATTGCAGCAGAGCGTGATCAACCTGTCCATCAGGCTTCATTACGAAGGGTGCACGTCTCAAGTTGAAGACCATTTCCTTCTCCTCCTGCCAAACACCCGTTGTTGGTGTTAGGTTAGGGAGGGTTAGTTGGGGTTAGGTGGGGTTGATTGGAGTTACTGAGGGTTAGGTGAACTTAGTTTAGGCTCGTTAGAAATGGTTGGAGTAAGAGTCAAAGCTAGGGTCAGAGTTAGGATAAGGGGTAGGATCAGGGTTAGAGTCAGGGTTAGGGTCAAGCGAAAAGTAAAGTTTAAGAATTTTTATTAGTATTAAACCCAACTACTATCATTATAAACAGCTATATTTTGTTCAATTTGACGACCAATAAAATAAATTATGAAAAAACGCCACGAACACATAAGACAGCACACAATGCATGAAGAAAAAAGTGTTGAGTTCAAACTTTGAAAGTATTAGCATTTGAGTATTGATTAAACTCAACTTTCGTATATAAATATTAAAAGGTTTAATTCACAACCTTTGGTAGCTGGATGACAACCTCATGCAGGAGCTTCAGTCCTTTGCGGTGCTTCATCTCTTCCAAATAGGAAAATTGTTTGCTTTTTGGTCTGTAAGCATCCATCTTCATGTCTTCGTTCCCTTCAAAATCAAACATAGCTTAATTTTGATTTTCAAATGATTTATTTTGCGAGTTTTCATCACCTGTACTGTCCATTAGTGTCTCCTCTCCTTCTCGAGCCTCTTCAAATTATCGAAATGAATAAATTGGTCATTTTGAGTTTTTTTCACTTTCTAATAATATCTACATCAAATCTGATCTAATCTAATCAAATCATTTATATAGCGCTGATTACACATTGTTCAAAAGCGCTCTGCTACGAACTGTTTAAACAACAAATTTAAAGGATCGAAAAGAACCTTAATCCTCAAAATTAAAAATAGCTCAATAGCTCAAACCTTCAACAACGCCTTCTTCAGCATCCAACGAGTTGTTTCTTTCGAAGTTGATTGTTCCATCTTCTTCGGCAGCTGAGAAGCTGGAGGCTGAAGCCAATGAGTTTTCAGCGAAAGCAGTTTTCTTCGTGCCTTTCCACTCCTGCTTGTCGCTCTCAGTGTAAATCTGCACAAACCCTTTATAACAATCCAAGGCCTTTTGACTGTACTTATCCACTATTCTGACCTTGAAAACACGCTCGGACTTGATGTTGCTGTTATAAAGGACACCGAAGTTATTGCCTTCTTCATCGTTCTTTTTCTCGAAACTTCTCCACGCCTGGCCCACCACCTCAAACGCTCCACTGCTCCCATCCTTTCTGAGCCTCCTTCCTTCAACAGTCATATCCCTATTCCCACTATCATTGGAATCACCTTTAACGTTATTGTTACTGCTATTACCATCACAACTACCACCAGCACTGCTACCAGTCTTCCCTGCCTTAGCCTTTCCATCACCACCGTTGGTAGTATGGTCATCGGACACAGCGCTGACGTTCCCTCTAAACTTGAAGATGAGCAGTTGTCCCTCCTTCACGGCGAGAGGACCACTTACACTGCCATGCAGCGTGAATCCCTCGGCTGCCATCCTCTTCATGGCTCGGTCCAGCTTGATTGGGTCCACCACCCGGATGCATAACTTGCAGGTGGTGGTGGTGATGATGATGATGATGATGATGATGATGATGATGATGGTGGTGGTGCAGGTGGTGGTGGTGGTGGTGCAGGTGGTGGTGGTGGTGCAGGTGGTGGTGGTGCTGATGATGATGATGACGATGATGATGATGATGACGATGATGATGATGATGATGATGATGATGATGATGATGAGGATGATGATGATGATGATGATGATGATGATGATGATGATGATGATGATGATGATGATGATGATGATGATGATGATGATGATGATGATGATGGTGATGATGATGATGATGATGATGATGATGATGATGATGATGATGATGGTGATGATGATGATGATGATGATGATGATGATGATGATGATGATGATGATGATGATGATGATGATGATGATGGTGGTGGTGCAGGCGGTGGTGGTGGTAGTGTTAGTGGTGGTGGTAGTAGTATTGGTAGTGGTGTTGGTGGTGGTTATGGTGAAGGCTGGGGATGGTGGTGCTGCAAATGATGAACATTAAAGGGTTGTAGTGGAATTGATACATTTCAAAGAGTAGTTGTGGGGGAATAGGTGGGTTGGGATGCAATTGCTGAGCTGTGGTAAAATGTCAAAATTAACGTCAGAACCAATTAATTGCAAAATGAAATTCAAAAATAATTCAATTAAATTATAATAAAAACAACGTGTTTTTCGAGGAAAGTTTTTTAATAATCCACAGAGGACTATGTGAGATTCATGTGGCCTCGAAACTCTACGGGGTTGATGCCGCTATAATAATATTCTTCTTTGTATTGCATTGTGTTGTATGCGCCGACTGAAGTTTCAAGTGTTTTGATGAGAATAATTTGTAATAAAATTTAAAAAAAATCTATTTCGTTTTTTAACTGTTAATTTCAACTTTTTGAAAAATTTATTCTAGTAGTTTTATGGACGTTAGAACATTTTACGAGAATTGTCGAATGCTTTTGAACTAAACGAAAATAAAGAAAATAATTTTAATGAAACTGAAGGATGGAATTTCATGAAAGTTAGTTCAGTTAAGGAGCTGAGTATGGTTTAAAATGAAGGAACACCGTTATAAGCAAGATAAGGGAACAATGAGTTAGAGGTTAGCTTCTAAAAAATAAAATCGACATTTCGATGCAAAAAGTTGAATAATAATGTTACTAAATTCAACTGAAAGCTTTTTTTTTCACAGAAAGAAATAAAAAAAGAATTATCTACGTGAAAACGGAAAAAAAGAATAGATAAAGCTACTGAAAGGTAAATTTATATTAAAAATAAAAGCAAAAAATTACCACCATGTTCACTTTTCGCACCTTGAGTGTTAAATTAGAGTTGAGCGCTTTTGAACGGTACGCAATCAACGCTATACAAATGTTTTGATAAGATTAGATGCTACTTTGGTCTCACACAAAAGCGCGATGAAGAGGATTATTGGAGCAGCGATAGCCTATGACAGCTTCAAAACTCAATCATTTCTCTTCTTTTTCATTCCTTCTGTTCACTCGTTTCAATTGTTCTTGTAGCAGGATTTTTGAAAAGCTTCAGCACATTCTGTTTTTGTTTCATTCCGACTCACAAAATAACTTGAAAAATCAAGCATTCAGCAGCTTGGAACGGAAACGTTGATAAAGACAAAGACCATTGTGGAGATGAAGTGTGATAAGCTGATAAACAGTAACAGAACTGTGAGTTCGATGAAAATTAAGATTTAAACAACAACGAATCATGAAGTTCTGATAAGCAAACACCAGCATACTTTCAAAAAACCACTTCAGAGGAAAGTTTTCTTTGAAGTAATCTTAAGCTACTCAAATCGTTATATGCTGATGAGTACACAAAAGTACAGTATGGCATACTACGGGCTGGTTATTAACGAGTAAAAAAAACTATTAAGTTTTTCATATTCTGGAAACAGCGTTGAGTGTTAATACAGTATTGAAGCAGTTTTTGATATTGAAACAGCTTAAAGTATAAAGTGTTGAGGCATTGTTTGACATTAGGTCAGTATTAAGGTCACCTGCTCAGGACTGCCTTCCTTCTGCTTCACCACGATGTGCACAGTTTTGAGCTGCAAAGCTGCCTCGATCACCGCCATCATCTTTTCCAACTCTCCACTCTCTACCTTGCCTGATTTGTACCTCAAAACTGCGATTCTGTGTCGTTGTTGTTGATGATGTTGTTATATGTTTTTGTTGATTTTGTTGTTGAGGTTGTTGTTGCTTTTGTTGTTGAGGTTGTTGTTGCTGTCATTGTTGATGACTTTGTTGATGATGTTGTTGTTAATGACGTTGTCTAATTTACGAACTTCCCTCTACAAGGTTTTATGCTCCCAAACTTTTACCTCCGCTGATTTATGCTTGCCCTTCTTAATGCTCTTTGGAGTGTGTTTGTGACGGGGCAGTGAACGCTTTTAAGCGCCACAAGAATACGCCGCAACAGTCATAACTAAAGCAATCAGCTAATCACCCAACAACCTTCAACCCACTGCCAGCTCACTTGCGAGGTATTGGTCTATCCAAGTCAATACTAACGCCGTCCTTCTTCCTCCACTCGTTGAAACTGATGCTCTTGTACAAGGTCCAGGCACTGCCGTGATCAACGTCTTGGCTCTTGTTCCTCGAAAAGGCCTCTCTGCTAGCAGAAGCATTGTAGTGTTCTTTGCTTCTTCTGCTAGACCGATGGGCGCTGTCATTGTCTTCGTTGCAAGACAACAACGCCACGCTGTCCGACTGCTCTGATGGAAAAGTGGTTTCAAGTTGCACTCGATGAGCATTGTTACTACTACAATGTTTCTTTTATTGGCTATGTTTGGAAAATGTTCAAAAGTGGTGTTATTATCTTTCCCCCACGAAGTGGAAGGCGGCATTCGACGGTTTAAAAAGTTCGTAAAATTTATTTCATCTTTAAATAAATTATGTGGCAAATGTAATATGGACCGACCTAATGCTAAATTATTCTGTTCAATATTTGTATGCAGAGTCGTGTTGGTATTGTAAACTTTGATTAATTTGAAAAAAAAAACAAAAGTCAAAAACTTTTAATTATTTTAAAACGAAAGCGAACAGATCGAACACACGCGAACATTAGTAAATTAGAACCTTCGAGAAAATTGCTGAGAAACCTGTAGACGTTTTTATTGGTGGAAGTTTTGGGGCGTGTTTTGACGACGGGGTCAAACTGAGCGGTGATTGGTGCGTGGCGAGAACGTAGTTCGACCCCTGTGCTTGGTCGCTTCGTCTTGGTGGCCAAGGGGGGCGGGGGAATGGGCAGGTTTATGGTCACGTAGGTGTTTAAATCTTCCAAAGTCAAAATGGCGCTGTTGCTAAGGAGACGCTTCAAGCTGTCTTCATGACGAAGTTTAATTTCCTGCGTGGTTACCATGTCGACCGGTTGGCACTGAAGGTGGAATAATTGAATTATGTTAGCCCGCCTTGCCGCTGCGAGTGTACTAGGAATATGGCTTTGTAGTTACGTTTTTTTTACTTCCATTTCAAATGGACATCGGTTTAATTGGAAATATTTCTTGTTTAAAAATAACCTTTGAAAATTATTATTGAAATATATTACAATAATGATATATTAAAGTAATATTTCAAAAAATATATAGAAAACAGGCTTTGAAAAAGTAAGTATAAACATGAAACTTATCGAATCAAACTAAACTGTATTAAAAAACAACCGGTTGAACCAAGGAAACTGTAGGTTAAAAAAAAGCAACGGCTCAATGCATACCGTGGCCTGGAAAGTGAGTGGTTTTTTAATAAGCATTTCTTTGAAAGTGAATGTGAGTCTGGGATCGAAGGGTGACGTGACAGCCAGCTTGTCTGGGGCTGAAGCAACGTGTGTGTGCGTGTGAAGCTGCAACAGAACCGCCATGGTGCAGCTTCTGAAGCTCGTTAAAGTGAACTGCATGAAGCGGTATTCCTGGGGAAGGTGTTGGAGTTGGAGGTGTTGGGATTGGAAGCATTGGAGTTAAAGATTTGGAGTTGGAGGTGTTGAGGTTGGAGGTGTTGAGGTTGGAAGTGTTGAGGTTGGAAGTTTTGAGGTTGGAGATGTTGAGGTTGGAGGTGTTGAGGTTGGAAGTGTTGAGGTTGGAGGTGTTGAGGTTGGAGGTGTTGAGGTTGGAGGTGTTGAGGTTGGAAGTAATGGGGCTAGGAGTGTTGAGGTTGGAGGTGTTGAGGTTGGAGGTGTTGAGGTTGGAGGTGTTGAGGTTGGAGGTGTTGAGGTTGGAGATGTTGAGGTTGGAGGTGTTGAGGTTGGAGGTGTTGAGGTTGGAAGTGTTGAGGTTGGAGGTGTTGAGGTTGGAGATGTTGAGGTTGGAGGTGTTGAGGTTGGAGGTGTTGAGGTTGGAGGTGTTGAGGTTGGAAGTAATGGGGCTAGGAGTGTTGAGGTTGGAGGTGTTGAGGTTGGAGGTGTTGAGGTTGGAGGTGTTGAGGTTGGAGGTGTTGAGGTTGGAGATGTTGAGGTTGGAGGTGTTGAGGTTGGAGGTGTTGAGGTTGGAAGTGTTGAGGTTGGAAGTGTTGAGGTTGGAGGTGTTGAGGTTGGAGATGTTGAGGTTGGAGGTGTTGAGGTTGGAGGTGTTGAGGTTGGAGGTGTTGAGGTTGGAGGTGTTGAGGTTGGAGGTGTTGAGGTTGGAGGTGTTGAGGTTGGAGGTGTTGAGGTGGAATGCCACTCAAGGTATTACTCAATGTTGCCTTCTTCCTTTCATTTTTTTTATTGCACTTTTATAGATACCTTCATCTGAGTTTATTTTTAGACAGTTGTCTATTGCGAAAGGTTCGTGAAGGAATCTTAAAATTCTGTGAAACGTTGCCCTTGGGCCACTTTTGCGACGGCTCTACTTTTTGATATTACGGAATTTTTGAGAGGTTTGCATCATTGTAATTTGGAATAAATTTTAAGTATAATTTCTAACTTTTTGAACAAATCTTTTTCAGATAATATGTTTTTTGAACAGTCAGGTAGCTAGTTATATGAAGGAAAACAAAAGCTACGTGATATGCTGAAGGAACATTTTTTGCGTGTATCGTAAATCCATATTCTATAAGTTTAGGATTAGATTGGGACTTGAATAAATAAAAACAAAATATAGCCCCAAAAACTCGTCATTTTAAAAATTTATTCATTCGACGAGCCACTTTCAAAAAGGTATTTCGCATGATTTATTGTAATTTTAATCTATTTATTCATATAGCGCTAAGCACAAGGCGTTCAACAACGACCTGCAAAAAAACATCAACACATTAACGTTAACTCAGTTTGAGATTGAGTTGAAAAAGAATAAAAGAATACGTTAAGGAAGGTTTAGAAAGGAATTCTGCAAAGGGTCAGAGGCTCATCACAAGTGTGCTTGATTTTTAACGGTAATTAAAACAGCAAAGATTAATTCGTTATAATAAGCAAATAATTAATCAAAAGTGTTACTTTCATAGAATCAATGTTGGTCTCAGAGGCGTTCTGTAGCACTAGCCATTCATTGCTACTGTTCCACTGCACCTTCACCACCGCATTCTTCGCCGTGGAACTCCTTGTGTGCAGAAAAGGGAGTTGCACTACCACGGGAGGCTGTGGAAGGTGGTTGTGGCAAAGGTTGACTGCTTATTTAAAAATATGAATTAAATGAGTTGGTTATTTATGATTTCTTGACTGGTGGTGAGTCTGGAAAGAGTTGTGGATGTTGTTGATATATCGAAAAACAAATGGAAGTTAATGGAAGAAAGATGATAAAAATTGATAAAAAAATAATAAAAATGAAAAACAGATAAAAAAGGTATAAAAAAGAATAACAGATGAAAAAAAAGTTGAATAAATGGAAAAAATCAGCTGGCAGACAAGAGCAATGTGGTGCCAGTCATGACGAAATAAAATGTTCTGAAATATACGAAAGGTAGAACGGGGACTTGCAAACAAAATGAAAAAGGGTTTGTGAGTTTGGACACAAAGGAGTTGGTGATGAGGAGGTTGGTTGTGAAATAGATAGCAAGCGGTGGTGAATGGGTTGTTGGCGTGGATGAATGCTTGCACGGTGCACCGTGGCACGCTTGACTAGGTGGGCGAATAGAAAAAATGATGAATGAGGGAAGGCTTGAAAGAAAGAATTAAATTCCAAAAAGAGTAATTTGATGAGTGAATTCTCTTTTTGTGTTCTTATCGAGTGAGTGCCCAAGACATTCGACGTCGTCATAGAACAATAAACCTCATCAACATGGTCCCTTTGTATTGCGACATTGTTTCTTTGAAACATATACATAAAGAAATCCCGACATTATCAACGAAACAATATCACTAGCGTGACTGCAAATAATTAATTGAGAATAACGAACGAGCAAACAAAGAAGTTCAGGAATTAATCCAAAAAACGATAAAAGCCAAAGCAACTTTAAAGAATACTTGAGCGCAACGTTTAGAGCAAGCAAAAGGCCTATTGCGTGCACAATGTTACCGTCGACGTTTGGTGGACTTTTAGTGAGATTATATTGCTCAATAGTTCTTCATCGAACCACTCCACAGGGTTCACCACCAGCTGACTCATTTTCTCCACTGTCACATGATCAAACGACTGCCTTTTGATTGGTTGGGTACTCTGCAACAAGCAGCCAATAGAAATGTCCGTGTCAGGCGCTACCACTCTGAAACTGGAAGTGTACAAGTTTATGAAGGAATTTCCATTTGATGAAAATTTGGTTTAAAAAAAAATTGAAGTTGAAATAAGCCACCAAAAGCATATGTAGATGGAAGAGTGAAGTGAAACAACAGCGATGCCAGAATAAATTAGCTGAATATTGTATGTTCTTTATGAATAAGTTATAAAGTCCAAGACGTATGTGGAAGTGGAATAGATTTCGGAGATGCAGCTTATTTAAATTTATAACTCAATTCTTTTTCTTTGTAGCGCAGGTGTTTTATGTTTGAGACGCTTTAATTGTAAGCCATTTTCAAAATTCTGATTTTTAACCTTATTTAAACCACACGGAGATCATTTATATGAAACAAAATTTTATTAAGTTTTCCATAGTGACAAAAAAAGTAATATTTTATTTTCTATTTTTATACCTTTTCAGCATAAAAACGTTAAAACTCAAACGAAGTTTCGGAGATTCAAGGGTGCTTACATGGTGGGGTCTGCAGTTCCATGGCCTGCCATTCTTCCGCAGTCTAATGGAAAGTTCCTTCTCAAGCCTTCTTCCTCTCTTCTTCTCTCAATGTATTACAAACTGCCCAAAACCTCGGGAGGTTTGTCTCATATACTTTATTCGGGATTTTATTTTAATAATTCTTTTGAAATTTTTTTTGAGTTTTATTTGTTTTAAGTTTCAATGAAAACAAAAAAAGTTCGCAATTTTTTGATAAATTGAAAAATTTTTTTAAAATGAAATTTTGTAATTTTTCTAGCAACCTCTATTTTTATCCTATTTTCAATTATTTTTCAAACACTACTCCAAACACTTCAGTTTTGTTAAGAAACCAAAACAACGCCTCATTCCCACTTTCCTCAAGCTCCTAATCAATATTAGTATTGGAACAATAAGAAACAATCTCTACACCCACGCCCCTATAATCCTATATAAAGGGACTGCGTAATTACATAGCAACACGTATTGCCTAATGGATATATACTTCAAAAACCAAAGCTCGCCAACACTTCCATTATCTTCCATGAAAACCTCAACACGTCCCGCTTATATCTATCACGATGTATTACCATGTGAAGCTTTATAAGCGGCCTTAGACAACAGTTTGGCTGAAGCAGGAGCAGTGCTGTGGTGCAGAAGGAAACTCTTTAAAAATTGATCGCTGGCAACAAGATTAATCAGGCAGTTCGCCAAGAGAACCATTTCTTGCCTTTGTTCATGCAGACCTACTATCGTATGGTGGTGAAGACAAGCACTGTATGAGCTATACATGCTCATGCCTTTACTATCGTACGTGCATAATTATGCGCGGAGATGCATCTTCAGCGAAGCGGAAATAATTTACGGGTTTTTAATTTCTTGAACGAACAAGTGCTGTAATTCAAGAACATTTTTTAAATTTATGATTTTAAGGCATCTTTTACCTGGCCTGATCGAAGGTTTTATACAGCGTGACTTAGCATCGATTAAAAAGCACCTCTTGGTACATGATCCAAACGACTACCACTCACACAACATAACCATTGGGCTATTGTGTTGTATGAGAATAACTGTTGTTGTGTTGTACAAGAATAACTGCTGTTGTGTTGTATGAAAAAAACTATTTTTGTGTTGTATGGGAATAGCTGTTGTGTTGTATGTGACTAACTGTTGTTGTGTTGTATGTGACTAACTGTTGTTGGGTTGTATGAAAAAAACTATTTTTGTGTTGTATGGGAACAGCTGTTGTTGTGTTGTATGAGAATAACTTTTGTTGTGTTGTATCAAAAGCCTGCAAGAACATTGTGGTTATTGCTTTTGATTCTTTATTCTTCTTATTGGCTTCACTGTTAGCTCTGCGGACTTTTATCGTTGCATACGCCTCCCACACACCCGTTGGAGCCTCTAAACTTTGTTGAATTTATGTTGAGAATTTATAAAAAAAGTACTCGAAAAAAAACAATAGATTGCATTTGAAATTTTATTCAAAATCTAACCTTGGAAACTCATTCATTCGTGTAAACTAAATAAAAAACAATTACGTGCGTTCCTCGTAATATATGTATACATGGGTATATATATATAATTAGGTTTATTAATTCATATATATATATATAAACTTCTTTATATGTATGTATGTATATATTTAAATGCATAAACTTCACCAACACACACACACACACACACACACACACACACACACACACACACACACACACACACACACACACACACACACACACACACACACACACACACACACACACACACACACACACACACACACACACACACACACACACACATACACACACACACACACACACACACACACACACACACACACACACACACACACACACACACACACACACACACACACACACACACACACACACACACACACACATATATATATATATATATATATATATATATATATATATATATATATATATATATATATATATATATATATATATATATATATATATATATATATATATATATATATATATATATATATATATATATATATATATATATATATATATATATATATATATATATATATATATATATATATATATACAAATACGTATTTATATATCTTCATATGATTATATATGTATATAAACACATACGGATGCTGACATGACGATTAGGGCGTAGAAAAGGTTGAAGATGACGTTGCCAAGGCAAGGACACCTTACGTAATTATGGCTCACGAGACCATGGTATTAATACTTTTATTTCACCAGAATGTTGGCATAAATAAAATTATGTATTAATAATAAATGATTAAAAATATATATGAACTGGTGTGGCTAGTGACACCAATGAAAATATAGTGTTCTTTGTTTGGAATAATGAAAAAAAATGCAAGTTACGTTCGCATTAGCTCCACTCCAGCCAACACTTTAGCATCACAATAACACACAGCACGCAAGCCTCGCAACAACACACAAGATATGAACCTCACAACAACACACAACGTATGAACCTCACAACAACACACAATGTGTAAACCTCACAACAACACACCAAACCTCACTCCGACACACTCAAACTTTATCACGACACACACAAATTTAACAAAAACTCAACATAAACCTCACAACACACAACACAAACCTTACAACAACACAACACACAAACCTTACAACAACACAACACACAAACCTCACGACAACACAAAATAAAAAAATCCCAACAAAACAACACAAAAACTGCATAACAACACAACACACAAATTTCACAACAATACAGCACAAAAACATAACAACCACAACAACAACACACAACACAAATCTCATAACATACAACACAAAAACCTTACAAAAACACAGAAACTTCACAAAAACACACAAATCTCACAACAAAAAAAACTAAAAACAACACACAAACTTCACAACACACAAGAGAACCTATACACACACACACACAACACAAAAAAGAACACACACACACACACACACACACACACACACACACACACACACACACACACACACACACACACACACACACACACACACACACACACACACACACACACACACACACACACACACACACACACACACACACACACACACACACACACACACACACACACACACACACACACACACACACACACACACACACACACACACACAACACACACAAACGCTCCCCCAGAAAATGCTGACGAGAAGTTGTTGGTTGTTGCCACTCAATCGATTACCTTCGCGTGAGTTTGAAGTGCGTAAAAGGTTGTAATTGTTAACAATCAAGCTTTTATGTTACTCGTTTGCAGCGGTTGTTTGGGCCGCTTCCAATAACTTAGCGTATGTACACCTGGAGAAGCGTCATCCGAACCTCTACCGCCAACCACTATCGATCCGACTGTTTGGCAGTAGTTACAATGACATGGTACAGTGAATGCAATTAAATATGAAATTACTGAAAAGTTGTCCAAAAGAAGAGAGGAAGAAAGACGTTTGCGACAATGAAGACAACGACAACATCTATTCACTAATGACTTCATGGGCTATATCAATTAGCAAGAAAGGTGGTTTTTAAGAGTTAAGTTCTTGCACTGTGTTGCTGTTGTTGTTGTTGTTGTTGTTGTTGTTGTTGTTGTTGTTGTTGTTGAAGACCAAACTTTCAGCGCTTTTGAACTTGTCGAGTTTGTTGTTGTAGTCGTCGCAAGAGAGTGCTTCTCTTTGCTGCACTAACATATAAGGCTTGCAGTTGTAAGCTGTGTTTTTGACGGTGTCACCTTGCCCCATGAAGGAGGAGCAGAAGTCGTGGTTGAGGGCGTGGTCGTTGCTGATTGGCTGCAGTGCCAGACAAGGGTCGTAGTTGGGAGCCTGCTTCTGGAGTGACATGTCGGCGTTTTGAACGACACACGAACAAATTCCCGCCTGCACCCTGTACGAAGGCTGGTTTGACAGGTCGTAGTAGAACTTGTCTGCCATCACCAACTGACTCTTGTTACCCTTGCCTTGACAAACCTCACTCGCCTGATCTTCCGTTGCCATGTTGTAGCTCCTGTAGTGGCTGGTTGGAGGTGGGAAGTTGGGAATGAAAATGTTGTTCGTGGTAGGGTGGTTGTGATGGTGGAAGGAAGTGCAAATGTAGCGGGAGTCGTGATGGTGTGAGAACTTGAATTTTTAATGGGAGTGTTGGAGGGAGTAAGAAAGGATGTTTTTGTAGGGGCGTACGTTAGAGTGTATAGTTAATGCCACTATAATAATATTCGTATTTGTATTGTACTGTATTGTATTGTATTGTATTGTATTGTATTGTATTGTATTGTATTGTATTGTATTGTATTGTATTGTATTGTATTGTATTGTATTGTATTGTATTGTATTGTATTGTATTGTATTGTATTGTATTGTATTGTATTGTATTGTATTGTATTGTATTGTATTGTATTGTATTGTATTGTATTGTATTGTATTGTATTGTATTGTATTGTATTGTATTGTATTGTATTGTATTGTATTGTATTGTATTGTATTGTATTGTATTGTATTGTATTGTATTGTATTGTATTGTATTGTATTGTATTGTATTGTATTGTATTGTATTGTATTGTATTGTATTGTATTGTATTTTATTGTATTGTATTGTATTGTATTGTATTGTATTGTATTGTATTGTATTGTATTGTATTGTATTGTATTGTATTGTATTGTATTGTATTGTATTGTATAGTGTTGACTGGAGAATAACTGATGATATACCCGGAGCCAGTTTACTTGCAATTATTTCATTAAAATCGAAGGGTAAATTGTGAAATAAAAACTTTTCACATTTTCCAAAGTTAAAAGTTGACTTGAAATATTTTTCTACATGTATAGTTAGAATTTCGATGGTCAAGTTGGTTGAGCCTAGAAAAGGAGAAAAGCTGACGACTATTTGCTTTTTTGATTTGAAAAGATTGTTAAAAACGGCCGTTTCGTTCTGAATAAATTAATCATTTACGATGATGATGTTTCTGGTTTGATCACGAGTGGTCCTGCTTTTGAACTAAAATAAATAACTTTTGGGGCTTTTTCCATTGATGGAACTACCATCAAACAAAAAATAACAATAAATCCAAGAAATAAACAAAAAATAATAATAACTCCAAGTAATAAACAAAAGATTACAAAAGAACTTTTCGTAACTGCAGTTATATTTTCTACTTTCATTTATAAAACATTTTTTCAATTCTTTCATCAACCAAGTCATAAAGACCATTATGAAAAAGCACGTTATGAAAAAGGAAAGGAATTATAGAACGACAACGAACACATTCTCTCTGAAAGACATCGTCTTCAAAAAAAAATAATTTTTCAGATTATTTTTGACTGTATATAGCTTTATCATATCTACAAAAATGGATTTTTTATATCTTACTAAAATATACCCGACTAATCTAATCCCATAAAAAGGGCTTTAAAATATTGTGAATTACTCTTTAAAAAAATTATGTTTTGAGTTCATTAGACAATTTTTGGTGAATTACATTTTTCTAATAATATATTATATATTTTTTTCGAAATAATAATTTTACAAAATAATATTTTTAAAAATTAACATTTTTAATTATCACTATTTATAATTATTAAGTTTTTGTTGAAATTTTTATGAATTGTCTCACTTGCTGGTTTTGTTTTTTTGGCAACAAATGACCATACTGAGGAGCAACAGTCCACAAAAGACTCCCAGAGCGATTCCTATGGTCACCGCCACGAAGATTCCTGCAGTGGTGAAGAGTCTTGAACAAAAATTAAATCTCGAATGAGGTCTTAATCTAATCTAATCTAATAAAATCAACTATATAGCGCTGATTCCACACTGTTTGAGAGCGCTAAATAAGTTTAATGAATTTCGATAAATTATTGAAAAATCAGATAAATAATATATAGACACAGACGTGATCATAACGAAATAATAAATGTTAGCATTGTAACGATGCGTTTAAACCACAAGACTGATCAATCAAAATTTTAAATATTCTTAAATAAATTTAAATTAAAAATGTTTTTTAAAATTAAAATCATCACACCAAGGCTCCAAGGTTTGAAGCAACAATGGGGCGTTGGTGACAGTTTTTTTCTTAACTTTCACTTTATATTTTTAAAATTACAGTTTTAATAAATTTTAATTTTTTTAATTTAAAATTTTTTCCATCTTTCATTGACAGTTCCAGCGGCTGACTGAATTTAAATCGATAAAGAGTATAAAAAAAGACAAGGTAGGTGTAGGGGCAGAAGTTGAAGAGCTTCACAATACAATTGAACCCTTATGAAGATTGTTACTGAAGTATATAAAGTAAGGATTTTTACCAAGGTTTCGAAGTCACTAGAAGGTTGGTCTGACGACTTTCAAGCACTCAAAAAGTTCACATGAGTACAAAAGAGCTTTTAACCGATGTTTCTTCAGCGCTACACAAATGCTTTGATTATAGTAGATTACGAATCATACTTTTATTGAATTAAATCCAGTCAGACGCTAGAAATGTTACTCATGTTCATATTATTTTTCAATGTTTGTATTGAACAACGACTCATGCCTCTACTCAGTGTTTGTTTCTCTCGCATGTTCACAGGATCCAAGCTTTGTGTCATTTTTGAAATCATGGAAGAAGTGGTTGTTTGTGACTGTCGTAAGGCTCGCTTGCTCAAAGCTCCGAAATTCTAACACGGGGAATGTTTAATTATGCGACTAACCTCTGTTTCTCGGCATTTGACTGGTGCTCGACCAGTATTCTATAACAAAAATGAATAAAAAAAAACGTTCCAACATTGTTTATGATAGAGTAGCCAGCCCCAGTTGGCAGTTGGTGGATAAGACCTACCTCTCTAAAGCGTCAAAGAGACTTCTACATTACATATTATCCACATATCTCAGAATGTACTAAAAAAACGAGGATGAACATTACATAAAATAAAAGAGAAATTACAATTGACAAAACATAAATCATTCTTATAACTAATATTCGATATTTATTTATTTATTTATTTGCAAATATACACAACACGACGTCTCTATAACGTCCATGAAATAATTTTTTTCTTTTTGATTGTTGAAAATTACAAAACAAACAAAACTCATCTGCGTTTTAAAAAATTATCGAAAATAACAACAACAAAATATTTGCGACCTAAGGAACTCGATTTTGTAAGCAAACACCTTACACCCTTGGGCTCCACAGCCACAACGACAACAAGGGAAGAGCGCAAACAAAGAGAAAATCAACAATTAGGAGGTTTAAGGTCATTTTGATGTTCAAATCGACATTATTCAGACCTTGGTGTGACATGGCATGGTTCAAAAGAGCTGACCAAGCCCTGTTGAGTTGGAAATAATAGAAACACAACATTCAGTGCATTCCTCATTAACAACATCCCATCTGAAGTTTCAAACTGACATTTCAGAGTAGTTTTTAAAGGAAGTCTTGCATTGCGCTGGGCTGTTCTCGAAAATGAAGTTTTATTTATATTATCATTATTATTTAGGGCCGTTATTGAGAAACATGAGAATCATGTACTCAAAAGAGTTCCATTTGTAAAAAGATGGATGGTTTTTTTAAACGAATAAATTAATAATACTGAAATAAAATAAATAGCAAACTTATTGTTCTACCCACAACCATCTCCATATAAGAGCCATTTGATAGTTGAATTGGAGAAACCCTACACGAGAGTGTTTCTAGAGGTAATAAAGATTGTCGAAATTACCCAAGATTCGCATACTTTCCCTTAAAAAGAGCTCCAGCCATTTATTAAACGAAATGTAAATCAAATAAAAGTACCACCCAAATTGTTTCATTTATTTTTGTTAAGTTATGAGCGTGCGGATTGTTATGATACACGTGGAAGAGAAACACTTGCCGTCTGAAATGTTAACTCTTAAATAAATGATTCTGAAACTAAAAACGCGCTTCAGTTACTGAAATTTGATGTAATAAATTGGTGCCAAAACTGCAAAAGTCTTCCAAAGAAACAATCCTTTTTCTATTTTTCAATTCGCCAAAAAATTTTTTTTTCTATACTTTATGAGTGAAAGTAGTATAACAAATGAAAAGACCTGTGAAAAAAGGGTTTGTAAAAATGATGCACAATGCAATTTCTAGTGTAACGGGATTCCGCGAAAGCCTTTTGTGAAATTTATTCTCTTTGAAATATTAATTTGCTTTTATGGTCGACCAAGCAAATTATATTATTTCGCTAATGACAAACTGAGTAATTTTTTTTGCAAATTTCGTGTTTGCTCTTGTTTTCCGCTGTGTCGACCACGCAGTCATAAATCATGGCTCATAATTTACTCAGTTCGCCGACCGTTTAAACCTCTTTTGAAACAACATTCCAACTGAACAAGAAGAATTACATGAAAAAAAATTATTAAAAGACAAACGTGAAATTTAATTACAAAGCTATTACGCTAGATTGCAAAGGTTAAAAAACAGTCTCAAGCTTTTTTTATGCACCAGTGAGTTGGTTGTCAAAACGTGCAGGTTTACCATTTTAATTTTCGTTTTTTTTTTATTGTAAAAAAAAACTTTTAGCTTTTTTTTTTCGTTTTTTTTTCGTTTTGTGATAATAGGACTGCAGTTGTGTACACACTTGGCAGCTTCTTTTGTCCAAAGTTGTGCGCTGAATTATTCGAAAGTGTGTATTCTGCGGATGGATTTTGCAATATAAATGAGGCAGTGCTGAAAAATTTAAATTTCTTGAAAATACTGTTCAAGGTTCAATATAAAATGCTAATGGTCGAGACATCAACACACCTTTCTACTAATTTCATAATAGACCTCCATGCGTTATAAATAAAACTTCTATTCATAATTCCTAATGAGTTTTTTAATGAAATGTCAAGAACAAACTGCCCTTCCTTTAGACAAAAATTAACGACACCAATTTATGTTTGTCTAGAAATAATTACTTAAAAGGTTAGATAGCTGTTAAAAAATCGACCTCTGCTGAATATTTTTCAACAAAAATATTTCAAACATTTAACATAATTAAAGAATGCTTCATTTTGTTTTTTTTTAATTATTTTTGAAATTTCTCATCTAGTTTTTTCGAATACGCTGAAAAAGTAAACAAACCAGATTTGGAATTTGAATCTATCAAAATGGAAACTGAACCATGATGCCGTTGCAACCGAAGGTTAAGCAACCAAAAAAATGAAACCTCACAACTGCTGCATAAAAGCTGAAACCGCCATAAATAATAAAACATAAGTCAGCGGAGAATTGAGTAAAACATCTATAAATTGAACATTGAAAAAGAAAGAAAGTAAATAAATTTTGAAACGCAATGTAATTTCCATGATAAAACTATGAAGATATTATTTTTTAGAAATAACTTTTCGAAAACTATGAATTTTTAGATAAAACAAAACCGGGAAAAATAAATAAATCACGAAACAGTGTGTGATAAATTAATTATAGGAAAAATGTTTTCACTTCGGCCACCAGCAATACACTTTCATGAATTATTTTTGCAAAAAATGTATAAACTTGTTTCAAGTGCAAAAATAAATAATTCAAACTCGAATTGTTTATGAAAGTAGAAAAAAAATTGTTTAAGTATATTGATTATTGTTTTCTTGTTTCTCAAGTTTGGCCAAAACAAATGATTGAACTGTAAAAATTTGTGTTAGAAAGGACGGCGACGAATTGAACAATCGGCGAGGAAAGTAAAGTGAAAGTTGAAATCAATCTTTGCAAGAGGCGTATTATAAAGCCAATGTCATCCACTCGCTTTCGAAGCTCCTCCGATGAATTTATTGCCATCTAAAACCTCGCCATCACGATATGATTTTCAAAATTTCCGCCATTCTTCGTAGCATTTTCAGTGTCTGACTAGATTTGATTCAATAAAGCCTATAGGATAAGACACATTTTCCACTCACCAACGTGGTAGGGGTTGTTCGACTGAACAAGACTGTCTTCTGAAGAAATTTCAGCTGAAATTGTTTAAAGAAATTTATGAATGAAGTGATAGGAAATTTTCTTTTCAGTTTATAATTTATAAAAAATGATTTGATAGAAGTGGAAGTTAATGCGTGAAGTCAAAACGACAAAAACTCTCTTTAACTTCAACTACCCAACTGAAAAGCACGAAACTGCCAAACAGAAACGAGAACTTAATTCGAAAGTGAGATATATTTTAACGTGACAATAAAACATAAGAATAAAAGTTTTTTCGGCAAAATAAAAACATAAATATAAAATAAAAGTTTGGAAAACGTAAATTTATGGCTTTTTTGGAGAGGAAAAGATTAGATTACAAGCCACCTGCAGGAAATTTTGAACTAGTTCCAGTTAACTTGAGTTTGTTTGGTTTGAACAAAAAGCATATATTAAAAAACAGCAAAAAAAATTATTTCGTTAAAACATGCTACCGAAATAAAATCAAGAATAATAATAACCTTTCCAGCCTACCAGCTTAACACCCTTATTCCACCACCATTCCATCACCATTCCACCACCATTCCACCACCATTCCACCACCATTCCACCACCATTCCACCACCATTCCACCACCATTCCACCACCATTCCACCACCATTCCACCACCATTCCACCACCATTCCACCACCATTCCACCACCATTCCACCACCATTCCACCACCATTCCACCAACATTCCACCACCATTCCACCACCATTCCACCACCATTCCACCACCATTCCACCACCATTCCACCACCATCTCATTACCTTTCCACCACAATAACACCACTATTTCATCATCTCAACACCACTATTCCACTATCTTGACACCACCATTCCACCACCATAACACCACTATTCCACCACCATAACACCACCATTCCACCACCTCAAAACCATTCCACCACCATAACACCCCCATTCCACCACCATAACACCACCATTCCACCACCTCAAAACCATTCCACCACCATAACACCCCCATTCCACCACCATAACACCACCATTCCACCACCTCAAAACCATTCCACCACCATAACACCCCCATTCCATCACCATAACACCACCATTCCACCACCTCACAACCATTCCACCACCCACAAATTGTGGAGCAATTCTTGAAGTGGCCCACCCAGGCGTTGTGGTTGCAAACCAGAAACCACTTTTCGGTGGTGTGGTTGCAGTGCACTGTGACCTTATCCCACCCTGACCTCTCTACCCACCCGTTCACTGGTGGCGTAGGCTCAGGACATCCAACCGCTGTGGTATTTATTAAATTCCTGGTTATTAAATACTTGGCCGACAAATGGAAAGGCAACTTTATTCAATACTAGGATTATATATAAATATTCAATCTGATACAATGGCTTTACAGTACCTATAACAGATTAATCAGTTGTCAAAACTCAACTTTTGGCATTTCGTATGGTGTTCACGTTTGCTTACTTTGATTAATATTTTTAGTTGAAATTAGTTTTTGAATTTTAAATGAAGAAAACCCACACTTTTTTAGACTAAACTATGTTTGAACCGAAGTAAAAATTGCCAGTAACTTTCAAAACACATTTCGATCTTTTGTTTTATTCGCCATCTTTTATTTATTCGAAAAGTAATTTTCAAAGCATTCCATTTATTTGAAGTTTTAGAACAGTCTCATAATAAATTTATATAGAAGTGACTCAAATTCATGATCGAACTTAAGACCAATTTTATATCCAAGCCTTGCAACGAGAGAGAACTCGGACGCTGGTCAGTTGGGAAGAAACTTTGCTAATTGGAACGTGTTTTTTTTTGTAATCTTCTTAAAAAAATGTCAAGTAGACATGACACTTTAAAGAGCTTGAAAAGAAGAAAAATAGAAAAACAAAATTAAAAAGCAAGTTGTGATCGATTGAGATAGCTGCAATCTTCAAAGTGCCTCCAACAACCAACTACTAACTCCTTCTCTCCATTCACGCATTTCCACTCCATCTACTAACTTTTTCTTTCCATTCAATTTTTTTCTCGTTTCCACCAACAAACATTATTTTATCATTTGTACTATTGTCTTTTCTCCCCTCTCTTCTTTCCACCATTTCTCCCTTACATCCTCTCTCTTCTCCCCACCATTTCTCTCTTTCATTCACTCGCATCTCTTGTTTAGCGGTATCTCTTTCATACACGATTTTCTTATCTTTTTTCTCGTTTCTACTTTTTTCTTAAATCATTTCCGACTTTGCTTTCTCATTTTTAAAGTTCGCTTCCATTTATCTAATATTTTTTGTTTGATATTTCCTTGCTTAATATTTTTCCTTCTATAATTTCTTAATGTTTTTTTTTCTAGAATAAATTTCAGCTAGCCTTCTTTTTTGTTCTATTTCAGTTCAGCATTTATCTCAACTTTTTATTTATGAAAGCATCCGAATTCTATTGAAAGGAACCTATCTCCAGATATGTTGGTCCAATATTCTTTTTTTATCTTTCTTGTTGACCTTCATTCTCTTATTGTTGGCCCCTTCCTCAATATTAAAAGTTTGCTTTACTGCCTGCTTTTCACCGAGCTATTCATTCTTGAATAATTCCGGGCGTTTGATGGAGGGTCGTAGCTAACGCCTCTATATAAAGTTCAACCTTAACTTTAGAAATTGTCTGAAACAACGATGATGCATAGATCTCAGTGGAAACCTGGAGAGTATATTTATCGCTGAAAAATGTTCTTTCACTAGAAGACAGATTTATCAGTTAATTTGAATTCTTTGGGATTATTTTTCAACAGTTTACAACTACCTCTACAATATATGAAAATCTTGCAAATAAATTACAAACCAATAAAGTTCAAATATATACCCCCCTTTCTCCCTCAACACACACACACACACACACACACACACACACACACACACACACACACACACACACACACACACACACACACACACACACACACACACACACACACACACACACACACACACACACACACACACACACACACACACACACACACACACACACACACACACACACACACACACACACACACACACACACACACACACACACACACACACACACACACACACACACACACACACACACACACACACACACACACACACACACACACACACACACACACACACACACACACACACACAAACACACACACACACACAATGTCAGAAACAACACCCAATACAGAGGACACGCAGAAATACATTCAGACGGACAAGAAGACTAACAAGACAACACCCAATGACACATGTTTATGAGATATTTGAAAGAGCTTCTCTAGAAGAGACCGGTCTGAACGATCTGTCTTTGTTTCCTGTTACAGTCACCATCACCAGATCAATTCAGGCAATGCTTCAAGAACTTATTTTTCGAGTTAAAGCTTTTGGCTGTTTTAAATTTTGACTTTAAAAAATATATTTTGAGGTAAATATTCTGGGCGTATTCCCGACTGAATGACTTTAAGCATTGTTTTTCATTTCCACTTTTTCAATGCATTGAAATATTTGCGCAGATTTCTGAATGCCGTTTATTTAAAATTAATTTTTGATGAAAGCTTCCACGTCGTTTCTCTGACATTTTATTCTATGAACATTTGCACGCCATCTTTTTGAAATCTTTTCGAAATTGATGAAGACAATACTGGAAAAATTGTTTCAAATATATTTTAAGTGAATTTTTTAAAAAAACCTTTGAGAAACTCTGGAGGTTCATCAACTTTCAAGTCCACTTTTTTAACTCTATCTCTGATTCTTATTTTTCGAATCCACTCTCTTAATGCCTTCCAAGTCTCCGATACAATCTTTATGTTATAAATAGTCAATTTCAAATTCAAAAACAACTTTTTTGCATGCGTGCGAATTTCCCAACTCGACCATAAAACCAAGCATTTCAGCTTAGTCTTTTTGCTCCAGTCTAAAGACGATACCCTAATATGAGGAATAAATTCGAAGCACGATGGCTCAGGGCAAGCTTCAACGTTTCCCTTATTAGGTCTTTTCTGTTCCTTTTGCATTAACACGGAGGTGTTCTATTTGATTATAAGTGTCAACAATTTTGCAACCTACAATGAATTTCATGGAATATATCTGAAAAATTCGCCTATGAAGATGATTTAATAATAAAATTGATGCCCAGCTGAGATAAAAAATATAGATATAAAAAAACTTCGTATATTTTTTCAATAAATAAAAGCTCTTCTACATTTCCGACTGCTAACCTTTATTACTTCCACTTAAAGGCATAATGCTCAAATTTATGAACTTCAAAACTCATACAAACCTTTCTGAAAACAAATTTTTCCATCGTTAATGGCAAAGTGAGTAATATACACGTTCTTGACTCATCAAAAACGTATAACGACTTATTTTTGTTATTTTTTCGTTTTCACTACGTCATCTCAGTTGAAATAATTGATTTTCGGCAACTTAATCTCAGCCCCTATCATCTTATATGCTTCATTCTCACTCAATCAGCCTTTGGTCTCTTTTAAAGCACTGAGACTTTTCATCTCGAATTATGGTCTGATGCCTCTCTATATTCTATTTTGTAATTGCTTTCTTTTCTATTTAATCCTCGCATCCAACGGCAGACGGCGTTTTTCATCTATTTTTTTGAATTATCACTTCTGGTTACATGGCTTTTATTATTTCATAGCTGATAATTGAAAAGTGAGTTTAATAATTTCATTAAACTTTAATTATTTTGAAACTTCTGAGTCGGTCTTTACTTCATTGTTATTTTCTCTATACATTCTCGAACTTTTTCGCATCGCTGCTTAATTATCTTTTTATTCAACTTTATGCTGATGACTTCCATATATATACCCTTTTCTATTGTGGCTCATTTTCCTACCGTATCTAATCTTCTATTGCTAAAATGCTTTTTCCACAATGACCATATGTTTTAATTCTTTTCAAATTTATACTT